>CM053331.1:6702507-7283889 GCA_028583605.1 Dastarcus helophoroides
CGATTCTATTGAAAAACTCGAGCACAGGCTGATGGTTGGTGACTCGTCTCTTTTCTACAAGTACTATCAAGGAAGCTGCTCGCAGGGTCTAACAGGATTGATTCCCCCAAGGACAAGATTCTTAAGGCATACAAGGCAGTCGAAGACAGCAAGTTCCTGTGCAGTCCAGGTTGACACAGTGAGGACTTCTGTCAACGGAGACTCTTTTATCTATAGAACTTTCAAGCTATGGACTCGTTACCGAAAGGAATTTTCCCCAAAAATTACAACCTATCCTTTTTTAAGAAGGCGGTTCATCGCCATCTTGTTTCCGCGTCCCACTGGCAGTGCTTTGAAGGCATAATGGGGTTCCCATTTGCGAGTGGATTAAACTTTAAAAAAAAAAAAGAAGACAAACTGATTTAGCGTGCTGGTCTTTTCTCTTGAAGTCTACTTTTTTACTCCACTGGCCTTCGAATGTTTTTAAGAGTAAAGTCCAAAAAGTAGAATTTTGAGAATCAAGTCGAAATCTCTAAAAAGCATCTATCATTTTCATAGAGATGCTAGCACCTAATCCTATTATTCATCTGTATTGCAACGGGCTTATCGATTCGATTGATTACACGTGATGGATTATACCCACTTTATTACTGAACTCAACTTGGATCACCACAATTGAAAAATTAACTAACTTATTATTGACTTCTACTAACTCACTAATTACACTGACTCTAACTGACTGACTCGAGGGACAGCTAACCGCCTTATATAATTTTGGCATCCAGGTTCTAGAACAATCCGGCAGATAAGGCTTATCGTTTGCCGAAATTTCGGGAACGCTTATCCGCCGTTTGCTTCGTTATCGCGGTCGCTTTCCCCTTATCAGATCATTCTAGAAACTTTTCTTATGTACTAAATTCTACAATTCTATTCCATCTATTTACATTGCATTACAGTATATATCATATATCAAGAATATTCACTTCGTGCATGATCGACCGCATCCGAACGCGCATGCACATATAATTATACACATCGCAGTGTCACAGCTTCATATCTATCAACCTTAACTATTTTTAACAGAGATGAGGGGCCTAAAGGCCCAGCGCAACCATTTATAAGGTTGTCTCCAGCCTTAGAAAAGGATTAGGTGTTAGTACCTCTCTGAAGATGATAACTTGGCTATCGAAACCCGTTAGAGCACCTTTGTTGTGTTTTTTAATCTGTCTTGGTTTCAGAGGGGACAAGATTTGTATTTCAATTTTCAAAACAAAACCAAATTATGAGAAATTTTTGGAAATTTAGATTCTAAAAGGAATAAATTGTCAAAAAAAACCCAATCTTAATAAAAATAAGGAAATTTTAAAATAAAGGCAGAATTTCGAGGCAATTTCAAAATTGGGAGAAAAATTCGAAATTCTTTAGTAAAAATGTCAAATCTTAGCAAATAAAGACGAAATTAAAAAGGACGAATTTTGGAAAAATTAGTTGACATTCCCAGAAAAAGACGAATTTCGCGGAAAACGGCGAATTTCGAGAAAAAAATGGAATTTTTGCAGATTCAATAGAATTTTAAGAATAAAGTAAAATTTTGAGAATGGTTAACTGTCAGAAAGACAAATTGTAAACAAAAAGTCAAACTTCTTAAGAAAAGGACGGATTTCGAGAAAAAAGTTAAGATTTGCAGGAAATGACAATTTCGAAATGGACGAATTTTGACAAAATTGACGATATTTCTAAAAACAGGCGAATTTTCAAACAAAAGTCCTCATTTTCAAAAATATTCAACATCGGATTTTGACATAAACATAAAATTTCGAGAAAAAGTCAAACTTTAAGAAAACAGTCTAATTTCTGAAAAGTCATACTCTAGAAGGTAAAAATTTTTATAAAAAGACCACTTTTCAGAAAAATAACGTAATATAAAAAAAAACGGCGACATTTTGACAAAACTAGAGAAAATTCAAAATAAATTTCGAAATAAAGTAAAAAGTTGAAATTTTCCAGAGAAAATCACATAGAAATAAGTCGAATCCTGATGTTGAAAAAATGTTGAAAAAAATATTCGAGTACCCGAGAAAATGACCAATTTCAAGGAAAAATACGACATTTTTAAAGAAATGGAAATTTGACATAAAAGCTTTTGAGGGAAATGTTGAGACTTCCAGTAACATAAAGGATCGGATTCTGAGATGAAGATGAAATTTCGAAGGTAGATTTAAAAAAATATATATTTTCTTGAATTTCGAGAAAAAATCGAAATTTCCAAAAGCAAAAACGAATCATGAAAGATGAAAAAAAAAACGAAATTTCGAAGGAAAGATCGAAATTTCAAAAATGTGAAGGAGAAAAAGTTCGATTTCGAGAAAAAGGTGAAAATTTACTAAAAATTCGAAATTTCTTAGAAATAGTCAAATTTGTCTTTTCGAGAAATGGACGAATTTTGAAAAAAAATCGAAATTTCCTTTTTTTACTTCTATGAAAAAGACGAAATTTTAAGAGAAAATAGAAATTTTGAAAAAAATCAAAATTTTGAGATAAAAATTGTTGAGGGAAAAGTGGAGATTTTTAGTAACATGAAGGATCGGGTTATAAGATAAAGATGAAATTTCGAAGACAGATTTTGAAAAAAATATCGAAATTTCTATTTTCTCGAATTTCAAGCAAAAATCGAAATTTCCAAAAGCAAAAACGAATCATGAAAGAAGAAAAAAAAAACGAAATTTCGAGGGAAAGATCGAAATTTCAAAAATGTGAATGAGAAAAAGTTCGATTTCGAGAAAAAGGTGAAAATTTACTAAAAATTCGAAATTTCTTAGAAATAGTCAAATTTGTCTTTTCGAGAAATGAATTTTGAGAAAAAATCGAAATTTCCAAAAGCAAAAACGAATCATGAAAGAAGAAAAAAAAACGAAATTTCGAGGGAAAGATCGAAATTTCAAAAATGTGAATGAGAAAAAGTTCGATTTCGAGAAAAAGGTGAAAATTTACTAAAAATTCGAAATTTCTTAGCAATAGTCAAATTTATCTTTTCGAGAAATGGGCGAATTTTGAAACAAAATCGAAATTTCCTTTTTTTACTTCTATGAAAAAGACGAAATTTTAAGAGAAAATAGAAATTTTGAAAAAAATCAAAATTTTGAGATAAAAATTGTTGAGGGAAAAGTGGAGATTTTTAGTAACATGAAGGATCGGGTTATAAGATAAAGATGAAATTTCGAAGACAGATTTTGAAAAAAATATCGAAATTTCTATTTTCTCGAATTTCAAGCAAAAATCGAAATTTCCAAAAGCAAAAACGAAGCTTGAAAGAAGAAAAAAAACGAAATTTCGAGGGAAAGATCGAAATTTCAAAAATGTGAATGAGAAAAAGTTCGATTTCGAGAAAAAGGTGAAAATTTCGCTTTTTTTGAAAATTTCGATTTCTTCAAAAATTCCTACTTTTTTCAAATTTTAATTTTAAAATATTCGAATTTTTCTGAAAAATTTTACTTTTTTGAAAATTTCGACATTTCAAAATATCCAGTGTTTTCATTTCTTTTTTAAAATTTATTCATTTCATAAAATTTTGACTTATTTAAAAAATGTTGATTCTCTATTAACACTTTTTGCAAAATTTAGAAATGTTGATATTTTGTAAATTTTAACTTACTTTTTGAACCATTTTTCTACTTTTATTCAATGTCGACTCTTTTAAAAATATTTACTCTTTCTGAAAATTTCGCGTTTTTCGAAAATTTCGATTTCTTCAAAAATTGCAACTTTTTTCAAATTTTAACTTTAAAATATTCAAATTTTTCTGAAAAATTTTACTTTTTTGAAAATTTCGACATTTCAAAACATTCAGTGTTTTCATTTCTTTTTTAAAATTTATTCATTTAACAAAATTTTGACCTATTTAAAAAATTTTGATTCTCTATTAACACTTTTTTCAAAATTTAGAAATGTTGACATTTTTCAAATTTTAACTTACTTTTTGAACCATTTTTGTACTCTTATTCAATGTCGACTCTTTTGAACATATTTACTCTTTTTGAAAATTTCGCGTTTTTCGAAAATTTCGATTTCTTCAAACATTCCAACTTTTTTCAAATTTTAACTTTAAAATATTCGAATTTTTCTGAAAAATTTTGCTTTTTTGAAAATTTCGACATTTCAAAATATTCAGTGTTTTCATTTCTTTTTTAAAATTTATTCATTTAACAAAATTTTGACCTATTTAAAAAATTTTGATTCTCTATTAACACTTTTTCAAAATTTAGAAATGTTGACATTTTTCAAATTTTAACTCACTTTTTGAACCATTTTTCTACTTTTATTCAATGTCGACTCTTTTGAAAATATTTACTCTTTTTGAAAATTTCTCGTTTTTCGAAAATTTTGATTTCTTCAAAAATTCCAACTTTTTTCAAATTTTAACTTTAAAATATTCGAATTTTTCTGAAAGATTTTACTTTTTTGAAAATTTCGACATTCAAAATATTCAGTGTTTTCATTTCTTTTTTAAAATTTATTCATTTCACAAAATTTTGACCTATTTAAAAAATTTTGATTCTCTATTAACACTTTTTCAAAATTTAGAAATGTTGACATTTTCTAAATTTTAACTTACTTTTTGAACCATTTTTCTACTTTTATTCAATGTCGACTCTTTTGAAAATATTTACTCTTTTTGAAAATTTTGCGTTTTTCGAAAATTTCGATTTCTTCAAAAATTCCTACTTTTTTCAAATTTTAATTTTAAAATATTCGAATTTTTCTGAAAAATTTTACTTTTTTGAAAATTTCGACATTTCAAAACATTCAGTGTTTTCAAATCTTTTTTAAAATTTATTCATTTAACAAAATTTTGACATATTTAAAAAATTTTGATTCTCTATTAACACTTTTTTCAAAATTTAGAAATGTTGACATTTTGTAAATTTTAACTTACTTTTTGAACCATTTTTCTACTTTTATTCAATGTCGACTCTTTTGAAAATATTTACTCTTTTTGAAAATTTCGCGTTTTTCGAAAATTTCGATTTCTTCAAAAATTCCAACTTTTTTCAAATTTTAACTTTAAAATATTCGAATTTTTCTGAAAAATTTTACTTTTTTGAAAATTTCGACATTTCAAAACATTCAGTGTTTTCATTTCTTTTTTAAAATTTATTCATTTCACAAAATTTTGACTTATTTAAAAAATTTTGATTCTCTATTAACACTTTTTTCAAAATTTAGAAATGTTGACATTTTGTAAATTTTAACTTACTTTTTGAACCATTTTTCTACTTTTATTCAATGTCGACTCTTTTGAAAATATTTACTCTTTTTGAAAATTTCGCGTTTTTCGAAAATTTCGATTTCTTCAAAAATTCCAACTTTTTTCAAATTTTAACTTTAAAATATTCGAATTTTTCTGAAAAATTTTACTTCTTTGAAAATTTCGACATTTCAAAACATTCAGTGTTTTCATTTCTTTTTTAAAATTTATTCATTTCACAAAATTTTGACCTATTTAAAAAATTTTGATTCTCTACTAAAACTTTTTTCAAAATTTAGAAATGTTGATTGACATTTTGTAAATTTTAACTTACTTTTTGAACCATTTTTCTACTTTTATTCAATGTCGACTCTTTTGAAAATATTTACTCTTTTTCGAAAATTTCGCGTTTTTCGAAAATTTCGATTTCTTCAAAAATTCCAACTTTTTTCAAATTTTAACTTTAAAATATTCGAATTTTTCTGAAAAATTTTACTTTTTTGAAACTTTCGACATTTCAAAACATTCAGTGTTTTCATTTCTTTTTTAAAATTTATTCATTTCACAAAATTTTGACCTATTTAAAAAATTTTGATTCTCTACTAAAACTTTTCTCAAAATTTAGAAATGTTGATTGACATTTTGTAAATTTTAACTTACTTTTTGAACCATTTTTGTACTTTTATTCAATGTCAACTCTTTTGAAAATATTTACTCTTTTTGAAAATTTCGCGTTTTTCGAAAATTTCGATTTCTTCAAAAATTTCAACTGTTTTCCAAATTTTAACTTTAAAATATTCGAATTTTTCTGAAAAATTTTACTTTTTTGAAAATTTTCGACATTTCAAAATATTCAGTGTTTTCATTTCTTTTTTAAAATTTATTCATTTCACAAAATTTTGACTTATTTAAAAAATTTTGATTCTTTATTAACACTTTTTTCAAAATTTAGAAATGTTGACATTTTGTAAATTTTAACTTACTTTTTGAACCATTTTTGTACTTTTATTCAATGTCGACTCTTTTGAACATATTTACTCTTTTTGAAAATTTCGCGTTTTTCGAAAATTTCGATTTCTTCAAAAATTTCAACTTTTTTCAAATTTTAACTTTAAAATATTCGAATTTTTCTGAAAAATTTTACTTTTTTCAAAATTTCGACATTTCAAAATATTCAGTGTTTTCATTTCTTTTTTAAAATTTATTCATTTCACAAAATTTTAACCTATTTAAAAAATTTTCATCATCATTTTTTTCAAAATTTAGAAATGTTGACATTTTGTAAATTTTAACTTACTTTTTGAACCATTTTTCTACTTTTATTCAATGTCGACTCTGTTGAAAATATTTACTCTTTTTGAAAATTTCGTGTTTTTCAAAAATTTCGATTTCTTCAAATTTTACAAATTTTAACTTTAAAAATTTCGAATTTTCTTCAAAAATTTTACTTCTTTGAGAATTTCGACATTTCAAAATATTCAATGTTTTCATTTCTTTTTCAAAATTGGTACATTTCTCAAAATTTTGACTTATTTAAGAAATTGTGATTCTCTATCAACACTTTTTTCAAAATTTAGATTTATTTTGGAAATTTCCACTCGTTTAAAGTTTCGACATTCGAATGTTCCAATTTTATGGACGAGTATTGAGAAAAGGTCGAAAAGAAAGGAAATTTCTGAACAAAGTGTGCTTAGTTGAATATCAATTTTCCACTGACTGCTTGAGTCAGGGGAGTCAAGCGCCCTACGCTGCCCGAGTACCTACGCTTATGAAAATATTATTAATCTTTTGTTTTTCAGAAAGGACCCTAGGCATTTGAGCTCCTGCAAGTTACTTACTTACCCGATTCATTCAGCTGATTAGTTTTTTTTTTCAAAACCGAAACCGAAACTTTAGTCAATTTCAAATTAATAATACGCAGCTCAATATCAATAACAAAGCGAGGAACCTAGCCGTGTTGTATTTTAATAACATTTTCAAATTGTGCAGTAAACCGAACAGTTAACTGTAAACAGATCAACCATGGGCTATAAAACGGGCAAGTCTATTTTGAAAATATTTGCGGAAAGCCAAAACAAATACGATAAAACCAAGGTAGTAAAATTAATTCGAACAATTCGTCCTAATTTCATCGTTAAAACTATGCACTGACCTACTGCAAGTTTTTAAATATAAATCTATCAAGTCCGCAATTCAAATCTATTTTCGCCTCAAGCCTCAAAATATTTATTATAAAAACAATTCGTTCATAAAAAGGGATATAAATCAAAAATAAGAAGCCAAAGACAGGAACCTTCAATTTTGCGTAGCAGCACAGCATATTTACGTGGGCAGCCCCCTATAAATATAATCCGTCGCTTAGTCAGTATTCAGGTGGAAAATTCGCTATTAAAATTTAGAAATTCGAAAGAGTCGAAATGAACAGACCTGCAACAAGCTTCATGATGTCCCGTTTTCGAGGCAATGACTCCCATGGGACCCTTTCTGCACTTCACTTGACGCGAACGGGAAGCACTACTGGAGGCGGCGGTACCGGCGTCGTCGAGCTGAAACTATGCTAAAACAGGACCCGCGTCAGACACTGTCGAATTCACTGTGGGAACACACGCATAGTATCCCTGTCTCCCTGTACGCGTTACCAGGTCTTCGATATGTCGGGAATGAATTTAGAACACCTTGCATTACGTAAAATTATTTATCGGAATGCCGCCGCGTAAAGAATTCGGTTCTTTACCCAGTGTATTGAGCGGGAAAATTCTGATAAATATAAATGATTCAATGTGACTCCTAGTTTCTTATTCGTATTGTTTCCTCAAAATTCCCTATTTAAATTTCAAATTCTTAAATTCGAGATGTATTTGTTATAAAATAAATTATAAATTACAAGCTCATTTTACTAAATTACAACTTTCTGAAAATGTTCTGTTTAAACTTGAAAATTATAATTGCACACCGCCACCGTTATCGGGAAATGGCAAAAAACAATCGATTTTTAGCCATAACAGTGATTATCTTGGGCAGTGGCGCCTCGTGCCAAAACTAATGGAGGTGCTGCGACAATGTTTAGTGTTTTACATTTGATCCAAAATGTCAATTTCTTCAAAATTTTAACTTTTTATTTCGACTAAAAATTTCGACATTTCCAAAATGTAACTTTTCGAAAATTTTAGATTTGTTAGAAAATTTGACAATGAAAATTTTTGAATAATGTTGCGTTTTTTGAAAGTGGATTTTTTCCAATTTTGATTGTATTCCAAAATGTAGACTCTTTTCTTGTAATTTCAACTTTATTTTATTTTTAAGTATTGACTTTTCCGAAAATTTGTGTGTACACTTTTAAAAATATCTCCATTTTCGAAAATATTTAAACTTTTCGGTGTTTTGTTTTTTTTTGAATATTAAGTCCATTTTTTTAAAATTTGCATCCTTTGAAAATTTTTACTTTTTCTGAAAATTTGGATTTTTGACTTTCGATTTTTTTTGAACTGGTCTTTTGACTTTCGACTTTTCTTGAACTGGTCTTTTGACTTTAAATTTTCGACCTTTTTCAAAGTGTTATCATTTTTTTTTGAAAAATTATAATATTTTTATTAAAAATTTCGACTGTTAAATGACGACCATTTTTCAAAATTTCGACTATTTCTGCAAAGTTTCGATTTTTTGAAATGGAGACATTTCATAAAATTTCAATCTTTTTTAAAAAATCTGTAGCCTTGGTTCAATATTTTAAGTACCAAAAATTTAAACTTTTTTAAAACTTTTAACTTCTTAGTATTTCGACTTTTAAAAACCTCGATCTGTCTGATAATTTTTTACTTGTTTCAATATTCCGGCTTCGAAAATTTTGGTTTTTAATGATAATTTGAGTGAAAATTTCCCAATTATTCAAAATTTAAACTTGTTTAAAATTTCAAATTATTTTAAAAACTTGATAATAATTCTCAGATCCATTGAATGTGTCTACTCTTTCAAAGTTTTGAAATTTTTTTTTTAATTTGGACTACACAATTTCGACCTATTTGTTTGAAAGTTTCTTCATTTTTAAATTTTTGACTTCTTTTAGAGATTTGAAAGTTTTTGAAAAATTTTTGCATTATCCTTAAATTTTTTTTGCATATTTCTTAAAATTTAGAAAGATCAAAGTGTCAAAAAAATTTTTTTTTCTCAAATTTTGACTTTTTTCTCAAAATTTCGATTTTTTTTGAAAATTTTAACCTTTTCTTAAATCTGCACTTTTCAAAAATTAGCGACTTATTTTTTAATTCCCACTTTATTGAAAATTTCAGTTTCTTCAAATCTTCGAATTTTTCAAAATTTTTGCCATTTTTCAAAATTAAAAATTTTTAAAACACTTAAAAATTTCGACTAATTTTTTAATTTCAACTATTTGCAAAATTTCGACATTCTTTGCAAATTGTCGATCCTTTATTTAAAAATTTTGATTTTTCTTTTAAGTGAGACATTTCTTAAAAACCCATTTCAAAATTTTTGACCAATTCGTATAATTTCAAATTTTTCTAAAAATTTCGACTCCAGTTCAAAACTTTGATTTTTTTTTTAAATTTCGACTCTACAAAAACTTGATTTTTTTCCAAATTTTTTTAGAATATTATTTATAATTTTTTTTGAACATTTCCAATTAAATCTTCAACTTTAAAAAAATGAGTTTTTATTTTAAATTTGAACTACTCAAAATTTTGACTTTTTCCATAATCTTACCTTTTCAAAATTTTAACCTTTTTGATAATTACGAATTTTTTGATTATTTTGAGTTTTCTCCAATATTTAAAAATTCATCTTCTTTGAAAATTTAATTAAAAATTCTGCAATTTATTTTAAATGTCGATATTTTTCTAAAATTTTGCCTTTTACCATTCGCAAATTTATTGAAAATGTCGACTATTTTAAAAATTATTTTTTTAAATATTAACTTTTTTAAAATCTTTATTTTTCTTTAGAAATTTGACTTTCTAGGAAAATTTCGAAATTTTTAAAAATTTTACTTTTTTCCAAATTTCGATTTTTTTGATAACTTTGGCTTTATTTTTTAAAGTTGGTAATTTTTTTCTTTTTAAATTTAAACTTTTTAGTATTACTATTATATTTATTATTTATTTATTACTACATTAAAATAAATATTACTCCTAGTAACAAAAATTTCGATTTTTAAAATTGTACGAAGCTTTAAAACAAATTTTGGTTTGGTGGAACGAACTGGTCCTTGGTTATCTTCAAAAATTGAAATACAGAACTTGTCCTCTGAAGCCAATAAAGATTAAAAAACACAACAAAGGTTGCTCTAACGCGTTTCGACAGCCAAGCTTTCGGACAGAAACTGAACAAATTTTGAAAAAAACTTGCAGTTTATGTACAAATAAATTGTCAAAATTTAAATTTTAATCTCAAAATATTGACTTCAAGCATTAAATTGTTGATTTGATTGTTTTTATTTTCTAAATTTTGAGACTTTTCTTGAAATGTTGACTCTTTTTCGCGAAAATTTCGATAATTTCCACTTAAAAAGTCGAAAATTTGAGAATGTTTTTGACAATTAATTTATTTTTAAAAATTGTTTTTTTTTTCTTTGATTCATAAATTGTTCTTTATTACAAAAATTTTGTATACATATCAGAAATTTCAACTTTTCCTAGAAATATTGTCTGCTTTTTCTTCAAAATTTGCTCTTAAAGAAATTCGAACTTGAGAATTCTAAGCATAAATTTAACATTTTTAGAAAAATTGGAAATTTCGATTCAGAATTTTTTTTGGTCCTGCAGTAGTATAAATTTTTTTTAGAGAAAATCAAATTGCAAAAAATGTCGAAATTTACAAGGTTTATTTTTTCTTGAAGTTTCAATATTTTCCTCAAAGTATTCTTATTTTTATTCAAATTTTGAGTTTATTTTCTCTAAATTTATCTATATACATAAAACAAAGTCGTGTTAGTTACACCATTTATAAGTCTAGAGCAGCTGAACGGATTTTTATGTTCTTTGCTTTGTTGGATTTGCCTCGGCCTCAAATAGCAGAATAAAGACTAAAATATTGAAAAAATGCACATGTTTTATAAGGAATCCGTGTGCAGCGCCATCTCTAATTAATAACAGGAACATGACAGAAGTATACCGCAACCTACACTAACCGTAAATGTGTTGTAATCAGTTGGCACTGTATCTGTTCTGATTATGGCCCATTTTTAGCGGTTTTTCGCGTAGGATTCACCTGAAAACGGGTGAGCGTATTAAATATTTTAATGTAAAATTTAATTAGGCTAATGAGGTAACACAATATTTATTAATTATGAAGTGGTGCGAAGTTCGCCAGGGCCCGCTTGTACTTAATAATTTTCAGAGTTTTTTATCAAAATAATAAAATAAAAGAAACTTTAAAACATTAACATTTCTGAAAAGCTTTAACATTTTTACAAATTAGAAGAAATCAAAATTTTTCAAGAAACAATATTTTAAAGAGAAAATTTCTAGCAAAACTCGAAATTCTAAAAAAAATCCTTTGTATAAAATGTATAGAGAAAAACACAAATTTCATGGGAAAAAAATCAAAATTATTTAGAATAAATCGAAATGTGAGAAAAATTTTGAAATATCTTTACAAAAAGATTGAAATTGAAATTTTACGAAAATAATCCAAGACTCGGTTATTTCATTTTAGAAAAATATCGAAATGCGAAAGGAGTTGAAAATTAATTTATTTTTAAATGTCTTCGTTTTTTCTAAAATGTAGACATTTTTATAGAAATTTTAGGGTTTTTTGCTAAACATTTTTATTAAAATTAGAAAATAAAATGAACTATGAAATATCAAAGTCTAGTGAAAAAACTTGACAGTTTTAAAGCAAATTAAAGGAACATAGAAAAATCTGAAGAGGTTGAAATTTCCAGAAGGAATTTTAGGAACAAAATTTTCAGAAAAAATAGGAATTTATAAAAAAATTCTTTTTATAAAATATTGAGGAAAAATGGAAACTTCACAGAAAAAATTAAAATTTTCTTAAATAAATCGAAATATCTAGAAGAAACTCAAAATTTTTATACAAAAAAGTTGAAATTGAGATTTCAGGTAAAAACTCGAATATTCGCTATTAATTTTTTTTAGAGAAATATTAAAATGCTCAAAGAGTTGGATTTAGATTTTATTTTGAAATTTTAATTATTTTCTCAAATAGATCTCTTAAAATAGATTTTAAAATCCCGTATCTTCGTAAAAGAAACTTGACATGTCTATAAAAAGAAATCGGAGAAAATTTAAAATCTCTACAAAATTTTGAGAAAAAACTCGTAAGCAGAATTGGGGGTGCTGCAGTTCCACAGTGCCTATACGCAAGCCGCCACTGTTAATGAGTCTTTAATATCAGGTCCATTAACCATAGTGTAGGCAAAGTTTGCTTCAGGGGAAGGCATTAATTATCATGAAAAATTGATGAACAAAAAAGATATAATTTGTAAAAAACCTTTCGGTTGAGTATTTGTAAACATTTAACTACATTATATGTAATACTTTTTTAAATAATTTCGGAAAAAATGTCGAAAAAGTTGACTCTAAAATGAAAAATGAATTAAAAACCTTACACCTACTTAAAATCACAAATTCAAAATTAAAGAAAAAGTTAAAGGCTTCAAAATAATTTCAATTTCTCTCAAAATATTTAAATTTTCAGTTTTAGGGTAAAATTTGTGATTTTGCATTTTCATCTTAAAGCATTTCAAATTTTTCAAAGATTTTAATTTTTTTCAGAAATTTAAGTTTTTATCCAAATGTTCCTATCTTAATTTTCTCTCGAAATTATAAAAGTAACATTTCTATTGCACATTATCAAAAATTTGGCAACAAAATTTGGAAATAACGTTTCAAAATGTAACTTTGAAAGTAAAATGTTAACTGAAAAATTTAAATCAAATTTCGAATAATTAAAGATTCTAAAAAAAATTCCAAACGTCCAAATAAAATGTTTAAACATTCAGTATTTTCTTGCAATTTGTAATTCTTCAAATCTCTATTAAAAAGATGTTGAGTGTTTCTTGAAGAGTAGGGATGCATAGAGATGCAACATCGTTCAAAAAAAGCATCGATGTTTGAACATCGATATTTTTTTAAATAAAACATCCATGTCTCAAATATCGGTATTTTATAACGATACATCGATGTTTCTTAAATATTTAATTGCGAGTTTAAAAAGTCAAAATTACAGCGGTGTAGAAAGGATAATAAGAACATCAAATCAAAATAAATCTTTTTAGAAATTCCGAGTTTAAATTAGTATTTCGACTTTTTTCTAAAAATTTTAAAATCAAAATTGAAATTTCGACTCCAATAATCTTGGGATTTTGACTTTGATCTCAAAATTTCGACTTTTTTCTCGAAATTTCGCCTCTCAATCTCAAAATTTTGACTTTTTCATAAAAATTCCGAGATTATTATAGTCAAAGTTTCGATTTTAATATCTAAATTTCGACTACAGATAAACTTGAAATTTTGACTTTTTTCTTGAAATTTTCAAAAAAAAGTGGAAATTTCGACGTTAATCTTAGAATTTCAAGGAAAAAGTCGATATTTTGAAATTAAATTCGAAATTTCGAGAAACAACTCGGAATTTTGCCATTAATAAGTTTTGTAAAACAGTTTTTTTTAATTGATGGCTTTTCTACGGCTAATTTATTTTATTATGTATTATGGAATTATTTTCCTTCCGAATTCAAACATATGTTTTTGAATCGAAAACTTCTTTAGGCGTGTTGAGCTATTTTGGGTAAGGTTTCACGTTACCATCACGAGTACCCAACATGCTCAACTGTTTACATTAGAGAAGGTTGGTTTTAAGTTTTCACTTCTGTCAGCGATCTCCAAGACTTCCTGTCTTTTTTTTTCCCAAATTTTTACTTAAAACAAAATCTAGCTTTTTTGAACCAAAGATTGGGTTTGAAGATTAGAATTTTCAAAAAAAGTAGACATTTAGTGATTACAGCTTAACGTAGAAGAAAATCTTCAACATTTAAAAGTTATATTAAAAATTTTAAAAATTTTCAGTTTAATTTAAAATATTTATAAATTATTTTTGAAAAAAATTTAAGATTAAACTCGGGATTTGATAATAAAGTTGAAATCTCGAGAGAAAACCAAAATTCAAAAAAATGGAAACTTCACAGAAAAAATTAAAATTTTCTTAAATAAATCGAAATATCTAGAAGAAACTTAAAATTTTTATACAAAAAAGTTGAAATTGAGATTTCAGGTAAAAACTCGAATATTCGCTATTAATTTTTTTAGAGAAATATTAAAATGCTCAAAAAGTTGGATTTAGATTTTATTTTGAAATTTTAATTATTTTCTCAAATAGATCTCTTAAAATAGATGTTAAAATCCCGTATCTTCGTAAAAGAAGCTTGACATTTCTATAAAAAGAAATCAGAGAAAATTTAAAATCTCTACAAAATTTTGAGAAAAAACTGGTAAGCGAAATTGGGGGTGCTGCAGTCCCACAGTGCCTATACGCGAGCCGCCACTGATCTTGGGTAATTTTACACCTAATCAGTTCCGGCTCAGCAATAAGCCGTCTTAAAGAGCTCTTAGATTCATCATTTTTTAGAGTCTGATATCGGGAAATATTGTCAGAAAGTTAAAATTATGTTAACATAAAGATTTCTCATCCTAAAGACATCTATCAAAATCATCTTACAGTTATCTGTTAGATGTCAGTAATCTGACGAATAAAAAAAGTTATCTAAATGTTAACATTTCTGTGTCTCTTAAAGATATCGCTCAAATGATATATTTAAAATATCTCTCTGATTTAGGTGCTGTACGGGTTGTAATATAGTTTTTTTGTTTGAATGATGGTCCTTATTTAAATTATATGGCAATACAGATTAACAATGTTTGTGGAGAACAAATATATTCACGTTTTTATACATAACATACAACTCTCTAAAAAACGGTTGCTAACACAACTAAACTATTATTTTGTTTCATTTAACAAGGTGGAGGTATTTTGATTGTCTCGCTTTAACACTCCCCCTCGAATGAAATGCCTCTACGTTGTGATGTCGCTGTCGACCTTCAATATTCCCAATAACTCCATGCATTTATGGTGCTTTTCCCTTAGGAGTGCTTTCGTGAAAATGTCGGCTATCATCTCGGAGGTTGGAATATATTCCAGCTCGATGTGTCCACTTTTCAAGATTTCTCGCACGTAATGATGTCTTACATCAATATGTTTCGATCTTCCGTGGAATACTGGGTTTCGTGCGAGTAGTTGAGCCCCTCTGTTGTCGTTAGCAATTACAGTTGCTGCGGTTTGTTGGAACCCGATTTCTGATAAGAATGCTCTTAGATACAAGGCCTCGCGAGCAGCTTCTGTTAGACTCATGTATTCGGATTCAGTTGAGAACAGTGCAACTGTTCTTTGCTTTCTTGATTCCCAGCACACTGCGGCATTGTTCTTTGTGAATGCGAAACCTGTGTAGGACCTTCGGTCGATTTGACAACCAGCCCAATCTGCGTCTACGAAGCCTTTCAGGTTTCCAGGACCTCTTCTGTAAACGATGCCGTAGTCGATGGTTCCCTTCAGGTATCGCAGGACTCGCTTTGCAGCTTTCCAGTGTTCTTCTCCGTAACATGTGTTAAACTGGCTTAGGTAGCTCACCGCATAAGAAATATCAGGCCTGGTAGCTACCGCTAAGTAGTTTAGTGCTCCAATTAATTCCCGGTATGGTTTCTTGACGTCGCATTCTTCTGGGTTTTCTTCTTTTGCGAGTTTCTTATTAGGCTCCATGGGAGTTGACACTGGGTTTGAATTTTCCATTCCAATGTAATATCTCTCGAATATAACTTGATTGCGACATTGTTATGCAATTTCCTATCAAGATCTCGATTCCTAAACAATACTTTACGTCGCCGATCTTTCAATTCAAAATCTTGCATTAGTTCGTTTTTAATGAAGTTCAGATTCGATGTTTTATTATATGCAACGAGTACATCGTCAACGTAGATTAAGACGATTATCAATTCGCCCCCTCGTTTCATATAATATACACATTTATCTGCTTTGGTTGGTTTCAGCTCCATACTTTGCAGTTTTTCGTCAAATCGTTTGTTCCACTGAGGACCAGCTTGCTCGAGTCCGTACAGTGCCTTCTTGATTTGACAGACTTTATCGCCTTTTGTAATTTCGTTTAACATCTTCTTTGCACGAATGCCTATGTAGTTATTTCCGTTTCGTTTTATAATTTCTTGCAATAATTCAACAAGGAGTTGTGGTTTCTCCATGTAAATTTCTTCATCAATTGTTCCATTTAAATATGCTGTGGTGATGTCGAATTGGTGAATTTTCAGGTTGAATTCGGCTGATAATGCTAACAGCAATCTGACGGAACTTAGTCGTGCCACGGGAGCAAATGTTTCGTGAAAGTCTACGCCGGGTTGTTGCGTGAAACCCTTTGCGACTACCCGAGCCTTTCTTCTCTGGATGCTTCCATCAGTATTATACTTGATTCGTAGTATTGTTCTGCAGCCGATGACTTGTCTATTTCTTGGACGATCGACGATGTTCCAAGTGTCATTTTTAATGAGACATTCTATTTTATCGACGATGGCGCTTTTCCAATCTTCTGAGTTTGGCCCATTGATTGCGTTTTTCCATGAGATTTCAGTCATATATGCAAAGTTCGTTTCGAAATTCTCAATTTCATCAGCCGAATTTTTAGAATAGTGTTCGTCTGATTCAATTTCCGATGTTTCTTCTTGGTTTGCAGAATGGATCAGATTGTATTGTTTTCTCGGACGGCCGGGTTGACCTGTCTTCACTTTCTTTGGACGACCAGGTCTTCTTTTGATAGCGTGTTGAGGTTTGGGATTGACCACCGGGAGTTCGTTGATCTCTTCTTCAATATTGTATTCTTTCGGTGTATGTTCGGCAGGCGTTGGCTTTTCGTTGGAGTTGATGAGAAGTTCAATGAACCTTGGTTGGGCTTCTTCAGGTCGTTGAACTCGATTCGAATCACCAGATTTTGCAATATTCTCCCCCTTAAACATACTATTAGTGAATTTTATGTCACGGGCAACAATTACCTTTTGAAGACTAGGTATCCAGATTCGGTATTCTTTGGATTGTCCGTCGTATCCAACAAATATGCCCTTCACACCTCGCTTATCGAACTTTCCCTTCTTTGGATTCTTGTCGAGCGTATAGATTTCTTCGCCAAATGTTCTGAAGTGCGTCACGTCTGGTCGCCTATTCTTCCACAGTTCGAATGGCGTTTTTCCGTTTAATACGTCCGTGCACGGTAAACTTACCGTCCGTGATACACGATAGAACAACAAGCGATTCCTGGTGTAATTTGCTTCTGCCCAACATTACTGTGGTAGCCTCGACTGAGACAGCATGCAGCGTGCCATTTCGACCAGAGTGCGATTCTTTCGTTCCGCTACCCCGTTTTGTTGTGGCGTGTGCTTGATTGTCAGTCGGTGATGAATTCCTTGGCTTTTTAAATATGCATTGAATTCGTTGCTACAGAATTCGCCCCCATTGTTAGATTGAACAGCTTTCACTTTCTTCCCTGTTTGGTTTTCTACGAGAGCTTTGTAGTCTTTAAACATTTGAAGAGCTTCATCCTTCGTTTTCAGAAATCGTACTTCACTCCAGCGTGAGAAATCATCGGTGAATGTCATAAGATATTTCGCTTTTCCCATGCTTTCCGTGCGAAATGGTCCGCACAAGTCAGTGTTAACGATATTCAGAAGTTCACTACTTCTCTCTCTGTGTGTTTTGGAAATGCTTGCGCTGTAAGTTTGTTTTCCAGACAAATTTCGCATGGTGGCATTGATTTGTCGTTTCCCAAATCTAGACCTAATACAGCTTCTTTCCGTTGCATTTCTATCAAGTCGCTTCGATTTAAATGACCAAATTTCTCGTGCCATTCCATTAGTTTTGATTTGGTGCTCTCAGTCGTAATTGCGCAAGCATGTTCGGGGTTAGTTTCTTCAATATAAGTCGCCTTTTCTGTAGGCAACCAGCAATAATTCTCCATCGCAATTTGTTACCATAGCTTGCTTTTTGTCGAAGTTCACGATATTTCCGTTGTCGACGATTGCCCATGTTTTATTCTTTGTCATTATAGCTTGCATTCGTAATTTCCACGTATCATAATTGTCTCTCGATAGCACTGGAATACGCGAGATGCTTCCTGCTTGGAATTCCATGATTCGTACTTGACAAGTGCGTTACGTCACTGTGAGCTTTTTCTCAAAATGTTATTAATTTGCCACTTCCCACTTAAATTAATACTTAGCGTTATTCTGGGCCCATAACCTGTTTGAATGATGGTCCTTATTTAAGTTATATGGCAATACAAATTAACAAAGAACAAATATATTCACGTTTTTATACATAACATACAACTCTCTAAAAAACGGTTGCTAACACAACTAAACTATTATTTTGTTTCATTTAACAAGGTGGAGGTATTTTGATTGTCTCGCTCTAACATTTTTCGATATAGAAAAGCTTTCTCTAGACGGTGATACTATTTTTCACTTTTATTGAAAATTTAGATCTCTTTCTAAGTTTCTAATTTTTTGAAAATTTCGCATTTTTTTCGGAATTTTGATTCTTTCTAGATATTTTGACTTTTTTTTTGAAGAGCCTGACTTTTTTTACAACTTTGACTTTCATTTCAAAATTTGAGCTTTTAAGAATTGTTCAAGAATTTTTGAGAATTCAATTTTTTTTAAATTTCGACTTAATCAAAGTTTCCGTTTTCTTTAAATATTTTGACTGTTTCACGTTATTTCCAATTTTGTTGAAAATGTTATTCTTTTTAAATATTATGATTGTTTTTATTTCGACCTTTTTGAATGCGTTGACTTTATTTTTGAAAATTTCGACATTTGTTAGAAAATTTTGATCGACTGTAAATGTCGACCTATGTTAGAATTTCGAAGGTTTTAAAAATTACATTACTTTATCAAGAATTTGATTTTTTTTTTAAATTTACGTTTTTAAATTCGGCTTGTTAGAAAACTTCTAAATGTTTGGAAATTTTTAATTTTTTTAAGGAAAATTTCGACATTTTCGCAAATTTTGAAATTTAAAAATTTCCAAGTTTTTTAAAATATCTACACTTTATAAATTCTCAACTCAAAAGATTTCGAAAAGCCAATACGAGGAAATTTAAAAATTCTTGAGTCAAAATCTCGAAATTTTTACAGAAATTTTGGATAAAAAATTTCAGATTTTTTCCTAATTATAGCTTTAATCTGTGGAATGAACATTTTCGCAAATTTTGAGAATTAAAAATTTCCATATTTTTTTAAATTTCTATTTCTCAAAATTTTATTATTTTGAAAATTTCTACACTTTTTAAACTCTCCACTTAAAAGATTTCGAAAAGCTAATACGAGACAATTTGAAATTTCCTGTCTCGAAATTCCTACAGAAATTTTTTATTCAAAATTCCTACAGAAATTTTGAATAAAAAATTTTAGATTTTAGCTTTGATTTGTGGAATTTAAGTTTTAGCTTGAAAGATGGAAGAAAACAAAAACCTCGAAATTTCTAAAACGTAAATTTTTTCAATTATTTCTCAAAAATTAGAGACAGCCTATAAAAGAATAAGAAATTTAGAAATGTTTGTAGGCTAGATTATCGTTTAGGAATTGGTCGAAATTTTGCAGTCACTGCGCCAAGGGGAGACCAGGGTGGGCACACGCCCCCACATTTTCAAAATTACGAGTTTGCCCAAAATTTTTTACTTATATTTGGAACACTTCAGTTTTTTCTCTAGTTCTTTTCACTTTTTCTAGAAAAAAAGTGTACATTTTTTAAAATTTAGACTTTTCAGAATTTCGATTCTTTCTCGAGCTTTCTTCACTTGAAAAAGTTGGGTATTTTTCCAAATTTACACTTTTCCTCGAAATTTCAACTTCCCTGTAACTCCTAACAAATTCAACATTTTTAGTGAAAATTTGTTTTTCCTAAAGTTGGATTAAATATTTCAAAATTTTAAATATTTGTTTTTCCTAAAGTTGGACTTAAATATTTCAAAATTTCCAATATTTTGAGTTTTTCCGGAAGTTCTTTTTGACAATTATTTCGACTTTTTTTATGAAGAATTCGACTTTTTCTGAAAGGTGCAACATACTGAAAATCTGAACCTTGTGAAAATTTCGACTTTTTTTGGAAATTCCGACTTTTCCTTGAATATTCTTCATAGTGAACTCTTATTGATCGGAAATAGTATGTTTATTAATTTTATTTAACATTTATTTATTTATTTTTCTTGAATAACTAAACATAATTTGAACATTATTGATTTTTTTGAAAATCTACGTCCGAAAATTTCGACGTGTTTGAAAATTTTTGGCTTTTTTGAATAAAAATTTGGAGTTTTTAAAACTTCAACATTTAAGATCTCCCCTTTTTTCAGAATTTCTACTTTTTATCAAAATTTCGAGTTATTCTCAAATTTTCAACTGTTTATCAAAATATCACTTAATTTGAAACTTTCTATATTTTTTTCAAAATTTCTAGTTTTCAAAATTTTTCCTTGATTTGAAAATTTCCATTTTTCACTAAATTTTCGGATTTGTCTCAAAATTTCAAGTGTTTATCAAAATTTTACTTATTTTAAAACATCTCCAATTTTTTTCAAAATTTCTTGTTCTCAAAATTTTGCCTCATTTTGAAAATATCCACATTTTTCAAAATTTCAGATTTTTCTCAAAATTTACTTTATATTTAAAAAATTTCGACTTCTTTCGCTGTTTTTCACTGTTTTTTGGAAAAAAATGAGTTGTATCAAAACTTCCAACTTTTTCTTGAAATTTTGACCTTCTTGTAACTTTTGAAAAATTCATTTTTTTGTGAAAAGGGGTTTTTTCAAAAGTTTGAACTTTTTATATATTATTAGACTTACGTCCACTTATTTGTAAATTATTTCCACTTTTTTTTTAAATTTCAACGTTTTTTTCAAAATTTCAATTGAAAATTTTGACTTTGTAATAATATTGTTACGGGCTTATCGGTTCGATTGATTACACTTATCGAATAAGACCCACTTTATTACTGAACTCAATTTGGATCACCACAATTGACAATTAACTCACTTATTATTGACTTCTACTAACTCACTAATTACACTGAATCTAACTGACTGCCCCGAGGGAAAGCTGACGCGCCTTTTTATAGTTTTGGCCCCCGGCTTCCAGAATTTTCGGCAGATAAGTCTTATTGAATGCCGAAATTTCTGGAACGCTTATCTGCCGTTTGTTTCGTTATCACGGGCGCTTTCCCCTTATCAGAACCTTCTAGAAACTTTTTTTATTTACTAAATTCTACAATTCTATTCTAAATCCTATTTCATCTATTTACATTGCGTTACACTGCCTCCCCCTTAGGAATGATCGTCCCGATCAGTTCCAATCAGTCACTTCGCCACTAAATTTGCATAGTCTGTTCAGGTGTACCACTTTCATTTTACTCCTGGAGCTACGCTGGATCCTGTATACCAAGTCGTCGATCCTCTTCAGCACTTTGTACGTTCCTTCCCAAGATGGCGTAAACTTTGGCGAAACTCCTTTCTTTCGCTGAGGGTTGTATAGCCATACCAACTCGCCCTTACTGAAACCACCATGATTGGCATTCACGTTATACTTGGCCTTCATCCGGTCCCTCGCCAAGTTGATCTTCGTCCGCACAAGGGCATGCGTCTCCAATATCGCTTCCCTCAAGTCATCTACGAAACCCATCGTTTCCCTGGGGATCTCCCTTGGTGATCCAAACACCAAGTCACACGGAAGCCGCAGTTCCCCCCCGAAGATCACTTTTGCCGGAGTCTGACTTGTAGTTTCATGAGTTGCCGCGCGATAGGCCATCAGAAACAGTGGTAGATGTCGGTCCCAGTCGGTCTGATGTTTGGAAATGACCTTCGAAAGATGTTCCTCTAAGGTCCTGTTAAATCTCTCCACCATTCCGTCAGACTGTGGATGAAGAGGTGTTGTTCGAGTTTTCCTTATTCCAAGAAGGCGACACATCTCTTGGAAAACCCCCGATTCAAAGTTCCTTCCCTGGTCCGAGTGTAGTTCCAAGGGAACACCAAATCGACAGATGAAGTTGTCCACAAGAACCCTTGCGACTGTGGTAGCTTCCTGGTTCGGGATGGCATACGCTTCAGGCCATTTACTGAAATAATCCATGGCCACCAGGATGTACTTGTTTCCATCGTCTGAAGCTGGGAATGGTCCTGCCACATCGATTGCAATTCTTTCAAATGGAGCTCCCACATTATATTGCTTCAGGGCCCCTTTGGTTCTCGTACGAAGACCCTTGGATGCAGCACAGGTGACACATTTCCGACACCACCGCTCGACGTCCTCCCTGCAGTTAACCCAATAGAACCGTTTTCGAACCTTCTCCAGGGTCTTGTTCATCCCTAGGTGTCCACCAGAGGTCCCATTATGCACCTCCGACAAGACTTGTGAGGCACCACCAACTGCAAGTTGACATGTTTTCCATCCGCACTTTCCCATGCTCTCTTCAGTACCCCGTCCTCGACCTGGAGGGATTTCCATTGAGCCCACAAATTCTTAAGAGCTGGACTTCTGTCGGAAACCTCTTTCTATTCCGGTCTGTCTCCAACTTCTTTCCATTCCAATATGGGTCCGATATCAGCGTCGCTCCTCTGTAGCTTCCGAAGACCTTCAACAGTCCATTCGTCTTCTGGCTGGACAGAAGTGACCCTTATATCCACCATGTCCTCATGGTCCTCAACTCGTCTGCAATGTCTGCAATCCCCACAAGGTCTTCTGGACAAAGCGTCAGCGTTGTTATGCTGTCGTCCCGGTCGATGATGCACCTTAAAGTGAAACTGCTGAAGCCTTTCTGACCATCTAGCCGTCTGTCCCTCCGCGTTCTTCATTCGGAGTAACCAAGAAAGTGCCGAATGGTCTGTTCTGATGAGGAATTCTTGCCCATACAAGTAGTTGTGGAAGTGTTCCACGGCCTTCACTATCACAAGAAGTTCCTTCCTGGTGGTGCAATAGTTCCTCTCTGACTTCTTGCTGTAATATTCGATAACTCTTTCTTCACCGTCTTGAACTTGGGACAGCACAGCCCCAATGCCGACGTTGCTGGCATCAGTGTCCAACACGAACTTCCCATTCTGCTAAGGATACGCCAAGAGAGGGCTTGTACACAAGGGGGTCTTCAGTTTTCGGAAAGCGGTATCACAATCGGGAGTCCAGACGTACGGCGTTCTTCCTTCCGTTAGTCGGTGCAACGGCGCAGCGATGATGGCGAAACCTCTCACAAATCTTTTGTTATAGGTGCATAACCCAAGGAACTTCCTCAACTCCTGTTTATCTTTGGGTCTTGGCCAGTCACGGATTGTTTGAGTATCGCGTGCCACAGTAACCTTGACTCCTGTGTCCACCGTTGCCTGCACATTTCTTCCATTCCCGCTGGCTTCCACCACCAAACTCTCTTTGGTCCTTTTTATCTGTTTGATGGGAAGAATTCTGGGGACTGGTTTCTTCACATTAGTTAGTGAGTTCTCTTTCTCGCCATGTTGTCTTCTTACTGTGGGGCTTGTCGACTTCTTGGGGGTTGACCTGCAATTCTTCTTGATGTGTCCCGGTTTGCCACAGCCGTAACATGTTATGCTTCTGCTGGAACTACCTTTAAGAGTTTCTACCAGTTCTTGGATACTCGCGTCAATTCTGTTGATGTTAGCACTCAGGTTCGCGTTCATTTCCTTCATATTAGTGTTTAGGTTTCCAAATTCAGGGTCATTCGCGACCTCCTGGAGGTCAGCCTTTCTTACCCTCCGTGACGTCTCAGGTTCCGAAACCCTGTAAGCAGCTTCAACCTCCAAAGCTCTAATCAGTGCCTCCCTCGATGTGCGGAAGTTTGACAAGCGCATCACTTTTTGGACTTCTGGGTCTCTTATTCCTTCTATAAAAATTCTAGCTGCGTAAAGTTCCAGAAATTCAGTTGGTGCTGTTGGATAGGCGGCATGAGCCAGTCTTTTTACGTCAGCCTCGAATTCTTGCAACGTTTCATCAGTTTTCTGCTTCCTTACTAGTAATTGCGACTGGGCGACTTCTGGCAAATGGTGGTCTCCAAATCTCAGCTCTAAAGCCCTAATTAAATCTTCATAGTTAGCTAGTTCGTGTTCAGATAGAGCTCGAAGTAGTTCCAGAGCTTTTCCGCGCAGACATACCACCAATGAGGTCGCCTTTTCGCCTTTCGTCCACCGATTGGCCCTGGCAGCAGCTTCGAACTGTATTCTGTAGGCCTGAAAAGATGTTTGTCCATCATAGGTCGGCGGTTTCACCTTTTGGGAAGAAATGGCAGAAACACTTTCGGATTCGTGTTGTATGACTTGTCCACTTAGCAACTTTTTCATGTTATTTTTTATGTTGCTGATCTCCCTCTTTGTTGCATTTTCCAAATCAAGAAGCTTGCTGTTGAATTTTTCCTTTACTTCCCCAATTTCTTCCCTAACTTCGCCAATCTCTTCTTGCATTTCTTCTCGCATTCCTGTAATTTGTTCTTTCATTTTTTCAACGTCTACTCCCACTTTTTCAGTTATATTTGCTAGTAGACTATGCAATTCTTGTTTTTCTGCATTCCTTTTCTGATCTTCTTCTTCTTTTTCTTGTCGTCTTCGTTCTTTCTCTTGTCGTCTTCGTTCTTCCTCTTGTCGTCTTCGTTCTTCCTCCTGTTCTTTTTCTTGTCGTCTTCGTTCTTCCTCCTGTTCTTTTTCTTGTCGTCTTCGTTCTTCCTCCTGTTCTTTTTCTTGTCGTCTTCGTTCTTCCTCCTGTTCTTTTTCTTGTCGTCTTTCTTCTTTGTCTTGTCGTCTTCGTTCTTCCTCTTGTTCTTTTTCTTGTCGTCTTCGTTCTTCCTCCTGTTCTTTTTCTTGTCGTCTTCGTTCTTCCTCTTGTTCTTTTTCTCGTCGTCTTTCTTCTGCTTGGTCTTTAAACATTGCTAATAACGCTTGCATTTGTTGTTCCATTTTGGCCGATTTTAATCTTGTATCCATAAAGCGTATCTGAATGTTCAAGATTTTACTTGACGCGCCTCGTATAACTATTTAACAGTTTAAAACGTCCGAGATAAAGTCAACTACGGCACTTGGCACGAATTTTTTTTTCGAATAATAAAGCACAAATCACGAATAATTCCGCTTCTGACACCAGATGTTACGGGCTTATCGGTTCGAATTGATTACACGTGATGGATTATACCCACTTTATTACTGAACTCAACTTTGATCACCACAATTGACAATTAACTCACTTATTATTGACTTCTACTAACTCACTAATTACACTGAATCTAACTGACTGTCCCGAGGGAAAGCTGAGCGCCTTTTTATAGTTTTGGCCCCCGGCTTCCAGAATTTTCGGCAGATAAGGCTTATCGAATGCCGAAATTTCTGGAATGCTTATCTGCCGTTTGTTTCGATATTGCGGCCGCTTTCCCCTTATCAGAACCTTCTAGAAACTTTTTTTATTTACTAAATTCTACAATTCTATTCTAAATCCTATTTTATCTATTTACATTGCGTTACAATATCATTACCCAATTTTAAGCTTTTTGATAAATTTCGACTTCAAAAAATAGATATTTTTAAAAAATTGTACTTTCTCAATTTTAAAATTTTCAAAATTTCGATCTTTTTCAGAAATTTTGACTCCATAACTTGAGCGCTTTCTTGAAATACTGACTTCTAATTTCAACTTTTTTAAAACATTTCGAAATTACCTTTTCGGCTTTCATTTTTATCAAAATTTCAACTTAAAAATCCTGATTTTTTATTGCAATTTTGACTTTTTGTAAATTTTGACCGGCTTTGAAACATTCTTTTACTTATTTGTTTGCATTTTTTTGAAAATTTCGGCTTTTTTGAACAAGTTTTTCAAAATTTCGACTTTTTCTCGGAATTGTGAATTTTTTTGGTTTTAGTTTTTTTCAACAGTCTGAAACTTTTAAAAAATGTCGACTTTTTAAAAAATTTTTTAATATCAAAATTTCTTATTTTCTGAAATTCCCATTTTTATCAAATGTTTTACTTGTCTCAAAATTTTGAATTCAAAATTTCGACCTTTTTTCGACATGTTGACTTCTCTAAATTTGAATTTAAAAAAAAAATTTTTTTTTGAAAATTTTTGAAAAAAATTTTTTTTTTCAAATCCCCATTTTCAAAATATCGATTTTTTTGTAAATTATTTCCTTTTTTCTAAAAAATTCGTATTTTTTCAAAATTTTGAATCGACGTGAATTGGCTCATTTCGACTTATAGTGATAATATCATTCTAAATTTTGATCTTTTAATAAATTTAGACATTTTAAAAAAAAAATCGGCTTCCGCAATTTAAAAATTTCTTTTTTCAAATTTGCAATTTTATCAAAATTTCGATTTTTTTCCTTGAAATTTTCACTCTAAATCTGAAACATTTTCTTGGAATTCTGACTTTTAATTGCGACTTTTTCAAAAAGTTTCGAAATTTTTGCTTTTCCCAATTCCCATTTTTATCAAAATTTCATCTATCCTACCAAAATTTATTTTTTTTTTGAAAATTTCAACTTCAATTTTTCGTTTTTTTATTGTTATTAAACTTTTTGTATATTTTGACCTACTTTTTCTATATAAAGTTTTTCAAAATTTCCACTTTTTCTCAGAATTTTGAACTTCTTGCAACTGAAGAATTCTTTTTTTTTGTGAAAATTTGGAGCTTTTTCCCTAAGTTAGAGGCTTTAAAAATTTCGACGCTTAAATACATTTCGGATTTCAAAATTTCTCTTTTTTTTTAAATTTCTTTTTCTCAAATTCCCATTTTTATCAAATGTTCCATTTTTCTCAAAATTTTTACTTCACAATGTTGACCTTTCGCAAATTTGAACTATTTCTTAAATTTTGAAATTTCCACTTAAATTCCCGTTTTTATTAAAATTTCGGCTTTTCAAGGATTGCAACATCAGAATTTCGATTTTTTTCTCGAAATGTTGACTTACTTTTTGAAACATTTTTCTGCTTTTATTTAATGTCGACTCTTTTAAAAATATTCACTCTTTTTGAAAATTCTGCGTTTTTCGAAAAACTTCGATTTCTTCTTTGATTTTTTCTGAAAAATTTTACTTTTTTGAAAATTTCGATATTTTAATTATTCAGTGTTTTCATTTCTTTTTCAAAATTGATACAAAACTGTAAATCTACACAAACAAATTTCTCAAAATTTTGTCTTACTGGAATTTTGACTCTTCTCAAAACTTCCATTTTTCCAAGCTAATTAACTAGCAATTACAAGAAGACAAGTTGAGTTCTTCAAAAAACTTCGACTTCTTCAAAAATTCCACCTTTTGTCAAATTTTAACTATTGAAAATTTCGATATTTTAAAATATTCAGTGTTTTCATTTCTTTTTCAAAAATTGATACAAAACTGTAAATCTATATAAACAAATTTCTCAAAATTTTGTCTTACTGGAATTTTAACTCTTCTCAAACTTCCATTTTTCCAACCTAATTAACTAGCAATTACGAGAAGACAAGTTAAAATTTTAAGAAACAAATTGAAGTTTTGAGATTGACCACAAAATATCCGTAATTTAATTTTGGTGCTTTGATTTTATTTGTCAGGATTTCAAGTCCAAGCTTGAAATTTTAATGAAAAAAAAAACTGCGGCATTAAAACTTGAATTAGTCTATCTTGTATTATCTTTCTTTAAAAATTGAAATACAAATCTTGTCCCTGGAAAACGAGGTTAAAAAACACAATGGTTGCTCTAACGCGTTTCGATAGGCAAGCTATCACCTTCAGAGAGAGACTGCTTTCTTTAGTTGCCCCTAACAACTTTAAGAGAAGCAAATCATCTGAAGAACAAACCGAATGAAACATAAGACAGCTCTCAAACTTAAATCTAGGCCCTGTTCTTGTAAGGAACAGACTTGATTTGGGTTATTTTCCCACTAGTTAGGAACATTTGGTGACCTTATTCTGGCTACATGAAATTCTAATTAATGAAGTAATTTCATTAATGCAACCTATTCATTAATTATGATACGACTATTGTTAAAATTACAATTTTTAGGAATTTACTGTATGTTTAAAGAATGTATTCGATTAAGTATACCAATAACTTTTATTAATACGTTCAGATAAGTCCATAATGTTAAAAATATATACAGATTTTATAAGAGATTGAACCTAAACTTCATCTATCTCACTATTCTAACAGTAAATAGTAAATTCTTTTATATACATGTTATTTTACAAATATCCAAATACGATAAAATGAAATAAATATTCAAAAAAAGTGTAAAAAAAATGGAAATCAAAAATTCATTTATCAACAATTTCAGTCGACGCTTCCTAGGAGAGTTATTGTACCTCGATTCGACTTTTCACCATCTTCATCATCCTCCTCATCCTACAACAAAAAACAAATACTTACACAATAATAGTACCAGTTTTGTACATGAACATGCAAAACTGATCGGAAAATGTTACATGTAGACCAAACTTGATTTGTTTATTTTTTAGAGCATGCAAAAGTGATGACAAGTTGCATAAGGTCCTTTTACATCAGCAATTATGGAATAATTATGTGATACATATTTGGTCAGCAGGAGTGACACTGTCAAGCATATTGCGAAGGGAGTCCATCTGCAATAAGATTTAAATCTCAACACACATGGACTTAATGCCTCCTCCCTTTGCTAATCAGTTAGATTAGTAATACGCTTGACGATGCAAGTCCTGCTGGTGAAATACCTATCGCGTAATAATTCATTACTGGCCGATGTGATAAAGGGATAAAACCATCTTTGGACTTATTTATAAATTACAGTGTTTAGCTTTATCCCTTAATATAGACAAAACATAATTTTTTTTTTCTTTAAACACACTTACATCAAAACCGAAACAATTCAACATATCACTTTCTGTTGAAGGATTAAATTTCTTCTCAACTTCATCTTCTTCTTTTTGTACTCTTCTGGCAGACTGCAATGCCTTTATGACATCTTCGTCATTTAAACCTAAAAATAGACATCACATTCAAGATAAACATTAAATTATAACATCTACATAACTATCATGTGTGGAAAACCCAAAACTGAGTGTGAAAGCTTAAGTGAAATGTGAAAACCTACATCTACATAACTATCATGTGAAAAAGCCAAAATTAAGTATGGGAAAACCAAAACTGACTGAAAGCTTAAGTGGAATGTAAAAACCTAAGTGAAGTGCGAAAGCCCAAATGTAGTGTGTAAGCCCAAGTTAAGAGTGAAAGGCCAAGTTGGGTGTGAAAGTCCAAGCTCAGGGTAAAAGCCGAAATTGAGGTGAAAGACCAAGTTGGGTGTGAAAGTCCAAATTGGATGTGAAAGCCAAAACTGACTGCAGAAAAACCGACTTTACCTCCATCGGGAAGCATATTCTCTCCGATCAATTCATTACTGGAATCTCCCACAACCATAGCCTGTTCATCCCCATCGGCCAACTGGATGACCTCCAGAACAACATACTGCTGCCCATCGGAGCCTTCCACCGCCATCATATCCATTTCTTCCTCCTCATCCGAACTCATACTGGGCATAACCTCCACTTGTTGCCCATCAATCATCTGAATCTTCTTCTGTCTTCCAAGTTTTAACTCCAGCTGTTTCTTCTGAATATTGGGATCCGGGTCGTGGGCTGCCATATGTCGAATTAAGTTGCCTTTATGTCGAAACGCTCGCGAACATTCGGGGCATTCGTGGGTTTTCTCGCGTGGGGGCGGCGGCACGTATTCGGGATTATGGTAGAGGTTTTGGTGTCTTTTCAGGAGTTGCTTCTGGCGGAAAGCTTGGTCGCATTGCTCGCATTGGTATGGTTTCTGATCGGTGTGTATCAACATGTGGGACTCCAGGTGTCGAGCTGATATGGAGGCGTAGGGGCAGAGGTCGCATTTGTAGCATTTTTCGCCTTCGTGAGTTTTATTGTGCAGCTGAAACGGGGAGAATATAGTTATTAGATTCTTTTTAGTTTATTCGATTAAGAAATCCGTTGTAACAAGCCAGAATAGAGACAGCTTGGCTGTTGAAACGCGTTAGAGCATACTTTGTTGTGTTTTTTAATCTTTCTTGGTTTCAGGGGGCAAGTTCTGTATTTCAATTTTTGCAATAAAGCAAATTTTAAAAAAAATCTAAATTTTAAATATTGTTTTGTAAGTTGCTGATCTTCACTTGGAAAATTAGTGATAAAGTACTTCCCAGTTTTCGAAATATTTTAAGTCATGTTTGAGCAACCTTTGTTGTGTTTTTTTAATTTTTCTTGGTTTCAGGGGACAAGTTCTGTATTTCAATTTTTGAAGATAACCAAGGACCAGTCCATTCCACCAAACTTGCTTTATTGAGTTACCAAATCATCTCATATCAAAGCACTGTTTTTCCTTATAATTAATCACACATTTACAAAGTTTATTTAATAAAGTACAGAAGTTACAAATATAAAAGATTGAGGGTGTCCCCTCAATTTTAATAATCTGTTAACAAAATAAAAAACAACCGCAATATGGCGCATTTCGATCTATCATGCTTGACGCACACAGAAAAAAGTTTTAGTCAAAAATGTTTTTGACTAAAACTCAAAAAAGTCAAAAATGTTTTTGTCTAGTTTCCTAAGATGCTGCTACTTTAATGTAAATTAAAGAAGCTGACGCACACGGTTTAGGTGCATGTCTTAAGGCACGTTTAGGCTCATTTACTCACAGTTAGGCTATTTGACGTCGAATATTGAACTGTTTTCGACTTGACACACACAGAAAAAGCAAAACGTTTTTGTTTGAAACAAAACGTTTTTGACTACAACTACTTTGCTCTTTCTGTGTGCCAAAGTCTTAAAGAGAAATATGCACAAATTAAAAAAAAAGGTTATCAGATAGGTAGCCCAGTGTTGTAACCTTTTGCTTAATATAATTTTCAACCTGTTCCAAATAATCATAGTTAGAATCGTCACAAACTTACTTTGAAACTGTACCTATCAGGAAACGATTTCCCACATTTTTTACACTTCAGCGGCTTATCCGACGTATGTAACTTTTGAACGTGAATTCTTAAATCGGTTTTGCGACCGCAGGCCGTGGGACAGAGTTCGCACTGGAAAACTGGTTTGTCGCCAACTGGAAGAGTTTCAAATTGAAATTAGAATTTTGGCGAAATTGTAACAATATACTCACTGTTATGAACAAGTTTGTGTGCTTTTAAACTGTTCGACTGGGTAAATTTGGCATTACATATATCACATACGTAAGGTTTCTCTCCAGTGTGAATTCGAAGGTGACGCTTCAACTTGAATGTATCTGGACTTGCGTAGGTGCAATGTGGACACTGAAATTAATAGATAATTAAGTGGATTGCGTGATTAAACACGTTAAAAAAATAATAAAAAACAGTTCAACATTTTGTTACTTTTCCGCAAATTTCGAATTATATGACAAAATTACGATTTTCCTCAAAAAATCTTCTTAAGAAAAAAGAAGGTTTCTGTTTACATTCTCAAATGTTGCACTTTACCTTTCAAATTGTGGACTTTCTTCAAAATTTCAAAGTTACCAAATTTCGGTTTGTGTTCTTAATTTCCAATTAAATTCCTATTTTAGTTTTCAATTTTTGTTATTTTCGAAATTTTAAACTTTAGGTTGAAATTAAGGAAACAAACCGAAATTTTGGGTTTTTCTCAAAGTTTCGCTTTACCACCGATGATACTGCAAAGCGAAACTTGGTCCAGTCGTAGCAAATATTTATATATCATGGAATTTTTAATATCTTTTATTGTTTTAATTGTTAATAAACTTTAATAGTTATGAATTCTGAGTTTCATCTCGAAATGTTTACAAAAAAGCAAAAATTTCGAAAACATCCCAACAATAAGAGAAACAAAGAGGTCAAAACTTAAAATTTGAAGAAAAATAATCTTTCTGGGCAAAAACATTTTCGACGGCAAAAAAAATCGACACTTTCGACATCAAAAAATTCAAAAAACTAAAATTCTGCTCTTGTAGACTTTTTAACATTCTTTTCGCAAAATTTGAATCTAAAATTGAAACTTTTTTGACTACTTTTTGAACATTTCAGGATTTCAGGTTTAACGTTTCCTCTTTTACATGTTCCTCCAAAATTTCAACATTCCACTCAATTTTTAAGGTTTTTCCTAAACAATTCTACTTTTTTAATGTCAACATGTTTTTGAATATTGGGAAATCGTTTTATAAATTACAACTTTCTTGTCAAAGTTTCGAGGTCGTATCTTTTCAGCAAATTTCAAATCATGTATGAAATGTTAATTTTTTCTGGAAATTAAAATGATTCTCGACATCAAAATTGATATTTTTTCCAAAAGTATCACCTTTAAATTACAAATTTCTTTTGAAATCAATTTTCTGGCGTCTCTTGAAATCTCTCTTTCGTTTTTTGGAAATATTTCTTGAAATTTAGAACAAGCTTTTTACAAAATTAAAAATTAGTTCAAAATTTACCCCAAAATCCTGACTAGCAAATCCCGAGACTTATTAAATAAATTCAGTTTTATCAAAAACATCAGGTTTTATCAAAAACGTGGGGTTTTATCAAAAACGTCGGGTTTTATCAAAAATGTTGGGTTTTATCAAAAATGTCAACTTTTTAAAAGTTTTTTTTTTTCTCATTTCTATTCTAATAACTACTTTTATATCTCAACATTTCAGAAACCCATAATTTTGATTTCTAACAGAAATAAAAAAATAATTCAATGAAATGAGTGTCTGTTTATCATGTTTGTAAATTAATAAGACTGAGTCAAAGTAAATAGATAAAAATGTGGTACACAGTTGTAAGGAATTTTGATTACCTGGTATGGACGCTCCCCTGTGTGGCAACGTATATGCCTCTTCAATTTAGATAATTCAACACTGGCATAATCACATTCGTCACACTTGTGAGGTTTCTCATGCGTATGACGGTATCGAACATGCCGAACAAGTTCGCCTAAAATCAACACCTTTAATTTTACCCAACACAAGCACTCTTTTCCTCACCTGATGTGGTGAAAGCAGCAGGGCAAGATTTACAAGCATGAGGCTTAGTGCCAGTATGCGTATTAACGTGATTCTGAAGTGACGCCAAAGTTTTAAACCCTCGTTCACACACGCTACACTTGTGAGGCCTCTCCTCGGAGTGGGACTTCATATGTCTAGCCAACAGGTATCGCTTCGGACTAGTATAATTGCAGTAATTACACATGTGGGCTTGTGATACTACTTGCGACTTGCGTGGGAGAATTTTCACAATTTTCGATTTGTCATCTTCGGCATCTGAATCTATTATTCCTGTTTCTTCGGCATCGTCAAAATCATAAACTAAAGCGAAAGAAATCAGTACCTTTCAAAATATAAGGATATATTTCATACCAGTCATGTCTTGTTCGCCATCAGTTTGTTCCCCATCTTTTAGTTCTGAAGGATCTTGGACAATTAATACATAACTGAGTTCCCCAGAATTATTATCTGATGGAACAACAGTCACTCGCTGATATGCGTTACCTGTGTTTATCAAAATTGGGTTCTGTCCTTGACCAGACTGCAAAAAAAAACAATTTTATAGCAATAAATTTTTTGTCCCAATATTTAAATTTGAAAGGAACAGATTCTTCTTCAATAAAAATTCTGAATGTTTCTTACCAATAAAGCTAACACTTACCTCTTCCCCTTCACCCTCAATTTCTTCGGCTTCATTTTCAGGATTTATTATAAATTCTTCATCTTCTTCACCTGTAGCTGCCCCAAGCCCAGGCATTACTGTCATAACGGGTTGACTTGCCCCCTTCGCTTGGTAATAATAATGACCCGCCTGGTCAACAAAATACGTCCCTTCGTCCCCATCACCATCCTCATCTAAAACACTATTGTCAACAAAGCCAAAACCATAGAACGTAAACATACCAGCAACTTGTTGAATAGTCGTATCTGAACCGATTTCCTTCTGAAACCCAGCCAAGTACGACTGAATTTCAGTAACATTCTCAGACGTGTCCTCAAGCTTGATAGCAGTTGGGGTAAACTGACTGGTCATCTTGCGATTTAATCACCACTACCTCAAAAAAAAATCAGATTACCTCAGCGATAAAATCCAAAGTGGTTTCACCGCCCCCAACCCCCCGATTCCATCCCGTGCACTATTGGGTGGTTCATTCCCAAACCAATTTACGAAATGCGCCCAAATTATAAACAAACACAACAGATGCAGAAATTTTCGCCATCGACGCCATTTTCCGATTTATCAGCAGCTGCGTTAAAAATAGGACGCGGACGCCTCACATGACTCCAATCGTGGGCATTTTCTCGCACAAATTAACAATTAATATTTAAATGCCCCGTTTCTTAATTTCTTGACAATTCGAAATATACTTAAGCAAGCCGTATGTAGGGGGCATTTATTCCGACAAAAATTTCGAGGAATTAGCACCGCTGGCGCTGTCATCAATGAAACTGGCGACAACAAGGAGAAGGTGTTACTGCGAGGAAATCGACTAATTTGCCGTTTTCGGTGTGAATAATAGTGCCTTGGGAGGCCGTGAGGTGAAGATTAGCGTGCATTAATTGCGGGTGTATCAATTTAACATGCCAAATCGGTATTAAACTAATTATCTTCATTTAAATCTTACCTTTTAACTTCGAGAATGCCCTGTGAGGGCGTATCGTAATGGCAGCGTCTATTTGATAAAATCAGAGATGGCGGCAACCGTCAACGAGAAGCAAGCTGGTTACAGGATTCGAGACTACTGCGCATGTTGCCTAACGGCTTTGATCTTTTCAGAGGAAGATTCAAATTTGTTTACGTTTCGTATTAGTTATTTTCTTGAAATTTCGGACATCAGAACTACAAAATAAATTAGTGTCGGAACTTTGACATTTATTTCAGGATATTCAAAACTGTTTAAAATAACGTTAAAGTGACATTAGTATTTCTTTGTGGAGGTTAAATTTGTTAAATCGCACTAAAACATTCTTTGTTATACCGGGATTGTTCAATATAATTGCGTTTTATAGAAAATGGCCGTCCATAGAAAATGAAAAAAAGTTAGGACTACAAGTTGCCGCTAGGGATGCAAACGATAGTTCGATGTTTTAAAAATATCGATGTATCGATATTTGTGAACATCGATGTTTTAACATAGATGGTATAGCATACAAAACATCGATCATCGTTCAGTTTATAAACTATGTTTGAAAAATCGATGTATCGCATCGCGATAGAATTAACGCCATCTGCTGCACAGAATAAATATTGATGGTACAAACGACAACAGAATTTTGTAATTAATCGTTTGATGGGAGCAGTGTTTATTTAATAAATTGATGCTGAATTTATATGCCGCGGGTATACAAACAATACAATTATCTGAAAATTCATAGTTTCGATATTTTTATTTGGCAATCTATAAAAAAGTCCAAAATTTGAAAGAAAAATGAGAATTTTTAGAAAAGGTTTCCGGATATTAATTTGAAAACTCAAAAACATAAACTGAATTTTTACAATTATTTATTATTTATTTAGTATTTATTATTTTATATTTTGGGGCAAACAAAAAATTTTTATTTTATCAAGATTTTTAGTTTAAATCTTAAATCTCTCACTTCTTGTAAGACAACTTTTTTACATAAATTGCCTTTTTTCGAATTCTTAATTTTGTTAATTTTATATTTTAATTCAAATCCTCTTAAAAAATGTCAAAATATTCATAAAAACAGATAAACAATTTTAGAAATAGATCAATTTTCAAGCTAAAAATAAAAACTTCCCAATTAAAACCAAAACAGAATTCTCAAAATTTAGAACTTAATTTCCAATTTTGAAATGTTCGACAAATTGTGGATTTTTTAGTAAACAACTTTTTATATCTACTACCAGAAATTGGAAATTTTTATCAAAATTCCATGTTTAAATTTGAAAATTGCATATTTTTTAATTCCCGATTTTCTTAGAAATCTCGAACCTTTTCTAAAATTTTGTATTAATTCCAATTTTATTTTTATAAATTTTAATTTTTTTCCGAAATTTGAACTTTTCATTCCAAATCCGGACTTTGGTCGTTAATTTTTATCGAAAATTCGAACATTTTTTAAAAAATATTTAAGAGAAAATGCCAATTTTTCGAATTTTGAGTTTAACTTTTAAAGGATAAGGTTTTTCTCTCATCTATGTCTATAATTTTAAAATGTCTGCTTTGTTCAAAACATTTTAACTTCGAACGTACTCTTCGGCTCAAAATACTTTTTTAGAAAAATCGAATTTTTCAAAATATACTCCTTTTTGGAAATCTCCACTTTTTATTGAAGATTTTAACTTTTTATGAAAATGTAGATATTTTGCAAAATTTAGACTATAAAAATTTTGATATATTTTCAGAACCTGTCCATTTTTCAATATTTCTATTTTTTCGAAAATTTGGAATTTTTCAAGAATTCCTTTTTTTAAATTTTAATTCTTTTAAAAATTTTGAATTTTCAAAATTTTTTCTCCTTTTAAAATTTTGTCTTGTTTTGAAAATGAGTAGGAATGCGCTTTTTTAAAAGTTTGGCATTTTTACAAAAGCAACTGACTTTTTTAAAAGGTTCGAGTTTTTAAAACATTTCAAATTGTTTTAGAAGATCTGGAATTATTTCTGAAAATTTTAATTTTTTATGAAAATTTCAGCATTTTTCAAAATTTCGACTTTTAATTTCTTCAAAATGTTTTCTTTTTCAAAATTGTAGTTTCTTTAAAAATTTCGACATTTTTAAAGTCTCTTTATTTTTTTAAATTCCAAGATTTGTAATTTTTTAAACAACTTCGATGTTTTTTAAATTGTCAATTATTTTTTTTAATTGAGGCTATTTTAAAATTTCAACTTTTTTAAAAATATAGATTTTTTAAAAAGTTTTCTTATTTCGCCTATTTTTGAAATTTTTAGATATTTTTCAAAATTTCGAATGTTTATTTTAATTCTTACTTTTTCAGAATTACATTTTTTTTATGTTAAATTAAAACCACTTTTAAAAAATGTTAGCTTTTGTGAAAATGTCGGTTTTTAATACAAAATTTTGAATTTTCCTTGAAAAGCATCTTTTGAAATTTTCCAATTGTCTTGAAAATTTCGACTTTTTTTTTAAACATTTCAATATTTTTCAATTTAATAATAATAATAATGCCGACCAGCGGCCTGGTATGTGTAAAATGTGATTCACTGAGTCATCCTAGTTGCATAAAATTAGTAAAAAATATTAAGCGTCTTAATGGGAACGAAATTATTTGCTGCGAGGAAGGATACAGCAACCTTAGCACGAATTCTGGTGTTTTAACGAATCATATTCAGGAGGTTATTGCCAATGCAATTCTGCTTCTAACACGAGAAATAGAAAAGTTAAAGATTGAGGTAAAAGATCTCCGAACCAGCAATATTGAACTGGTAAGAGTTTTAACACAAGGAAGACCGTTTAGTTATGCACAAACAGTAAGCGCAACTGTAAAAGAGACTAATGCCAAATTATCAACAACACCCGATGTGGATCAAGTGCAAGCACCTGTAGCAACCGGTAGCACAAATATCAACAGTAATAAAACTAAAACGTTTGTTAACCCCATACTAAAAGAAAGTTTTAAAGATGTATTAATAATGAAATCCAAGAATAATAAAACAAAAGGAGATATGCGTAAAGATTTAATCACTCACTTAGATGTAAAATTATTTAAGGATATAGCTGTAAGAAATTCAAAACTTGATGGTACGTTAATCTTACAAAGCGAAGATAAACAAAAATTGAAGGAAATGGGTACTGCAATCAAACAGAAGTTTGAAGATGATGTTGAAATTCGTAAACCAAAACAGAAATTACCACAAATTAAAGTAAGAAATATCAAAAATGATTGTGAACTTGATAATTATGCCTTACTAAGCATGATAATAAAACAAAATGAGTTAGATTCTACAGTAAAAAATTTTTGTTTTAAATTAATTTATAAAACAAAAACAATAAAAAATGTATTTAGTTTGGGTATTGAAATTGATCCCATAACATTTGCAAAAATTAAAGACCTTGAGTACCTAACTGTTGGTTTTAGTAAATGTAAATTTAGTGAGACATATAACATCATTAAATGTTTCAAGTGTAAACAATATGGGCACAAAAGTAGCAGTTGTAAAAATAAAGAGATATGTGGATATTGTGCTGAAGAACACGAGTCAAATACGTGTACAAGAGAACAGGTCAAATGTACAAACTGTGTAAATAAAAATAAACAGTACGGTACCCACTTTGTTGTAGATCATAATTCATGGGATCCAAATTGTCCATCGTACCAAGCAGTTGTAGATATAATCAGAAAAAAAAAACTATGAATCATAACAATTAGACAACACCATTTACATAGTCAATATACAAAGTCTTTTGCCGAAAATTGATGAAGTCTCAACATTTATTATGGACAACAATGTTGCCTTCCTTGCTCTTACTGAGACTCATGTAACTGATAATATTTATAATAGTGAGTTGCATGTAAGTAACTACTCTTTAATTAGATGTGACTCACACAGTCGTTTTACCGGTGGAGTAATATTCTATATCTTTAAATCTATTAATTTTACAATCATCATTAACACAAATATTAATAACCAAATCTGGATCCTGGGTGTAACATTGATAATTGACAATACAACCTTTGCTATTATATGCTTATACAGATCTCCCTCTTCAAACAGATCAGATTTTTGCAATATATTGAGCCAACTAATGGACAATTATAGCCATCTAAAACTGATCTTGATGGGGTGACTTTAATTTTGATGTATCGCGTGATGATTATAATACGAAACAGTTGATATCTCTTATGGACAATTATAGACTTTGCCAAATTGTGAAAGCATGTACAAGAGTCACTGCCACATCAAAAACTAAGATTGATCTGGTATTTACAAACCTGCATGCCATTTCTGCATTAGTGTTGGATTCTCCTAAGTTTTCTGATCATAGTATCATACAAATACATCGTAAAATGAAACCTTATAACACTATTATATCATATGATAAAAATGAATATGTAAGAAATCTCAAAAGTATCGATATTGCTGTATTTCAAGATAAATTGCTTAGAAAAAATTGGATGAATAATCATCAAGTATGCATTGATCAACTGGTGGACTGCTTATATAATAACGTTATAGCTGTCCTAGATGAAATAGCCCCTATTAAATTAATGAAAAGATCTCAAAATAACAAAAAGTGGTACGATGGTGAAATAAGAGACCTCACAAGATTTAGAGATGATCTCTATCGAGTAGCTTGTGCAACAAACACTGGCTCAGACTGGGAAAAATACAGAAAAAGTCGAAACAAAGTTACAAGCACTATCCAACGTAAAAAGAAGAATTATTATTCAAGAAAAATTGAAAACAGCACCGATCCCAAACATATGTGGAGAAATGTTAAGGAAGCTATCGGTGCCACTCAAATGTCACATCCAACAAAAATGAAATTTGATGGCATTATATACCAAGACGAGGCAACAGTAGCCGAAAAATACAATGTCTTTGTGAGTCAAAGTATTATTGCATTAGTGAAATCTGATGGGAGACATTATAAAGACAAATATCCGTACAATGTTTTCAATAGCACTTATGGTGAACCATTTTCAATTGAGCCAGTTACACCCGAAGAAGTCAAAAAAGTCCTCAAAAGTATTAAAAAAGGAACGTCGACTGATGCAATCAATAATAAGATTATTTCAATGGGCGGTAATTTTCTTTTACTCAAAATTACTGAAATTATCAATAAGTCTATTACCTCAAACGCTTTTCCGAAGAAATGGAAAGAATCTGTCATTACGCCAATATCAAAAGTTACCAGTTCTGATGATCCATCTAATTATAGACCAATTAATTCCCTACCGTACTTAGAAAAGGCGTTGGAAAGAATTGTGTATAATCAGATGCTGCAATTTATTAAAAATAGTAATGTTCTCATTCCAAATCAGTCAGGATTTCGACAGGGGCACTCTTGTGAAAGCGCACTGCAGCTAACCGTCTCCAGATGGAAGAAATGGTTAGACAACCCTCGCCATCTAGTTTTAACTGTATTCTTGGATTTACGCCGTGCTTTTGAAACTATTAACAGAAAACTCCTTCTTGAAAAACTGCGACTTATTGGTTTTGGCGATCCCGCACTCCAATGGTTTAGCAGTTATCTAACATCCAGATATCAGGTTACTCGGATTAACAATTATGTTTCGAGAAGTGCAGCTAACAATTTAGGTGTACCGCAGGGGTCGATATTAGGCCCACTGTTGTTTATTTTGTACATTAATGACATCGATCAGTGCACAGGCGACGACTGCTTCCTTAACCTATTTGCGGACGATACGCTCATATCAGTTGAAGAATCAGACTTTCAAAGAGGGGTAACTCGCATGAATGCAATTTTGGTGAACGTTAGTGAGTGGTTAAAAGTTAATGGTCTGATAATAAACGTGAAGAAGTCTAAAGTGATGTTAATGGGGATCTCTAACGCGATGGCGGATAAAGTAAAGTTAAATGGAGAATCTCTGGAGTTTGTCAACCAGATAAAGTATTTAGGAGTAACCATTGACAATGACTTAAACTTTAAAAAACACCTTAACAATACTGTGTTACAAATAAATGGTAAAGTTAAATACTTTATGAGAATATGTAAAAATTTAAATCTTCCTAATCGCCTTAAAGTTTTTAATACTTTAATTCGACCCTATTTTCATTACTGCCCAAGTATCTTGTTCTTTGCTAATAAATACCATTTAAAACAACTGCAGATACTGCAAAACAAATGTCATAGAGCAATATTGAAATGTAACGTTTATACACCAATCGATCTGATGCTTGATTGTCTGGGCTCACTGTCTGTACAACAATATTTGTTTTATCAAACCATGGTATTTATTTATAAAATTATTAAAGGATTGTTGCCAGAGTACTTAATGTACAATATAAGAAATGTTAACGAAGTACATAACTATGAAACACGTAACTGTAGTAATATATATATAAATACTGTTAGCAAAGAATCGACATATAGATCTTTATTTTATAAGGGTTGTCTTTATTTAATAATCTGTCAAATGAAATAAAAAGTGCAAATAATTTGTCTAGTTTTAAGAGAAAGTTAGGTGCCTATGTTAAAATGAATGTTTCTTGTTAAAGAATAATGTTTTCCTGTAAAAATATGTATTATTTATTTATACATTTAATAAACTAATATTAATATTGATTGAATTTTGACCATTGTTTCTAAATATTGTCCTTTTTGAAATTTTTTAAAATGTCGACATTTCTTAAATCTTGACTTTGGTCAAAATTACAATTTATCTTCAGATAAAATTAATACTACTTCGAAAATTTACCCTTTTTTTGAAAATTGGATTATTTCAAATCTCTTTTAAAATTTTGTGTAAATTTTTTAGTATTTTTTTCAGAATTTCCACATTTTTGGAAATATTTTTATTGGAAATTTTAACTTTTAAAAATTCTATTCAAAATTAGTCCATTAAAATTTCAACTTTTTCGAAAATTTTGTTTTTTAAAAAATTTTGAATTCTTTTTTTTGTTTTAATTAGTGCGAATCCAATTTTTTTTCAAATTCGAAAACTTTTCAAAACTTCGCTTTTTTTTTAATTCCGACTCTTCTAAAGTTTGGCATTTTTACAAACTTTTGCACGACATTTTAAAAGAGTTTTATCAAAATTTCGACTTTTTTTTTAATTTCCAAAGTTCCTTAAAATTTTTAATTCTATATCAAAATTTTAGCTATTTTAAATATTTTGACATTTTTAAAATACTTTTAGTTTTCCAAATTCCAAAATTTTGCATTAAACCGAATTTTATTTTTATAAATGTTAGTTTTTTCCCGAAATTTGCGCTTTTTCTTCAGATCCAGCATTTAACCTTGAATTTTTATTTAGCACTTTTTATAAATATTTGAGATGAAAGTGGGAATTTTTAAAGTTTTGAGTTTAACTTTTAAATGTAGGGTTGTAATCTTAAAATGTCTACTTTTTTTGAAAACGTTAAGCTTTCGGTTCAAAAAACCTAGATTTTAAGTTTACTACAAGAATTTGGTGGAAAAAATAAATTATCTCGGAATTTCTAGGAAAAAAATCGCAATTTTGAGATTAAAGGCGAAATTTCGAGAAAAAGTGGTATTTTCGAGAAAAAAAGTAGAAATTAAATTAAACTCGAAATTTCCAAAAAAATTGAACGAAGTGGTCCTTGGTTATCTTCAAAAATTGAAATGCAGGGGACAAGTTTTGTATTTCAATTTTTGATGTCTTTTTAAATTGATGTCCTTTCTACACTTTTCTAATTTTGACTTTTTAAACTCGCAATCAGTGGCGGATGGCGTATAGGCACTGTGGAACTGCAACACCCCCAAATTTACTTACCGAGTTTTTTTCTCAAAATTTTCTGAACACTTTTCATTACACAATTTTTGGTAGAAATTTTAAATTTTCTCTGATTACTTTTTATAGAACTTTTAGGTTTCTTTCACGAATTTTTGATGGAACGGACTGGTCCTTGGTTATCTTTAAAAATTGAAATACAGAACTTGTCTCCTGAAACCAAGAAAGGTTCATCTTTCTGGTCTTTGGTTATCTTTAAAAATTGAAATACAGAACTTGTCTCCTGAAACCAAGAAAGGTTAATCTTTCTTGGTTTCAGGGGGCAAGTTCTGTATTTCAATTTTTCTTTCACAAAGTTACGACATTTAAAAACCTATTTTTATTTTTAATTTTGATCAAAATCACATGTTTAAAAACTAATTTTTGTAAAAGTTTTGAGGAAAAAATGAATATTTCGAGCAAGAATTAAAATGTTAAGAAAAAAAACTCAAATTTCTTTGAAAATGTCAATATTTTGAGAAAATAATTACAATTTCAAGAAAAATCTAAATTTAACTCATCTCGCATTTTACTATTTCTCTAAAAAATAAGTTAATACGATATTTTCGAATTTTTACATCAAATCTCATTTTGTATAAAAATTGTGAGCTTTTTTCAGATATTTCGATTTTTTTGAAAATTTTGATTTTTTCTGCAAAGTTTCCATTTTTCCTAAATATTTAATAAATACAAATTTTCTCGAAATTTCCATTTTTCCTGAAAGTGTTATTCTTAAAATTTCTTCTAGAAATTACATCTCCTCCACATTTTTCTTTATGTTCCTCTAATTTGCTTTAAAAATGTCAAGTTTTTTTACAACATTTTGACAATTTAAAGTTCATTTTTGGCAAAAAATGTTTGGAAAAAACCCTGAAAGCTTTATAAAAATTTGAACATTTTGGGAAAAGCAAAAAATGTCGACTTTTTTGTAAGGATATTTCAATTTTTTTCGGAATTTCGATTTTGTTCCCTACAAAATTTTGCTTTTTTTTCTTATGAAATTTGTGTTTTTCTCTAAACATTTTATACAAAGAATTTTTTTTGAAATTTCGATTTTTCCTGGAGATTTTGTATTTAAAATATTTTTTCTTGTAGAAATTTTGATTTCTCTCTAATTTGTTTTGGAAATTTAAAAGCTTTTTAACGAAATTTTAACATTTTAAAGTTCATTTTATTTTGTAACTTTAATAAGAAACTGAAAATTAAGTATATGATTTAAAATTAATTTATTACTGTTTCGAAATTATTTCTTTTTTAAATTAAATTAGTAACACTTTTCAATACTTTCGACTTTTTTTAAGACTTTCGATTTCATTCAAATGTCACAATTTTTTTTAAATTTCGTCTTCTTTAAATATCTTTGCTTTTTTTCACAATTTCGACTTTTTTAAGGGGCTTTTTAAACTCGTCTATTTTTGAAAATCGGCCCTTTTTTTTAAATGTATACATTACATGAAAATGTCAAGAAATTTCAAAAGTTTAACTGTTTTTCCTTTCAATTTTTGACTTTTTTTAAAATTTCGAAATTTTTTCAAAATACGCGACTATTTTTCAAACTTTCGACTTTCGAAAATTTGAAACTTTTTTCAGAATTTTGACCTTTTGAAAATTTGGGTTTTTCAAAATTCCATTTTTCAAAATTTTGTCTATTTTTTAAATTTTTGACAATTTTTCGAAATTTCCATTTTATTTATTTTTTTATTTTCAAAATTATTTCTTTTTTTAAATTAAATGGGTACAACTTTTCAAAAATGTCGACGTTTTTTGAAATTTTAAGAGTTTTTCAAATGTCACTCTTTTTCAAAATTTCGCATTTTTTTTAATTTTTGACTTTTCAAAATTTCCGCTTTTTTAAACAGTTTAAGAGTTTTTTTTTAATTTGGACTATATTTCAAAATTTTGATTTTGTTTAATAATTTTTACTTTTTTAAAATTATTTCTTTTTTAAATTTAATTAGTACAACTTTTCAAAATTTTCGACTTTTTTTGACTTTCGATTTTATTTAAATGTTATTTTTTTCAACATTTCGTCTTTTTAAATTTTTTTTTCTTTTTTATACAATTTCGTAGTATCTCTGAAGATGGTAGCTTGAAAAATTGAAACACAGAACTTGTCCCCTGACACCAAGAAAAATTAAAAAACACAACAAAGGTTGCTCTAACGCGTTTTGACAGCCAAGCTGTCATCTTCAGAGAGAAACTAACATCTAATCTTAAAATTAACCCTTATATACTAAGAATATTCACTTCGTGCGTGATCGGCCGCAGCCGAACGCGCATCCAATCATACACGTCGTTGTGTCACAATTTCTTATCTATCAACCTTAACTATTTTTAACAGAGATGAATGGCCTAAAGGTCCAGCGCAACCATTCATAAGGTTGTTTCCAGCCTTATGGATGGCTAAGCTCTCACATGCATTTAACATATAATTCTTATTAACTACTCTTAACAATTTAATATTATTATCTATCCTATGATCTAATTCAAAAGCATGTCGAGCCACACTTGACTTCTCAGTTCTTCCGTACCTCAAATGAGCCAAATGTTCTTTGAGTCGGATTTTAAGAGATCGTCTAGTTTGTCCGACATACTTTTGAGGACAATCCCTACATGAAATTTGGTAAATACCAGACTTATCTGTTTGCTCTACTTTATCCTTTAAACTACCCAAAATCGAATTTAATTTTCCATTAGAAGTATAAATAACCCGAAAACCCTGATTTCGTAAAATTCCACCCAAACCCTGCGTGAGCGAGGGTTCAAATGGAAGTGAGACGAATTTAAAGTTTTTGTTTTGGTAGCTTGGCTATCGAGAGCAACCTTTGTTGTATTTTTTAATCTTTCTTGGTTTCAGGGGACAACATTTGTTTTGTAAGTGTAATCCATTCGCAAAGGGATAACCCATTATTTTTTCAAAGCACTGCGAGTAGGATGCGAAAACAAGGATAGATGGTGATAAAGCGCCTTCTTAAACGAGGATAGGTTGTAATTTTTGGAGAAAATTTCTTTCGGTAACAGGTTCTATGACTTGGAAGTTCTACAGAAGAGTCTCCATAGACAGAAGTCCTCACTGTGTCAAGTTGGGCCGCACAGGAATTTGCTGTCTCCGGCTGTCTAGTATACCTCAAGAACCTTGCCCTTGGGGCGATCAATCCTATTAGTTCCAGCGAGCATCTTCCGTGATAGTACTTGTAAAAAAGAGACATGTCACCAACCATACGCCTAGGCTCTAGTGTTTCGAGAGAACGCGAGAACATCTCTGTATTTTTGAAAATGGCAAAGGGTGACATTTATGGAATAAAATTACAGTTGCTTAAAAAAGTATTTATTGAAAACATAAAGTTTAACATTTTTTAGGCCTACTATAATTTTCAAATTTAAATAAAAGAAACAAAATAGTAATAAATTCTCAATATAAGTTTCTCTATATAGGGAGTATACTTTTAAAAAACGTACTATGCATATAACAGTATAAAACCCATATAAACGTTTACAGCATTTTAGAAAAAACAAAGTAAGCTATCACATACAGATGCATTTGAAGTCTTTGTTTCCTTGCAACACTAAGATGGTTGTAATATCAGTAAGTATAATACAAAATAATTTTGTAAAAATAAAAAATAAATTAGGTTTATACCTAGCACGTAAAATATAAAAATTAAAAACAAAATACGCAAGCTCACCCGCTCAACTTGTTAATATTTAGATTAATTTTTAACAAATAAATAAACAGTTTCTCGGGCGCCAAGTTAATTTATGTGCGCATAAGATAAATATTGTCTAAGTTCTCACAGGCACCAGGTTTTAGAGCACTAAACATAATAAATATAATATGGCATACATTATGTTCCGAACAATTCTAAACAACAACTTAACTTCCAATGGTGCCGTGTCTAACAGCTATTGTTATGGGGTATTAGCGTTTTGGCAATACATATTCTCGTGAGCACTAATTCCTTTCTTTAATACTACCGAAACTAGAACGCCTATCACTAAAACTAATACTAAGGTAATAATTTGCAAATACTGCATGTGTTTGATTGTTTTATTTAGTTGAAGCTGACACTTATTTAGATCTGCGATGCTGGCAGAAAGTTTATTAACTGTGTTCTGGTTGCTCTCCGACGATGCGCCGACTGGTATAGCGGCGCCATTTTTGGAAACGTCCTCGGTTTGCGCACACCTCAGGCGATGCTGATGGACTTTCTTTCCGGCGGTGTTCTGGAACGAAAATTGGTCATGAGACACGAAAAATGAGCAATTGGGTAAAATAATCTAGTTGGTCTTGAAGACTGTTAAATGAGACTTAACAGTCTAACCTAATAGTATCTATGTTAACTGAAAATAAATTTTACTTTTAACTAACAATTTGAGTAGTTAGTTAAAAGTAAAATTTATTTTCAGTTAACATAGATACTCATAAACTTGATTAGAGTTAGAAATTTGTAGATGCGGATGAGAATCTTCTAGTTTAGTCAAACTGTACGACTCCAAACTAACTACTCTTTGCAGATGACTTAAAATTCTTTAGTTCCGTATCTTCTAATGAGGACTGTGTATTAATTCAAAAAGACATTGATGCTGTTGTTAAGTGGTGCAATGATAATCGGCTTTCTTTAAATATATCTAAATGTAATGTTGTTTCCTACTCAAGAAAAATCAATATAATCAAGCATGAGTATGAAATTAATAGTGTCATTTTAAGCAGATGTGAATCCATAAGGGATCTAGGAGTTATTATGGATAGTAGTTTTAACTTTGCTTTGCACATTACTGAGGCACTTTCATCAGCATATAAAACATATGGCTTTCTGTGTAGAAATTGTAAGGATTTTAAAAACAATAAATCTTTAGCATTATTATTTCAGTCGCTAGTACTAACACGTCTTGAATATGGCTCCCTTATCTGGTTTCCAATATATAATACTCATATCACAGCGTTAGAGTCAATTCAAAGGCGTTTCCTCAAATTCTTGTGTTTCATTCAAGATGGTGTCTATCCAGCTAGAGGCTGTGACCATAACGTTCTTTTACATCGATCCAATTTTATCAGTCTACAAACCCGAAGAATAACACATGGAATGAATTTCTTATACGGACTCCTCAATAACTGTATAGATTGTCCAAACTTACTTTCCAAGATTAACTTTTTGGTGCCAAGACAGACTGCAAGATCAAAACAAATGTTTTATTGTGAGAATATTCGTACTAACGCTATGGGCAGGTCTCCGCTAGTGATTCTTACAAAATATGCTAATGGTATTGCGGACAGTTTTGATTTCCATTCAGACAGTCGGGCCAAATTAAGAAAAACTATCGAAGAGACATTTAGCCACATTTCCTTATAATTAATTTACTTTATTTATCTAATAATTATTGTTTTCTCCGGGTAATTATTTTGTATAATTGATAATTATTTATTTTTTCCTATGATCAAGTGCATCTATACCCATCAATTTTTATTTTTTATTTTGTTTCTGTAATTGGGGCCTAAACCCTGTTGAAATATAATAAACTATTATTATTAAAATGCATTTCTGATTCCTATATATAATATTTTTCCCGTATAGAAACCAATTATACAAGCCTAAAAATTGGTCCCTATTTATTTTAATAAAAAATCTAACATTCGACTTGCGACTCCAAACAATTGACTATAATTGCTCCTATAAGACCTTTGGGCCCAAGAACCATCGACAATGACTGTCAATTGAGGAATGCCGTGTTTATTTACTTCCCCCCTACTTTTAGCTAATTTAATTTAATCAGAAATGGCATTTTCCATTTCATCAGTGGCTGTTTGTTTAATATAATTGTACAAATCTGACTGCAATTTAAAGTAAGTTTGCCTATTTGGCATATTCATTATTGCACATCGTTCTTCCATTTGTGACTTGACCTGTACTTAAATTACCAAAAACCTAAAATAGTTACTCTTTAGTAGGCACATAATATTGCAATTAAAACATACAGCTGCTCTATTAATGTCCATATTATTGTCATTTTCTGACTGCGACTTAATGAGTTCTACACTATTGCACATATTGCATTTAAAATGCAACTCAGAATAAAACCCCCTTCTTTTTTCCGTAATGAACTCCATGTTAGAAGAGTTGCAGCTGAAACTAGTTGAATGTTGTCCAAATTTTTGCAATTGTGCTATGAGTAATTTTATATTAAAAATTCGAGATCCTTCAACTTTATCTTCTGGCATGGAACCTTGCAATTCTGTAAAATATGGCATTTTAATATCAGAAACATTTGAGTCGCTACTGCAATAAAAATTGTTTGTATGACATCTATAATATTGTATATTTTAATATGTACCCATCAACGGAAGTCATTGATAACAAAGAACAGTCCGATTGATTTAAAATATCCATATCTTTTCAGCTTCCTTCAAATTTGTGTTTCTGATTGCTATCCAAGTTACTAAAAAATTCCTTACTTTATTGCTTGTTTTCCTAATTTTAAATCGTTTTGAATTTTGAGTTCTAAAAAGATTTTTTTACCTTTCATTGCCATCTTGATCAGTTAACTGAGAAACACTTTCTATAGAGCTTTTATCAATTTGATTTATGAAATAAACATCAAACACCATTTAGACCAAACAAATGAACTATATCGGGTGTTACAGACACCCTCTATTTTTTTCTTTATTTATGAAGATAAATATTCAATCTTGCCGCACTCAATATTTGTAAATGATATCTCTATTGCTGTCCGTTTCTTAAAAATGACGTAGCATGAGGGGAGGCAAAGGAGGCCATGGCCCCGGGCGTCACATATGTGGGGGTGTCAATTTTTTTTATATTTAACAACTTCAACTTTTGTTTGAATGATGGTCCTTATTTAAGTTATATGGCAATACTGATTAACAAAGAACAAATATATTCACGTTTTTATACATTACATACAACTCTCTAAAAAACGGTTGCTAACACAACTAAACTATTATTTTGTGTCATTTAACAAGGTGGAGGTATTTTGATTGTCTCGCTCTAACACTCCCCCTCGAATGAAATGCCTCTACGTTATGATGTAGCTGTCGACCTTCAATATTCCCAATAACTCCATGCATTTATGGTGTTTTTCCCTTGGGAGTGCTTTCGTGAAGATGTCGGCTGTCATCTCGGAGGTTGGAATATATTCCAGCTCGATGTGTCCACTTTTCAAGATTTCTCGCACGTAATGATGTCTTACATCAATATGTTTCGATCTTCCGTGGAATACTGGGTTTCGTGCGAGTAGTTGAGCCCCTCTGTTGTCGTTAGCAATTACAGTTGCTGCAGTTTGTTGGAACCCGATTTCTGATAAGAATGCTCTTAGATACAAGGCCTCGCGAGCAGCTTCTGTTAGACTCATGTATTCGGATTCAGTTGAGGACAGTGCAACTGTTCTTTGCTTTCTTGATTTCCAGCACACTGCGGCATTGTTCTTTGTGAATGCGAAACCTGTATAGGACCTTCGGTCGATTTGACAACCAGCCCAATCTGCGTCTACGAAGCCTTTCAGGTTTCCAGGACCTCTTCTGTAAACGATGCCTTAGTCGATGGTTCCCTTCAGGTATCGCAGGACTCGTTTTGCAGCTTTCCAGTGTTCTTCTCCGTAACATGTGTTAAACTGGCTTAGGTAGCTCACCGCATAAGAAATATCAGGCCTGGTAGCTAACGCTAAGTAGTTTAGTCCTCCAATTAATTCCCGGTATGGTTTCTTAACATCGCATTCTTCTGGGTTTTCTTCTTTTGCGAGTTTCTTATTAGGCTCCATGGGAGTTGACACTGGGTTTGAATTTTCCATTCCAAATTGATGTAATATCTCTCGAATATTATTTGATTGCGACATTGTTATGCAATTTCCTATCAAGATCTCGATTCCTAAACAATACTTTACGTCGCCCAGATCTTTCAATGTAAAATCTTGCATTAGTTCGTTTTTAATGAAGTTCAGATTCGATGTTTTATTATATGCAACGAGTACATCGTCAACGTAGATTAAGACGATTATCAATTCGCCCCCTCGTTTCATATAATATACACATGGATCTGCGTTGGTTGGTTTCAGCTCCATACTTTGCAGTTTTTCGTCAAATCGTTTGTTCCACTGATGACCAGCTTGCTTGAGTCCATACAGTGCCTTCTTGATTTGACAGACTTTATCGCCTTTTGTAATTTCGTTTAACATCTTCTTTGCATGAACGCCTATGTAGTTATTTCCGTTTCGTTTTATAATTTCTTGCAATAATTCAACAAGTGTTCGTCTGATTCAATTTCCCATGTTTCTTCTTGGCTTGCAGAATTGATCAGATTGTATTGTTTCCTCGGACGGCCGGGTTGACCTGTCTTCACTTTGTTTGGACGGCCAGGTCTTCTTTTGATAGCTTGTTGAGGTTTGGGATTGACCACCGACAGTTCGTTGATCTCTTCTTCAATATCGTATTCCTTCGGTTTATGTTCGGCAGGCGTTGGCTTTTCATCGGAGTTGATGAGAAGTTCAATGAACCTTGGTTGGGCTTCTTCAGGTCGTTGAACTCGATTCGAATCATCAGATTGTGCAATATTCTCCCCCTTAAACATACTATTAGTGAATTTTATGTCACGGGCAACAATTACCTTTTGAAGACTAGGTATCCAGATTCGATATCCCTTGGATTGTCCGTCGTATCCAACAAATGTGCCCTTCAGACCGCGTTTATCGAACTTTCCCTTCTTTGGATTCTTGTCGAGCGTATAGATTTCTTCGCCAAATGTTCTAAAGTGCGTCACGTCTGGTCGCCTATTCTTCCACAGTTCGAATGGCGTTTTTCCGTTTAATACGTCCGTGATACAGCGATTCCTGGTGTAATTTGCTTCTGCCCAACATTACTGTGGTAGCCTCGACTGAGACAGCATGCAGCGTGCCATTTCGACCAGAGTGCGGTTTTTTCGTTCCGCTACCCCGTTTTGTTGTGGCGTGTGCTTGATTGTCAGTCGGTGATGAATTCCTTGGCTTTTTAAATATGCATTGAATTCGTTGCTACAGAATTCGCCCCCATTGTCAGATTGAACAGCTTTCACTTTCTTCCCTGTTTGGTTTTCTACGAGAGCTTTGTAGTCTTTAAACACTTGAAGAGCTTCATCCTTCGTTTTCAGAAATCGTACTTCACTCCAGCGTGAGAAATCATCGGTGAATGTCATAAGATATTTCGCTTTTCCCATGCTTTCCGTGCGAAATGGTCCGCACAAGTCAGTGTGAACGATATTCAGAAGTTCACTACTTCTCTCTCTATGTTTTGGAAATGGTTGCGCTGTGAGTTTGTTTTCCAGACAAATTTCGCATGGTGGCATTGATTTGTCGTTTCCCAAATCTAGACCTAATACAGCTTCTTTCCGTTGCATTTCTAGCAAGTCGCTTCGATTTAAATGACCAAAGTTCTCGTGCCATTCCATTAATTTTGATTTCGTGCTCTCAGTCGTAATTGCGCAAGCATGTTCGGGGTTAGTTTCTTCAATATAATATGTCGCCTTTTCTGTAGGCAACCAGCAATACTTCTCCATCGCAATTTGTTACCATAGCTTGCTTTTTGTCAAAGTTCACGATATTTCCGTTGTCGACCATTTTCGAAACCGACATGAGATTCGTTCGTAAGTCAGGTACGTGCAACGTATTTTTCAGCTTGAAATTCTTGACCTTATTGCCCACTGGAGCAGAAATTCTCACCGTGCCCTTCGCGGTAACTTCGGCTGACGCGTGGTTCGCTAATTTCAGTTTTCCACTATTTGAGTTTACAATTTCGAAAAACTTTTCTTCGTCATTACACAAATATGAAGTACATCCGCTATCTAGACACCAGCGATTATTTCTTTCGCCGTTGTAAGCAACTTCTTCCGCGGTAAATGCAGAAAATGACACATCTTCCGCAATGGTGGCTTTCTCACGTCGTTCTGGACGCCTTCCATTGTTGTTTACTGCGTTTTGGGTACATTCAGCTGCTTTGTGACCCACCTTTCTACAACGATGACATTTAAATTTAAAATACCCGGTTGAGTTTGGTTCCTTTTTTGCTTGGATTTTTCGTTTGTGTGACGAGTTTCGTGCTAACAATGCGTCTTGGTTGTCATTTTGAGAGCGCTGCTTCCTCGTTGCAGACTCATCTAAAATTTTCACCTTGAGGATTTCGGGATCTGGCAAGTTGTCACGTGATTCAATAGCACATCTGAAGTTTTCGAAACTTTCGGGTAGACTGTGTAACATGATAATGGACTGTAATTCGCTGCAGACTTCGATTGGTAGTGCAGAGAGTTTATTAATGACGTCGAGAAATTCTTCTAGGTGACGTTGTACATCGTCTTTTTCTTCTAACCTTTGCGTTATGAGACGCTTCCAAGGTAATACTTTCCGGGACGGACCTTTTGATTCAAATATGGCTTCCAATTTCAACCAAATTTCCCTAGCCGTAAGACAATTTCTGACTTGTTTTAATTCAGCGTTATTAATCGCTAAATACAAATCTGCTTTGGCTTTATTGTCCTCTTCTTGCCATGCTTCTATCGCTGCAGGAGGTGCTGAAGGCTTTACTTTCTGTCCGTTGGCGTATGCCCATGTTTTATTCTTTGTCATTATAGCTTGCATTCGTAATTTCCACGTATCATAATTGTCTCTTGATAGCACTGGAATACGCGAGATGCTTCCTGCTTGGAATTCCATGATTCACACTTGACAAGTGCATTACGTCACTGTCAGCTTTTTCTCAAAATCTTATTAATTTGCCACTTCCCACTTGAATTATGGTCCTTATTTAAGTTATATGGCAATACAGATTAACAAAGAACAAATATATTCACGTTTTTATACATAACATAATACAACTCTCTAAAAAACGGTCGCTAACACAACTAAACTATTATTTTGTTTCATTTAACAAGGTGGAGGTATTTTGATTGTCTCGCTCTAACAACTTTAACCTCCAGATTTTATTTAGTTTAAGTTTTCTTCTCGTTGATTCTTGTTGTTATGTTATCAATTAAGATTTTTTCGCAAATTTAAACTTTAAATAGAATTTTGACGGACAAGTTGAAAATTAAAGAAATTTTAATTTATAAAATTAGAAATCTTTTTTTTTTTTTCGATTTTTCTCGAAATATTCAATGTAGATTTGAATTTTTTGTTGTAGGTACTCTTAAAATTACAGAAAGAGTAAGAATTTTGAAAAAACAAATTCACAAAAATTATGAGTAATTTGAATCTATTTAATGACGTTTTTCAAAATTTCAATATATTTTTTTTTAAATTTTAAAATTCTGCTTTATAAATTTAAATTTTGCTATTGCTATTTAATCCTTAATAATACATTTTTATAAATTTGAAGGAAAAATGGAACTTTTCAGAATAAATTTTAAATTGCGAGAAAATAATTGAAATGTTTTTTAAAAGTCCAAATTTATAAATAAAATTCGAAATTTTGATTTTAAATTTTTAAAAATTGGTAAATGTAAACTGTCAATTTCCGATTTTTAGCTTTATTTTTAAAATTTGAAGTTTTTTTTAATGAAAAATAAACATTTTTATTTATTTTCAAATTTTTGACATTGAATTACACATTTTATATCTTTCTTCAAAATTCGATTTTAAAATTTTAATTTCCTTTCGTTCTATTATTTTGAGATTTCAAATTGCAAAGTTGAAAACTCATTTTGAAATAAAGTCAAAATTTTTGATCTCCAATTTTAAGTAAAAAGTTAAAAAAAATCAAAAACTCTAGGCTTGGATTAAATTAAATTTGAAATATTTAAGTTATTTCTGGAAATTTTAGAATTTAATTTCGAAATTGTGAAACTAGTGAGGCGGCCAATTTAAGGTTGGCCCCGAGAGGCAAAAATCCATGCTTCGCCATTGACCAACTTTGATTTTTAAATATCATTACATTTTTGGAATCACATTGAAACAGTGTAAATCATACCATCCTTCTCTTTCCTTACAGAATTGTTCCTTGTTCTTTACATGTTAAAGCAGACCGAAATCATATACTGGTCCATAGTGTATACAGGGTGTTACAAAAGTCCGGGCCGCTACTTCAGGAGCATATTCTATACATTAAAATATGAAAAATGTTGAAATACATTTTTTTCTTTAAATTGCCTCCTAACGGAGATATGACCATTTAAAGATGGCGCCCCTAAAGTGGTTTTTTTACTACAAAAAGTTAACGGTTAGTAGCAAAGTCATGAAATTGGGCAAGCAGTTAAAGAATTGGATTAGGCATATTCTCATGTAACATATTTTTTAAATAAGCAGTAGCGTGGTGTGTAGGGGGTTGCCCGCGATTATTTTTTGCCGTAACTTTTTTGTATTGCAATATTTCGACACAAAAGTGCCATAATCGTAAAAAGCAACATTTTTTATACAAAAAAGGTACTCTTTCTCAAAGTCGCTAAAAGTAACCGTTTCCGAGAAAAAGGCGTTTGAATAATCCTATCCCGTCTTCGAAATTCTAACTAATTTGTATAAGAAAAAATAAGTTGGTCATGCAAACTGATCGTAAAGAAAACAATTGTACTTGACAATATCTGCCAGAGATTGACGTTGTGTCACTGATAAAATTTGGTCGTAAGCTGTAAACTTTAGCAGTTTTTGTTGTCAATAGTAAGTGTAGTAGTTTTTTAACTTTTCATTATTTTGATAAAATGGACTATTCAAATCAAGAAATGGCCGATATGCATTTAATGTACGGGCTTGCAAATTGTAATCGTGCTGAAGGAAGACGGCTTTATGTTGAACGTTTTCCTAATAGACACCTACCAGGAGAAAAATTGTTCCAGAAAATTCATGCTCGTTTATGTGAAACAGGAAATTTTGTTTTCAAAGGCGAACGTGTTGGAAGGCCAAACGCAGAAGTTGCTAATTTAGAGGAGCGTGTGCTTCAGCGAGTTGAAGAAGATCCATGTGTCAGCACTAGACAACTTGCTTTAGCCGAAGGAGTAAATCACGTAACTATCTGGCGAATTTTGAAATTTTACCAATTTTACCCCTATCATTTTCAAAGAGTGCAAGGGTTACTTGCTGCTGATTATCCTCCAAGAATAGAATTTTGCAACTGGCTATTGCATAAGATCGCTGAAAATGAGAACTTTCCACCGCTCATATTATTTACGGACGAAGCGGGTTTTACCAGAAACGGGATACTTAACTTTCACAACATGCATCAGTGGCAAGTTGAAAATCCCAATGCAGTTATTCAGTCGAGACATCAGCAACATTTTTCACTTAACATTTGGGGAGGAATAATAGGGGACTCTATAATTGGGCCGTTTTTTTTACCTCATAGGTTAACAGGAGCATCATATAGACATTTTTTGCAAACAGAGTTACCCGTGTTACTTGAAAATGTTCCACTCATAACAAGACAGCGAATGTGGATAATGCACGATGGGGCACCTGCCCATTTTAGTGCAGTTGCTAGGGAATTTTTGAATAACAACTATCATCAACGATGGATAGGTCGAGGAGGTCCGATACCATGGCCAGCTAGGTCTCCTGACCTCAACCCACTCGATTTCTACTTATGGGAACATCTAAAGCAGATCGTCTACTCCACACCAGTTGACAATATCAATGATCTTCGTGAACGAATTGAAAATGGGTTCAACCAGATTCACAATACACCAGGCATTTGCGAAAGAGTAAGGAGTTCCCTTAGAAGACGAGCTGAGCAATGTATTGCTGCAGGGGGCAGTAATTTCGAACACTTGCTTTGATTTTTTTTTTTCTTAATTTTGTACTATTTTTATATCAATGCAGTTAGTAGTGGATAAATTAGAAATTTGCAAAACGAATTCTAATAAATGCAACAATTTTGTCTAAACGCTTTTTTCTCGGAAACGGTTACTTTTAGCGACTTTGAGAAAGAGTACCTTTTTTGTATAAAAAATGTTGCTTTTTACGATTATGGCACTTTTGTGTCGAAATATTGCAATACAAAAAAGTTACGGCAAAAAATAATCGCGGGCAACCCCCTACACACCACGCTACTGCTTATTTAAAAAATATGTTACATGAGAATATGCCTAATCCAATTCTTTAACTGCTTGCCCAATTTCATGACTTTGCTACTAACCGTTAACTTTTTGTAGTAAAAAAACCACTTTAGGGGCGCCATCTTTAAATGGTCATATCTCCGTTAGGAGGCAATTTAAAGAAAAAAATGTATTTCAACATTTTTCATATTTTAATGTGTAGAATATGCTCCTGAAGTAGCGGCCCGGACTTTTGTAACACCCTGTATAGTAAATTGTGTCAGAGGCCTTAGCTGATGCTAACCAACATCGAAGTTCGGGAATAAGCTTTTACAACGAGGTACACATACTATTTTTTCTGAAATCGTGATCAACATTACTTAACGTAAGAAATTCTAATAAATTCATTACATTTTTCATTGACATTGTAAAAGTTACCTACTTTCTCTGCCTCAGACGGTTATGACGATTCCTTAGCAACGGACTACAATCAATCGTATCATAACATATTTTAGGGCCCCAAATTGCACCGAGAAAGTAGGCATTGTTAAACGATTTCAGAAAAACAATTTGAGAAAGTAGGCATTGTTAAACGATTTCAGAAAAACAATTTTTCTGTTCCAGTTCGCAATAGAGCAGTAATTTGTTTCGAATAAAAACAAAATCCTACTGACATTCCGAAACTAACATTAAAACTTAAGTAATTAACCTAAAATGATTGTACCTTCCACAATTCAGTTAATTCCTGAGTACTTAAATCGGCGCTATCGACGGGAATACTCATAACGAGGAACTTGTCTTTTGAAAGGCCGCCAATCTGAAAGCCTTGGAGTAAATTGAGGTGTACTACAGCCTTGGCGCCTGGCGTCAAGCATCCTGCGCTTGGTCTGACACGAAATTTCTCTGGGCATGTAGTTTTTAACTAAAAAAAAATAGGTAAATAAAATAATAGGACAACAGTTATTTACTTAATTAGAGAATTGTAACGCAAAAAGGATTTTAAAAAGAACATTAAACGGTATTGGTAGATGCTATAAAAATATTGTGAGATCTTATTTAAAATCTTTATTTATTTTTTCTTCATAAGAGTAGAATTAGAGAAAACTTGAAATGTAAAGAACTATTTTGTAAAAAAAATCAAAATGGGCTAATAAGATACATTTATGTTTTTTTCAATTTGTTTAACATTTCTTCGGCCCAGTTTGGAAATATTTATATTTTTATGGTTTATTGACAATTTTATAAATGTCATGAAGTGACGTTTTCGATAAATTTAAATATCACGTAGTCGCATTTCAAAAACTGTTTATAAAATTGTCAATAAACCATAAAAATTTAAATATTTCCAAACTGGGCCGAAGAAATGTTAAACAAATTGAAAAAAACATAATATTTCCGGTCTATAAGGGTCTACCATGAAGAATAAAGATACATTTAGGCGCTTAAAAAGTATTAAAACTATTTTACCTTATAAGATATGTTGGTCGTTTTATCCGTATTCTGTAAGACAAGTTCACTAACCATCTCATTTCCTTCTTTAACGAAAGTGATAACACTAGTTGGCTGAACGCTAAGAAGACCTCCATCTAGAGAAATAAATTAAAAAACATCATTAATGAACCTATTCGACAAATAATAACATAATGCACTGTTATAAAAGCCGAAGAAAAAAGTTTAATAATTTTACTTTTGTAAAAAAATAAGGGTAATAAAAAAATACTTTTATGGTGAATAGTTATAATAATAAAATTCAAATGTCTGTACTCACTTTTTTTTAATTTCAAAACTTCGACTTTTTTTAGATGTTTCTGGTGGAACGGACTGGTCCTTGGTTATCGTCAAAAATTGAAATACAAATCTTGCCCCCCGAAACCAAGAAAGATTAAAAAACATAACAAAGGTTGTTCTAACGCGTTTCGGCAGCCAAGCATCTTCACAGAGATACTCTGTCTGAAGATGATAGCTTGGCTTAGCTGGCTGTCGAAAAGAGCAACCTTTGTTGTGTTTTTAATCTTTTTTGGTTTCAGGGGACAAGATTTGTATTTCAATTTTTTAAAATAGAGAGATTCTCTGGCTGTCCAAACGCGTTAGAGCTGTGTTTTTTAATCTTTCTTGGTTTCAGGGGACAAGATTTTTATTTCAATTTTTTAGATGTTTCTAATTTTTTTAATTTTAAAACCTTTTTTGAAAGTTTCGACCTGTTTCGTAAAATTCGACTTTTTTGAAAATTAGAGAGATTTATCGAAAATCCTTACTTTTTGTTGGAAATTTCAACAACCCTTTATAATTTCGACTTTTTTTTTAATTCTTATTTTCGATTTTTTTGCCAACTTACATTTGTTTAATTTCGATTTTCTTTAAAATTTCGACTCATTTTAAAAATGTCAACTTGTTTAACATCGACTTTTCTCTAAAATGTCGACTTCGAATTTTTTTTTCCGATTTGAGTGAAAATCTCTGTCCTTTTTCAAAATTTTGAATTTTTAAAAATCTTTGCTTTCATCCATAATCCATAATTTTTTTTTAATTAGTACCAATATTTTTTAAAAATTTCGAATTTTCCAAGTCTCGAAATTTTTCCTTTTTGAACATTTAACCCAATTTTTAAAAATTTTAAATCTTTTTAACATTTCGAAATCTTAAAAATTCCCCTTTTTCGACTTTTTAAAAGTATCAATTTTTTTTACAATTCAACTTTTACATTTAAATTCTTTTTTAATTTTAATTTCCTAAAATTTCAATTTTTTTATTAAACATTTCGAGATTTTTTTTAATTTGTCTGTTTTCGAAATTTCCATTTCTTCAAAAATTTCGCTTTTTAAAAAATTTATTTTATTTTAATTTCGCATTTATTTTAACTTTTAGATTTTTTTTTAAATTTTGACCTTTTCATTTTTCAAAAATTGATACCTACGACTCCAAAAATTTTATCCCTTTCTTTTTTTAAATTTCAATTTTTTTTTAAAATACGATATTTTTTCAAAATTTTGCTTTTTTTTATGTTTACTTTATTTAAAAAGTTGAATATTTCAATATTATTTCAAATGTTAACCTTTTTACTTTTAATTATTTTCGAAATTTCGTTTTTTTTTTTGAAAATTTTATTTTCCACATTTCGAGTTTTTTCCAAATTTCGCGTCTTAGTAGAAAATTTCGAAGTTTCTTGAAAATTCCTCCATTTTTTAAAATTTGCTATTATTTTTTGATAGTTTTACTGATTTCAGAATTTTGACTTTTAATTTAGATTTTATAAAAATCTCGCCATTTTTTCAAAATTTCGATTTATTTTAAATTCTCATTTTCAAAATTAATTAAAAAAAAATTAAACTAGTACTACAACTCTTCAATAATTTCGACTTTATTCTGAAAGTTACGATTTTTTCAAATATTGCAAAATTCTGACTTTTTTAAAAGGTTAAGAGTTTTTTTAAAATGTTGGACCTTTTTTGAAAATACTGGCATTTTTTGAAGATCCTCACATTTTGTGAAAGTCCACATTTTTTGAAAATTTCAATAAATTTAAAATTTCGATCGTCTTATTTTTAATTTTCGACTTTTTTCAAACACTATTTTTTAAGCTTTAGACTTTTTCGAACATTTGGAATTTTTTGGATAATAAAATTATAAAAAAACTCGCATTTTACACCTTTTTAAATGTTTAATAATAAAATTTTTGACCTTTTTCAAAATTTCGACTTTTCTGAAAATTTCGATATTATTTGACTCTCGACATTTTTTCAAAATTTTGCTTTTTTAAAATTTTTTTACTTTTTTCAAAATTTCGATTTTTAAAAGGTTGTTTATTTTTAATTTTTACTTTTTATGAAAATTTCAAGAAAGTTCTAACCGTTTTTTTAAAAATAGACATTTTTTCAAATACGTCTCCTATTTTACAAACTTTGCATATTTTCGAAAATTTGCAAGTTTTTGTAAATTTTTTTAATAAAAAGACGAATTTTTCTTTTTTTTATCTTTTTAAATTTTTGAATTTTTAAAAGAAATTCGACTCTTTTTTTCGAAAATCTTTGCTTTTTGCAAAAACATCGATTTTTTTTTAAATCGACATTTTTTAAAGTTTCATTTATTTTTAAATTCCAATTTCAATTTTTTTTTAGAAATTTTGAAGTTTTCAAAATTTCAATTTTTCTTTAAAATCCTGACCTTTAAAAATATTAACTTGTTATGACGTAAGATTGGTGGAACGGACTGGTCCTTGGTTATCTGCAAAAGTTGAAATACAGAACTTGTTCCCTGAAACCAAGAAAGATTAAAAAACACAACAAAGGTTGCTCTAACGCGTTTCGACAGCCAAGCTGTCATCTTCAGAGAGATATCTCTCTGTCATCTTCAGAGAGAAGAAAGGTTGCTCTAACGCGTTTCAACAGCCAAGCTGTCATCTTTAGAGAAATATCTCTCAGAAGATGACAGAGAAATATCTCTGAAGATGACAGCTTGGCTGCCGAAACGCGTTAGAGCAACATTTGTTGTGTTTTTTAATCTTTTTTGGTTTCAGGGGACAAGTTCTGTATTTCAATTTTTGTTATATTTTTCGATTTTTTAAAATTTTGACATTTTACAAAATAAGACCATTTTTTAAATTTTTTTAAAAAGGTTGAGAAAAAGATCAAATTTTGAAACTGTTGAAATTTTAAAAGATTAAAATTTCAAAAAGGTCAACATTTTTAAACAGATTAACATTTTCCAGTCGAAATTTTGCTTTCTTTTTCAAAAATAGTGGAAATTACAAAAACTCCAAATTTCGGGAAAAGTATAAGTTTCGACAAAAACTGAAAAAATCCCGGAATTTTATTAAAAAAAACAAAATTTTCAAAAAATCCGAACGTAATTTTAAAAAATCAAAAATTCGAGAAAAAACAAAATTCTGGAAAAGTGAAATTTTCATCAAATTTTCAAAAAATTAAGACTTTTTTGTAAAGTAATATTTTTAGATTTAAATTTCGAGAAAAAATTTTAAAGTAACTGGTGAATCCTGAAATGGAAAAAAAATGCAACCAAAAATTTCAAAAAACTCGAACGAAATTTTAAACTCTAATGTTTAAAAAGAAAACGAAATTTGGAAAAATCAAAATGCTGACAGTTAAAATTCCCAAAAATTACGACATTTTAAAAAATAAAAATTTTAAAAGATTAAAATTTCAAAAAGGTCAAAATTTTTAAACAGATTAACATTTTTCAGTCTAAATTTTGCTTTCTTTTTCAAAAATAGTGGATATTACAAAAACTCCAAATTTCGACAAAAACTGAAAAAAATCCCGGTATTTTATTAAAAAAAACAAAATTTTCAAAAAATCCGAACGTAATTTTAAAAAATCAAAAATTCGAGAAAAAAACGAAATTCTGGAAAAGTCAAAATTTTCAGTCAAATTTTCAAAAAGTTAGACTTTTTTGTAAAATAATATTTTTAGATTTCAATTTCGAGAAAAAATTTTGAAGTAACTGGTGATTACCAAAAATCCTGAAATGGAAAAAAATGCAACCAAAAATTTCAAAAAACTCGAACGAAATTTTAAACTCAAATGTTTAAAAAGAAAACGAAATTTGGAAAAAAAAAATTTTAAAAGATTAAAATTTCAAAAAGGTCAAAATTTTTAAACAGATTAACATTTTCCAGTCTAAATTTTGCTTTTTTTTTCAAAAATAGTGGAAATTACAAACAAGTCCAAATTTCGAGAAAAGTAGTTTTGACAAAAAATGAAAAAATCCTGGAATTTATTAAAAAAAAAACAAAATTTTCAAAAAATCCGAACGTAATTTTAAAAAATCAAAAATTCGAGAAAAAAACAAAATTCTGGAAAAGTGAAATTTTCATCAAATTTTCAAAAAATTAAGACTTTTTTGTAAAGTAATATTTTTAGATTTAAATTTCGAGAACAAATTTTGAAGTAACTGGTGAATCCTGAAATGGAAAAAAAAGCAACCAAAAATTTCAAAAAAACTCGAACGAAATTTTGAACTCGAATGTTTAAAAAGAAAACGAAAATTGGAAAAATCAAAATGCTGACAGTTAAAATTCTCAAAAATTACATTTTAAAAAATAAAAATTTTAAAAGATTAAAATTTTAAAAAGGTCAAAATTTTTAAACACATTAACATTTTCCAGTCTAAATTTTGCTTTCTTTTTCAAAAAATAGTGGAAATTACAAAAACTCCAAATTTCGGGAAAAGTATAAGTTTCGACAAAAACTGAAAAAATCCCGGAATTTTATTAAAAAAAACAAAATTTTCAAAAAATCCGAACGTAATTTTAAAAAATCAAAAATTCGAGAAAAAACAAAATTCTGGAAAAGTGAAATTTTCATCAAATTTTCAAAAAATTAAGACTTTTTTGTAAAGTAATATTTTTAGATTTAAATTTCGAGAAAAAATTTTGAAGCAACTGGTGAATCCTGAAATGGAAAAAAAATGCAACCAAAAATTTCAAAAAACTCGAACGAAATTTTGAACTCAAATGTTTAAAAAGAAAACGAAATTTGGAAAAATCAAAATGCTGACAGTTAAAATTCTCAAAAATTACGACATTTTAAAAAATAAAAATTTCAAGTGTCTAAATTTTGAAAAAAAAAGAACTCAAAAACTGCCAAAAATATCAAAAAAACTGACATTTTAAAAAAATAAAAAATTTCAAATTCGAACTAAATTTCCAAAAAGTCAAAAAAAGCCCGAGAAATAAACGAAATCCTCAAAAAGGTCAACATTTTTAAAAAGTCGACATTCTTTAAAAAATAAAATTTTAGTCTAAATTTTAAAATAACAAAATAATTAAAAAACTGAAATTTTGACAAAAAACAAAATTAAAACTTTTAAAAAGTTAAATGCTCAAGAAACAAAAATTTTTTTAAAAATCGAAATTCTGAAAGGTAACATTTCTAAAAATGTGGAAATAAAATGCAACCAAAAATTTCAGAAAACTCGAACGAAATTTTGAAATCAAATGTTTAAAAAGAAAACGAAATCTGGAAAAATCAAAATGCTGACAGTTAAAATTCTCAAAAATTACGACATTTTAAAAAATAAAAATTTCAAGTGTCTAAATTTTGAAAAAAAAAGAACTCAAAAACTGCCAAAAATATCAAAAAAACTGACATTTTAAAAAAATAAAAAATTTCAAATTCGAACTAAATTTCCAAAAAGTCAAAAAAAGCCCGAGAAAGAAACGAAATCCTCAAAAAGGTCAACATTTTTAAAAAGTCGACATTCTTTAAAAAATAAAATTTTAGTCTAAATTTTAAAATCACAAAATAATCAAAAAACTGAAATTTTGACAAAAAACAAAATTAAAACTTTTAAAAAGTTAAATGCTCAAGAAACAAAAAATTTTTTAAAAATCGAAATTCTGAAAGGTAACATTTTCAAAAATGTGGAAATATTTTTTAAAAATTAGACTTTTTAAGTGCTCCAATTTTAGAAAAATAAAAATTATCAAAAAAATTGGAATTTTAAAAAACGAAATTTTCAAACAGATCCTGATTAAACGAAATTTTGAAAACAGTCGAAAGTGTGAAAAACAGAATTTTCAAAGAAGTAAAATTTTTAAGTTTAAATTTTGAAAAAATAAATCCAAAACTTTTAAAAACTCGAACGAAATTTTCAAAATATCAAATGTTAGACGACGAATTTTGGAAAGAACGATAATTTTAAGTCGAAAATTTCAAAAATAGTTAAGAAATTTTAAAAAGAGGTGAGATTCTCAGCCGAAATTTTAAAAAAGTCAAAAGTATGAAAAGTTTTGAAGAAATTCATATTATGAAGTCAAAATTTTCAAAAAAAAGTCGAAATTTTAAAAAAGTAAAATTTGAAAGTATAAATTTTGAAAAAATAAATAAATGAAAAGTCGAAATTACAAAAGTGTCACTTTCGAGAAAAATGAAAATTATGAAAAGACTAGAAATTATGAACAAAAATTAAATTTGGAAAAAATCAAAATTTTCTCAAATGAAAGCAAAAGTTTAAAAAAAGACGAAATATTAAAAAAAAGTTGACGTAAAACTGTCAAGCCTAAATTTTTAAATAAAGTTTTTCAAAGGAAAAAATCCAAATTACAGTCTCAATTTCAAGAAAGTTTTGGAAAAAAAAATCAAATTTTCAAAATATTAAAATTATTAAAATAGGGCGAAATTTTAAAGAGTGTAAATGTTTGAAAAAGTAGGTATACATCTTTCAAATAAAGCAAAAATTTTAAGAATGTCTCAATTTTTAAAAAAGATGAAAATTTGTTAAAAAGTCGAAATTTTCAGAAGAGTATAAAATTTTTAAATGAAAAAGTCGAAATATTCAACAAATGGCGAAATTTACAAAAACTTTTGAAATTAAAAAATTTTTAAAAAGCTGAAATATCGAGAATTATGAAAAAAAAACCTTTTTTCATAATTCTCGATATTTCAGCTTTTTAAAAAATGTCAACCTCTTGAACATTTCGGCTATTTTTTTTTAATTTCGAAAGTTTTTGAAAAAAAAATGTGGTAAGGTGCTTCAATATTTATCTGGATTTTATTAAAAAGTTGGAAAACTTGTTTACTGTTTTTGTAATAGATAATAAATAATTTTAAACAAGACGTTAATAAAAAAGCGTAATCAACTACAAAGTATTAATTTGGTGCAGTTTAATAACAAAAACAATTGATTTAGTCACGTGTAAATAGATCAATTATTAAAAATCAAAATATTCTGCATTGTCATGCAAGAAAAAGTACATAAGTCTGTAATGAGATACCAGAACTATAAGATAAATTGTATTAACAAAATTTATTACTTGCATGCTGCAACACTTGAGAGAATTTACATGAATATTGCCATTACATACCTTCTTTATCTGATGTTGTTGATGCTATTTCTGACATGGGTGAGCCATCAGCGAAATGAACCTGCCACAAAAATATTGATTAGTTTACTGCAACTCCACATCGGGCATTTATACCGGGTTGGTGCAATATAATATACAGAACTTCAAGCTTAGGTTGAAATAAAAAACAAAATCCATTTATCAAATACACCAGATGATTCGACAGCAGAAGAGTTATCACATACACTATACGTCTTACCATTGGGTTGGCTAATAAATAATATCGTTGTTTTTTTTTTCTCAAAGGCCATAGGACGATAAGCATAGTGAATCGGCCCCAGAAAGATATCTGGATCATTTTTTAAGAAAGTGTTGCTACATGAATTCTTTGATCCTGCAAGTTTCAGATCTCTATTTTAGTTTTTGAAAAAATCGAAAAAATTCTAAAAAAAATCGAAAAATAGAATATTTTTTTCTCAAAAACGACTTAACCGAATTAAATTAAATTTGGAAACGTTACAGAAGCATTCATATACCTCTCTAATATTTTCAAATTTCATTGAAACCGGTTTTACGTGATTTGAGAAAAAAGTATTTCCATATTTTTTGTTTTTTTCCAATTTTTCCAAAAAAATAAATAAATAAATAAAACCTTGAAACTTACAAAGTTAAATTACCCTCTTAGCAGTAGTATACTCTGTAAGATGAGCCCAATATTCCTAAAATTGAAATATTAATCAATTTTTTAATAAAAAATTCGGTTTTTTTTTTTTCACTATGGCGCACCTTTTTGATCAGTTTCAGAATTTGCAAGGATATTCTACATCAAAAAAAACAAGAAATTAGTTTCAAAATTGTTCTAGAACGTTATCATAAAGAAAAAAAATAATTTTGAAAAACATTGCCCGTTTTTCCTAAATAACATAATGATTATAGAATGTCGACTTTTTGGAATATATCGTATGTCGACCACCAACAAATCTAGCAGTATTCCTTGCATAGTTAGTAGCGTCCTAAGATCCCAAGAATCTCCTAATTACATACTTTTGTGCTTTTTTGTTGTTCCTAAAATTAGTGAAATTGTATAGAATACGCACCATCGACCAGCTGCCTTTGCAAAAAGTAATCTGATCTTGTTTTAGACATTTATTCATTTACATCCCGTCAACGTGTAAACGACGATAACGATAATGAAGGTGAATGTTAATTAATTCAGAAACGTAACATTCAGACTAGCAAAAACAGCCCTCCCGCGAAAAAAATCTCAAATTCAACGAAAGAGGTGAAGTAGATTACGCCTTCTGAGGATATCGCTCAAAAAGTACAGACCAAAATCTGTATATTTTGGGTAGTGCAGAAATGAGTGTGACTACCCGAAAGCACGCTATTCGTGAGACATTTTCTCAAAAACGATTAACTCTAAAAGAAAATTGTTAATAACTTTTGGTAGAAAATTTAAAGTTTTTCGATTTTTATTAAAAGCATTTTTTTAGATGAAAATTGTGAAAATTATTGGCAAAGAAACAAAATTTTCCATATTTAAATCAATATAGCGGCCGTTCCCCACACGTTCTTGGCAGGGAACTTTATAAACTTATTTGTTAAGCGTAAGTGAAGATATTTCCAAAATAAAAATTTAGTATTTAATTTTTTTGCAACAGGGGTGATTTTTCATTTATTTTTCCTGAACTACTGCGGAGTAAATAAAACATGTCTACGGGGTGAGTCACTAAGTTGGAATCGGTCTTTGGTAGGCGTATCGTTCAAAATATCGAAAAATGTTTCGAATAAAAGTTGTTCAAAATAAAGTTCTCCACAACCTAAAATTATTGCCAAATATGGCGGCCTTCCGGTTGCACCGGAAATGAACACAACTTTCTTATTTTAAATAGAATACCCTATGTATTTTTACATTTTTGGATTCCTTGTTAAAAATAAATATGGATTTATTAAGGCGACATAGGCCCTTAGTTGAACCGTTTTCGCGTAATTTAATTTTTTTGGTTAAATTTGACGATTTCGGAGCTTGACGCCATTAACGATATTTTCCAAACGCAATGACTCAGAGTTATGTGGCATACGGTTTTGGATTCAGGAAGAAATGGAGTATTTGTTTACGTCTTTGCTGTTAGCAAGATTTCTTAAATTTCTTCACATCCGTCGACTCAATTTTTCAGTTGTTCAAACATGCATAACTTAATTTTTTCAAATGGAACCACCTATCTTGGATTTTCTTATCGGATGCGAAATTAAATTACCTTTTTTTGGTACCAGGTATTGCCACCTCCGTCAATAATTTTTTAGAAATTTAGAATTTTGTAAAAATTTTAATTAATTTCGTATTATCGCGTTAGCCCTGGATGTCGCGATTTTGTTTCGTCTCGTTTGTCCGGCAATAAGTGACAGTTTATCTCATTGTTGTCGCGAGGTCTTATTAGTACGGAAAGACAATGTTTTCTCAAGAATGGTTTACGCCTTGGGCAGTGCTGACAGAAATCCATGTCTTGCCTCAAGAATTTATGCCCAACGCTTTGCCGATCGGAGACATCCAAATTCAGCGGCATTCGCTAAATTGTGAGAGAGGTTTGAGCGAACTGGTAGTACGAAATACGAGAAAAAGGAGCGTAGAAAACCAACGACGCATGAAGAAAACCAAGTTTCAGTAGCGGCTACTGTTGTTCAAGATCCGCAATTAAGAACCAGAAGAATAAGTGTGACATTACAAATAAGCCAAAAATCGGTTTCATGATTGTTGTGTAAAAACAAGTTTCATCCGTATCACACCTAGCTAGTGCAAGACCTCAATTAAGCTGACTAACAATCGATGCAGTTGTGTGAATGGACGTTACATAATCTGCAGGAACAAAATGACCGTTTCGGACATTGTACTATTTACCGACGAATGTACAAACATTTTTTAAGAACCGCTTCGTGGGAAGGAAACGATACACCACGATACTGAAAATCATCATTGGATTTCAGTGTAAAGCATTAAAGAAAGTAAATAAACAATAAACAAATCGGTAACAGTAAGCTGCAACAAATATTAAGAAGAATACATAAACAATGGTAATAATAACATTAAATTAAATGTTCAATATAACCACCAGCTTCACGATGGCAAATGAGCAGTCTATGTAGCAAAGAATTGTTCACATCCACCAAGACGTTTTCATTGATATTTTGGAAAGCAACACGAACCCAGTCCATCATGTCTTCTCGGGTAGTTGGTGGTTCCTGGTACACAACTTGCTTAACATGACCCCACAAGAAAAAGTCTGGCTTAGTTAAATCCGGTGATCTTGCGGGCCATGCCACTCGACCTCCTCTTCCTATCCACTTGTTAGGGAATTGTGTATAGAGGAACGCCCTTACATCCCTTCCATAATGTGCCGGTGCCCCATCATGTTGGAACCACATTTGCCGCACGACAGCAAGAGGCAAATTGTCTATCATTTCGGGCAATTGATTTTGCAAAAAATGCAAGTAATTGTTGGCATTCAAATGTTCATTGAAGAAGTGTGGTCCGACAACAAATCTTCCTATGACACCACCCCAAACATTCAGAGATCACCTATGCTGATGGTCTAAGGGCCTTATCCAATGAGGATTTTCAGTGTGTAGTAATGGGAGTTGTGTCTTCCCACGAAACCGTTCTTATGAAATTTACATTCGTCGTTAACTAGTACATTGTCCAAAAAGTCATTTTGTACTTGTAGTTTTCGTAACGCCCACTCACAAATCTGCATTCGGTTGTTGAAATCAGCTTGATTGAGTTCCTGTACTAGTTGGATACGATACGGATGAAACTTATTTTTACGCAAGATTCGTGAAATCGAGGTTTGACTTATTTGTAATTCCGTGCTTATTATTCTGGTACTTAAATGCGGATCTTGGACAACAGCAGCCGCCACTAAAACTTGGTTTTCTTCATGCGTCGTTGGTTTTCTATGCTCCTTTTTCTCGTATTTCGTACTACCAGCTCGCTCAAACCTCTCTCTCAATTTAGCAAATGCCTCTGAATTTGGATGTCTCCGATCGGCAAAGCGTTGGGCATAAATTCTTGAAGCAAGAAATGGATTTCTGTCAGCACTGCCCCCAAGACGTAAACCATATCGGCCAATTCTTCTTGAGAAAACAGTGTCTTTCAGTACTAATACCAAAACCTCGCGACAACAATGAGATAAACTGTCAGTTACTGCCGGACAAACGAGACGAAACAAAACCGCGACATCCAGGGCTAACGCGATAATACAAAATTAATTAAAATTTTTACAAAATTCTAAATTTCTCAAAAATTATTGGACGGAGGTGGCAATACCTGGTACCAAAAAAGAGGTAATTTAATTTCGCATCCGATAAGATAATCCAAGATAGGTGGTTCCATTTGAAAAAATTAAGTTATGCATGTTTGAACAACTGAAGAATTGAGTCGACGGATGTGAAGAAATTTAAGAAATCTTGCTAACAGCAAAGACGTAAACAAATACTCCATTTCTTCCTGAATCCAAAACCGTATGCCACACAACTCTAAGTCATTGCGTTTGGAAAATATCGTTAATGGCGTCAAGCTTCGAAATCGTCAAATCTAACCAAAAAAATTAAATTACGCGAAAACGGTTCAACTAAGGGCCTATGTCGTCTTAATAAATTCATATTTAGACCAGTCATCTTAGTGGTTTCACCTCGGAATTCAAGATAACTGGCTGTAAACTCGTATAAACCTTTATTTTAACATCCTAAAACTTGTCTCATAATCTACTTACGATAGCGTGTACGCGACTTGTAGATAACTAAGGTCAAAGGTCAAAAAATCGATTTTTTGCGCATTTTTTGCAAATATCTCGTTCCCTGTAAAAGTTACGCTATTTGTATTTATTATAAATATTGTAGGGGATAAAATTATCTACAACTTTTGTTCTAAACATTTTTTTATACCTTAAACCGTTTTTGAGATAGAGGGCGCAATCTTTCACTATGTACAGTATCATTCAAGTTCAACCTGTAGTCTCGGTCAAAAACACGCCAAATATGACACAGATGATATCGTTAGCTTCTGGAATGGTTGGAAATGACCAAATTAACTGTCACAAAGCTTAGGAAATTGGACTACAATCAATGACGAAGATCACTGGTTTAAAATTTCATGATATAAAATTAAAACGCTCTGATAAGGTATTACCGCTTTCAACAGTTAATAAATCTGTCAAAAATTAATGATTGCAAAGTTTCAGTAGATCCATTGTTACTCTTTCAAATAATCACAGTAAGCAAACAATTTGAAAGTAATCTTGAAGAATATCTTCAATATGAATTAAGTCCGTATCCAACAGCATTATTTGATAATGATGGCATGAGAAAAACTACAAAAGCTTCATTGTATGACAATATGACACCTACCGATTCTGATCTCAATGAAAATAATGTAACATTCATTATTGATGACGGATTTCTTCTGCATCACGTTGTATGGAGTAGAGAAGATACATGTTAGCTATCTAAGATATTTAGTGTAAGAAATGGTCAGATCGCCACTTGACCACCAGAAGCATGTGGACTGACCAGCGACCCTATTAGAACAATAGAACACATGTGGCGTAAAACTTGGTGTTTTGAAGGAGTCTGTAGGTTTTGTACAAAAGAATTGCAATCCAGATCTCGGTGATGTCAGTTCACTTAATAAACGTCGTTAAGTTTACATAAAACGCGTTTCATTTATCGGAGCTATCAAGACCTGATAGTGATCCCGAACATTTGGTCCTTCGAGCCGGATCCACCTTCGAACGTAGGGTTGGATCAGAATCAGAACAGAACTTAGTTCGTGAAACGGTTACTCTGTGAGCGCAACTCCGAACGAGGGTTCTAGCACAACAGCAACAATTGATCGAGTTATATCAACAAACAAGTAAGTGATTCTCCTCCTTTATGCTTGAAATTCCTTTTGTTAATTGGTTTCGTTGAACAAATTAGCAGATTTGGTAGATTTGAGTTTGCATGCTTTTGGGAGAAGCAGGAAGTTTTTGATTGTTCGTATCGGAAGTTTTAATCTTTCAAAATGAGTTTATCGCAATTAAAAGTAGAGCGTGGAAGGGTTAAAGGAAAGTTAACCAGGTTTCAAACATTTTTAGACAGTTTCCGAGATTCCGCCAATGATCTGTCTGATTTAAAGGAACGTTTTACACTAATAGTGGAAACGTTGAAGCAATTTGATATCATACAGGACCAGATAGAGAATTTGCAAACAGACACAGATGAACATGATACAGAACAGTGGCAGCGAGATCGTGTCGAGTTTGAAAATTTTTACTATCGCCTAACGGGTCGCGCGCGCGATATTCTAGCCAGGCTCACCCCTATCGTACCTGCGAGTCAAAATCAAGAAAATGCTGCCGCGAATGGCAATGGAGTGACAAATAATGTAATCATTCAGCCTAGCGAAATTGATTTCAATCTGCCTAAAATAACAATACCTAGATACTCTGGTGACTATTCAAAGTGGATGTCCTTTGCTGATTTGTTTAAAACTTTAATTCATAACAATAATAAGTTGAGCGATGCACAAAAACTGCATTATTTAAAATCATGTTTAGACGGCGAAGCCAAACAAACTGTCGATAATTTGACCATATGCGAGGCAAATTATCAAATAGCTTGGGATTTGTTAGAAGGTCGATACAAAAATGCCAGGCTTATTGTCCAGGAATACATTGGGGCAATATTAAACATTCCACCGGTTACAAAAAACGGAAATAGTCTGAGAACGTTGCTAAATACTTTAAACCTAAACTTAGAGGCGTTAAAGACATTTAACATAGGCGTAGATTCGTGGGACGCGATTATTGTACAGATAATTTCGTCAAAATTTGACTGTGAAACGTTGAGGGAATGGGAAAGCACACTGAACTCCTCGATTCCAACAATTTCGCAGATAAAATTATTTTTAGATAAAAGGTGTCTGTTTTTGGAATCGCTAGACACGGCAAATAAAACAAGCAATAAAGTGAATCAACCGGTAGCATCATTCAAACCAAAATTTAACATAAGGGCACAAACAGGCAATTCACATGTTGCAACAAATAAACTATTTCATTGTTATCATTGTAAAGAGCAACATTCAATTTTTCAATGTGCCGAATTTTTAGCGTTGTCGGTAGGTGACCGAATTAGGCGAGTGGATCATTTGCGCTTATGCAAAAATTGTTTAAGGGCAAATCACGCAATAGCAAATTGCAAGAGCGGCAAGTGCCGCAAATGCAATCAAAACCATCATTCCTTGTTACACGTAGAAATATCTGATGTTCCAAATCAGATCTCATTAATTAGCCAGCATTCATCAAGATCAGATTATTGCCGGCATAATGACGAAATATTGTTGTCAACGGCGGTGGTCCATATTCGTGCATAAGACGGAAAATTAATTAATTGTCGTGCTCTCTTAGATATGGGCTCACAATTACACTTTGCGACAGAAGCTTTGTGCAAAAAACTTAAAGTGAAATTGTCACGATCAAACCAAATTGTATGTGGCATTGGACTAACGAATCAGAATATATCCCAATCAGTAGATATTAAGATAACTTCTCGAGTAAGTCAGCAGTCCTACTCAATTAATTGTTTAGTCGTTCCTCAGATAACGGGTAACGTCCCCAATTATTCTATTAAAAGGTCTAATTTCAAGATACCAAACAACTTGATTTTAGCAGATCCGCAATTCTACGAAGCTAGTTCAATTGATTTGTTAATAGGTGCAGAATTATATTGGGATCTCATATGTGATAGAAGTTTTCGCTTAGACCATTCTCAATCATATTTCCAACAGACACAATTGGGTTGGATTGTGGGTGGCACTATGAAAAGTGAAAGTAACGGGAAACATTCGCTTTGTCATTTAACCTTGAAGCCAGCAGAAATGGCCCTTGAGAATGCAGTTGAGAAATTCTGGGAACTAGAGGGAATTAGGACCAACACAATTCTCACAGAAGAGGAACGAACATGTGAAACCCACTTCCGAAAAACTACCGAGCGACAGAAAAATGGTCGATTCGTCGTAAAACTACCATTTATCGTTAACATTGATTTAGGTGCGTCGAGAGAAGGCGCCTTAAAGCGATTTGTTACTTTAGAAACAAAACTAAAGAAAAATCCGAAGTTTAAGAATCAGTATTCGGATTTCATGACAGGTTATTTAAACTTAGGTCATATGGAAAGGGTTCCATTAAATGAAATTGATAATGCTCGAGCTCATTATCTCCCTCACCACGCAATTTTGAAGGAATCGAATGTAACAACAAAATTAAGAGTGGTGTTTGACGCATCCGCGAAAACGAGCAATGGTCGCAGCTTAAATGATAATTTACTCTGCGGTCCTGTTGTTCAAGATGATCTCTTCACTATTTTAATGAGGTTTCGGTGCTACCAGTACATGCTGGCCGCCGATATAGGCAAAAGGTATCGGCAGATTGCGATAAATGCGTGCCATACCGATTATCAAAGAATATTTTGGCGTTTCAATGTTGATGAACCGATAAAAACAATCAGATTCACCACTTTGACATATGGCACGAAACCAGCCAGCTTTTTAGCCAGTCGTTGTTTAAAGGAACTTGCCAAATCTCATGTTCCACAAATGGGAAATCTACCCAAATCAAGAACCGAGTCTTTACGCCCTTTTTTAAGAAGCGGAGTTGATTACGCAGGCCCGATTTTGATTAAAGATACAAGAGGGCGAGGTAAGGCCAAATCAAAGGCTTATATTGCCATATTCGTTTGTTTCGCCACTAAGGCCGTGCATATTGAACTTGTGGGGGATCTTACGACGGAATCTTTTATAAATTGCGTGAAGCAATTTGGCTTGAAATTTTGAAAATAAAATCAACATTTTCTTAGAAAGAGTGGAAATAGTAAGTTTCTAATTGAACTTTCAAAAAAATGTTCTTTAAAGTGAACTTCTAATTTTGAGTTGAACGTTGCATGAATTTGTGTAAAATTTTGAAAAGGAAATTTCTAGAAAAATCCCAAACTTTAAACTTGAAACTTAAGGGGAAAGTAAAAATTATTTTAAGAACATACAAATTCAACGAACCGAAATAAACCTTTTTTTTTCCGTTCTGTTCCTACAAAAATAACGGTTTGTTCGGTTTCCGGTTCAGTTCCGGTTCGAAGCCCTGGAAAATTTACATAAATTAAATTTACGAAGCAACTAAATCACAAATTGAAATACAGAACTTGTCCCCTGAAACCAAGAAAGATTAAAAAATACAACAAACGTTGCTCTAACGCGTCTCGACAGCCAAGCTGTCACCTTCAGAGAGATACTCAATTCTCACCGCGTTAGAGCAACGTTTGTTGTGTTTTTTAATCTTTTTTGGTTTCAGGGGACAAGTTCTGTATTTCAATTTTTGAAGATAAACAAGGGCCAGTCCGTTCCACAAAAAAAATCATCATTGTGTTCTAAATATTTATTGCTGTGGCTCTCTGGACAATGCTGAAGTGGCCCCCATAACGACATCTGTGTTACGTGATTAAAACTAGAGTCAACATTTCAAATTTAAATGATTGCGGTTCTAAGATTTCATGAGCTGCTTACACGAAAGCGCGTAGTTAGTAATCTTTGTAGAAATGGGAAACCTCCCAGTAACGGATATTTGCCAATTAACCCAGTCTCGTATTCAACACAACATTAAGCAAAGTATCGATTGACGTTTATAATCGAACATCCAAAGGTCAGCTAAATAAATACCCACCCCTTTTTTATTTAGGTTGCCCGCCTTTATTACCACGGAAGATAAGTGTAGGCAGTAAGTGACAACAATAAACTTCCTGTAAATGTTTTGTCAATATTATTCTATTTAAGAAAGTCGGTGGAAGATTAAGTATTAATTGCTAGGACTCTTCCAATCATTGGGACCCAGGGAGCTGTAGACATCATAAGGAGGGCCCAACACATTTTGACTGTTTTTGAAAATGTAGTTTTTTGAAGCGTAGAAATTTTCCAAAATATCCATCCTTTTTTTTCATCATTTCGCCTTTTTCAACATATCTACTTTTCGGAAGAAGTTTTACTTATTTCAAAATTTCGACTTTTTTCAAAATTTTCACTTTTTCAAAATTTCGACTTTTTAAAGATTTCGTCATTATCAAAAAATGTTTGCTGGTGTTCAAATCTTCCACTTTTTTTTTAATTTGACTTCGAAAATTGCAACTTTTTATAAAAATTTTGCTTTTTAACTGTTCAGTTTTTTTTTTTAAATATCGAGTTTTTCAAAGGTTAAAGTTTTTTTTTGCAAAATTTAGGTTCTCAAATTTCGTCTGTTTTAAAAGGTCCCAACTTTTATAAAATTGGACCTTTTATTGAAAATGTTTAAATTTCAGATTTTTTCGAAAATTACGATTGTTTTTAAATCACAACTTTATTGTTAATATCAAATTTTTTTTTGAAATTTCGATTCCTTTTCAAATTTGCGCCTTTTTTTAAAACTAACTCTTTTGAAACCTTTAAAATTTCGACTTTTTAAAGTATCGACAATTTTTCAAAATTTCGAATTTATTTAAAGACATTGACTCCTTCAAATTTCAATTACTTTTAAATAATTTTTAACTTTTTTTTTTGCAAATTTCGATTTTTTTAAAGCTCGATATATGTTTAAAATGTAACCCTTTTTGAAATTTTCAATTAATTTCCAAGTTTTTTAAAAATCTTCACTTTTTTTAAAATTTTAAATGTTTATTAAAATTTCGACATTTTTCGAAATTTTGACTTCAAAATTTCGACTTTATTTTCAAATTTTCGCCCCGTTTTCCACAATTTCAAATCTTTTTTTCAAAATTATTTTTCTTCTAAATCTTGACTTTTTCGAATATTTGAAACTTTTTGCAATATTTTGAGATTATTTTAAAAGTTTTGTTTTTTTAATTTCCTTTTTTAACCTTTTTTTGTAATTTTTCAATATTTCCACTATTTTAAAATTGTAGCTGGATATTTTCGATCTTCAAAATGTAAACCCTTTTTGAAATATTTAATTAATTTCCAAGTTTTTTAAAAATCTTCACTTTTTTTTTATATTTTAAATGTTTATTAAAATTTCGATATTTTTCCAAATTTTGACTTTAAAATTTCGACTTTATTTTCAAATTTTCGCCCCGTTTTCCAAAATTTCAACTCTTTTTCAAAATCATTTTTCTTCCAAATCTTGACTTTTTCGAAAATTTGAAACTTGAAACTTTTTTTCAATGTTTTGCGATTATTTTGAAACTTTTGTTTTTTTTCAAAATTTCCTTTTTTTGAACATTTTTTGCGACTTTTCAATATTTCGACTATTTTAAAATTGTAGCTGGAGATTTTTTGGAAAATTTGATATTTTTTTGTAAATTACCAGATTAATTGTAAATTTCGACTTTTTTTTGTAAACGTCGACATTTTTTGTAAATTTCAACTTTTTCTGTAAATTTCGACATTTTTTGTAAATTTCGACATTTTTTTGTAAATTTCGACATTTTTTTTGTAAATTGCCACTTTAATTGTAAATTTCGAATGTCATTTTTTGAAAACTTCGACATTTTTTGTAAATTTTGACATTTTTTGTAAATATCGACAGTTTTTGTAAATTTCGACTTTTTCTGTAAATTTTGACATTTTTTTGTAAATTTCGACATTTTTTGTAAATTTTGACATTTTTTTGTAAATATCGACATTTTTTGTAAATTTCCACTTTTTCTGTAAATTTCGACATTTTTTGTAAATTTCGACATTTTTTGTAAATTTCGACATTTTTTTTGTAAATTGCCACTTTAACTGTAAATGTCGACGTTTTTTTGTAAATGTCATTTTTTGAAAATTCAGAGATTTTTTGTAAATTTCGACATTTTTTTGTAAATTTCGACATTTTTTTGTAAACTGCCACTATAATTGTAAATTTCGACTTTTTTTGTAAATGTCATTTTTGAAAATTACATTTTTTGTAAATTTTGACATTTTCTGTAAATATCGAAATTTTTTGTAAATTTCTTCGTTTATTTTTCAAAATTTTGATTGTTTTTTGAAATTTTCGAGTTATTTAATAAAATTTGTCTTTTTAAAAAATTTAGATTTTTTTTTGAAAATTGCACCGTTTTTTAAAGCTTTTGAATTGTTCCGAAAATTTTGATTTTGTTCAAAATTTAGACACTTGAAAATGTTACTTTTTTAAAAAAAACTTCCACATTGTTAGGAAATTTGGATTTTTTTCACAATTTGTGTTTTTTCTTTAACATTTGACTTGAAAATTTCGTAGAGTATTTAAAAATTTTTGTTCATACTTATTTTAATTCTAGGTTTCTGAATAATTCCAAGTTTTTACAACATTTTCACTTTTTCACGAAACTGACTCGAAAATTTTAATTAAAAAAAATGTCGACTTTTTTTAAAATTTCGTTTCCTCGTCAAACCTTCGACTTCTTGAAAGTTTGATTCAAGTTTTTTGAAAATTTAAATTTCTGTTTTTTTCTCAAAATCTAGACTTTTTTGTAACTTGCACTATTAAAAAAAATGTTCGGAATTTAGAGTGGAACATTTTTGTTTAAAAATTTTGACCTTTTTGAAAATTTTGATTCTTTCAGAAATTTATCTTTTTTAAAATTTTATTTTTCTTCGAAAATTGATACACAAATCTTGTCCCCTGAAAACAAGAAAGATTAAAAAATACAACAAAAGTTGTTCTAATGCGTTTCCATAGCCAAGCTATCATCTTAAGAGAGATACTACTTTTTTACTACTTTTTATGAAGCTTTCTGAAAATTTCGAAAATTCCGAAGATTCGAAAAGGTCAAAATTTCGAAAAAGCAGAAATTTCAAAAAATGTGAAAATTTCGAAAATGTCGACATTTTTATAAAGAGTCAAAATTTTTAATACAAGATTTCTAAAAAGAGGTTGAAATTTTTAAAAATTTGGAGATTTATAAAAAAGTGAAATTTATAAAAATTGTCAAAAATTTTAAAATAGACGAAATTAAAAATAAAATATCCTTTAAAAATATCGAAGTTTTCAAAAAAATTTGGAAACTGAAAAATGGACGAATTTTGAAAAAATAACGACATTTTTAAAAATCAAAATTACAAAAAATGCTGATGTTTTAATAAAAATTTAAAATTTTTAATAATTATCAAGATTTTCAAAAGAAAGTTTAATTCGGATAAAAAATTGAAATTTAGAAAAATTGCCAACAATTTTAAAAGACTACATTTCGAAAAAAATGTCTAGAATTGAAAAAATTTTGATTTGTTTTTTCTCAAAATCTATACTTTTTTGTAATTTCCAGCATTTAAAAAAAATGTTCAGAATTTAGACTGTCATCTTTGTTTAAAAATGTTGACTTTTTTGAAAATTTTGATTCTTTCAGAATTTTATCTTTCTTAAAATTCCATTTTTCTTCGAAAATTGATACACAAATCTTGTCCCCTGAAAACAAGAAGTGTTCTGACGCGTTTCGATAGCCAAGCTATCATCTTAAGAGAGATACCACTTTCTTAGTACTTCTTTTGAAACTTTCTGAAAATTCGAAAAGGTAGAAATTTCGAAAAATGTCGACATTTTCATAAAAAGTTAAAATTTTTAAATGACAAGATTTTTAAAAAAGGGTTGAAATTTTCAAAAATTTCGAGATTTATATAAAAAAGTGAGATTTATTAAAATTTTCAAAAATTTTAAAATAGATGAAATTAAAAATAAAATATCGTTCGAAAATATCGAAGTTTTCAAAAAAATTTGGAAATTTTGAAAAATGTACGAATTTTGAAAAAAATAACGATATTTTCAAAAATCAAAATTACAAAAAATGCTGATATTTTCATAAAAATATAAAATTTTCAACAAAGGTCAAGATTTTTAAAAGAAAGTTTAATTTTGATAACAAATCGAAATTTGGAAGATTCGAAAAGGTCGAAATTTCGAAAAAGTAGAAATTTCAAAAAACGTGCATTTCGAAAAATGTCGACATTTTCAAAAAAAATTGAAATTTTTAAATGACAAAATTTTTAAAAAAAGGTTGAAATTTTCAAAAATTTCGAGATTTATAAAAAAAGTGAAATTTATTAAAACTGTCAAAAATCTTAAAATAGACGAAATTAAAAATAAAATATCGTTTGAAAATATCGAAGTTTTCAGAAATGTACGAATTTTGAAAAAATAACGATATTTTTAAAAATGAAAATTACAAAAAATGCTATTTTCATCAAAATTTAAAATTTTTAATAAAAGTCAAGATTTTCAAAAGAAAGTTTAATTTTTATAAAAAATTGAAAATTAGAAATATTGCCTAAAATTTTAAAAGACTACATTTCGGCAAAAAAATGTCGAGACTTGAAAAAATTGAAGTTTAAAAAGAAATTGAAATTTTTAAAAGCTCACATTAATTTCATTTTCAGTATTTCGACTTTTAAATACGAATTTTTTACAAAACTTAAATCTTTTTGTAAATTTTGATATTTGTTTGAACATTTTAGAATTTTATGAAAACATAACCCTTATTTAAAATTTTGGTTTTTTCAAACTCTTCAAATTTATTCAAAATCTATCCTAAAAAATGGACTCTTTGAACATTCCACCTTATTTTTCAAATTGTAAGTTTGGGCTACTTTTCAATGTTTCGACGATTTAAACTTTTTTCGAAAATTTTGTCGTTTTAAACTGTCAGTTTTAATACGTCTTTTCAACTTTTATTGAAAAAAGTTACAGAGAGCTTGAATATAATTTTTATACACCGGGAGATGGGGCCATAACATAAAATAGTTTGGGAATCCCTGCTCTATATCGTATGGTGTCCCTCACGATATACTTTGTCGACTAAATACTAAATAAAAGAAAGTGACGCGCCCCAAATTATTTTTGAGGACCAAAAAAGTGGTAATGTGCTCACGGTCCCCTTGTAAACTGGTGCCTCTAGGCACGAACCTAGTTTATCTTTGGGATAATCCGGCTCTGAAGAAAATTGCGCATACTGGAGAAAAACCTTAAGCTGGATCCACATCAATAAAAGTTTGTGTTGTCGTTGTATTTGTCACCAAAAGTTAGGTTATATTTAAGATTTTTGAACTGTATTTGAAGAGTTTAGGATGCACACAAACGGATTTGGCAGTATAACACACAAACTACTTACGCCACAAGTGACCTTGCGTGAAAATATGTTTTTTAAATATATCGCACAACACAAATTTTTATTGATGTGGATCCAGCTTTACGTAATCATCACTAACCTTTCTATTATTTGTCGACCCCATGCTATCCTCGGCTTCCTGACTAGTTTCTGGTAGGAAGGTGTAAGTGTAGTCGTCCTCGCCTCCCCAACATTTAAGCGCTTGATCCAAGGGAACGTACTCCTTGATGTCTTTCTTGCTCACGAATTTGATCTTTTGGACGGCTTTTTCGGGCAACCAAGACTTGATAATTTTGAAAGCGGCTGGAAAAATGCCACTTAATCAGCTCAATGACGACACTGCGTTCGTCCAGTAATTTCGTATTCATCTTGAATATTTTATGAAAACAAATAGCGCTTAATGGTGGTTTCGCATTACGACTTTAGTTTTTTACGGATTGACATTAGAAGGGAAATGCGGAGGAGTGAATAAAGACAAATTTTGGAATTATTGTGAATGTGAAAGTGGTTTTACTAGGTATTTTTTTCAGCACACAACGTTGCGCTTATTTCTTCTACGTACGTGCAGTAGTCGGGAAAAATACACGAAGTGTAGCAGTGTAAACGCAGTTTAAGCATCGCGTTGCAGATACTTTGCATACAACAAGACGGTACAAAAATAAACACGCAAGTTATTAAAATAAATAAGCTATTCTGCCAACAAACATTCGAACTACCCGGAAATGTTCTTTTAATTGTTCAACAAACCTTATGTAGCGAACGAACGATTGTTGTTCGATTATTATCAAATTCGATCTTTACCAAATTCGAAATTTTTGGAAACGTACACTTGTTTTCAAAATGTCGACTGTTTGGAGATTTCGAGTGAAAAAATGCAAACGTTAAGGAAACGGGAAAATTTCAAATTGTTATCTCTTGAAAGTTTTTCATTTTTTTTCTTCTAAATCTTGGGTCATGGTAAGTTCCAGGTTTAAAATTACAATTTTCACTTTCCTGTTAACTCTTTTAAAACTCCTTGTTTAAATTTCGAAAAAAGTCGGATATTTGAATTTAAAGTAGGAAGTTTGGTACAAAAATTAACATTTCGAGAGTACCTTAGAAAATAAAAACTGAAATATTAAAACAAATGGGAGAGTGAGAGGTCTTTAATCAACAAAAAGAATTTGAAGGAGCACCAATCAGTATTTGCCTAGGCAGTCTAGAGCGCTGTCAATATCCACCAGCACTGTGTCAAGATTTTGTGTATAAATCTATCCACTTTAAATACTCACGGGGCTCTTGGATTAGAATTTCAGTGAAAAACTAAAATTCATCAGTAATATTTTATTTTTCCATCATAATTTTATCTTCATACTTGTAAAGTTGTATCTTAATGGATTGAACATGCTGCAGATTCTAAGAAGTGACCAAACACTTCGTCTGAAGCTAAATAGGATCTTTGTCGTATTTTTCTACATTTCATCAAAACCTGCCATTCTTATTATTCAGTGATGCTTTTGGTGGTCAAATTGTCAACGATAAAGAAAAGTTCATCAGTAATATTTCCTTTTTCCAGTATAATTCTGCCTTCATGTGGAACATTTTTCTATTCTATCAAATGATTATGCTAAATACCCTACAAACTGATCAGAAGCTTCATTTGAAACTAAACAGCGTATTGCTATCATAATTTTTTAATTTTATGCATTTGGACACAATCGATTCATCTTAATAATTATTTGGTGGTTAATAATAATCATTTGGTGCCCAAAATTCCTAAGAAAAACGAAAGTTCATCAGTAATATTTTCTTTTTCCACTACAATTTTGTCTTCACATGGTACACTTTGCCAAGCTGTGCCACATGAAATGGTTATGCTAGAGACATCAAAAACTAATCAGAAGCTTCATCTGAAACTATACGGCACATAGCGCCATTATAATTTTTTAATTTTACGCATTTGGACACAATCGATTCATCTTAATAACCATTTGGTGGTTAATAATAGTCATCTGGTGATCGAAAGTTCAATGCAAAACGAAAGTTCATCAGTAATATGTTCTTTTTCCACTATAATTTTGTCTTCATATGGTACATTTTTCTAAGTGGTGCCAATAGAATTTTTCTAAGTGGTGCCAATAGAATGTTTATGCTAGAGACACAAAAAACTAATCAAAAGCCTCATCTGAAACTATACGGCATATCGCGCCATCAAATTTCTTTATTTTTATGCATTTGGACACAATCGATTCATCTTAATAATCATTTGGTGGTTAATAATAATCTTTTGGTGATCCAAAGTTCAACGCAAAACGAAAGTTTATCAGTAATATGTTCTTTTTCCACTATAATTTTGTCTTCATATGGTACACTTTTCTAAGCTGTGCTATATGTAATGGTTATGCCAGAGACATCAAAAACTAATCAGAAGCTTCATCTGAAACTATACGGCATATCGCGCCATAGTTTTACGCATTTGGATACATCTTAATAATCATTTGGTGGTAAATAATAATCATTTGGTGATCGAAAGTTCAATACAAAACGAAAGTTCATCAGTAATATGTTCTTTTTCCACTATAATTGTGTCTTCATATGGTACCTTTTTCTAAGTGGTGCCAATAGAATTTTTCTAAGTGGTGCCAATAGAATGTTTATGCTAGAGACACAAAAAACTAATCAAAAGCCTCATCTGAAACTATACGGCATATCGCGCCATCAAATTTCTTTATTTTTATGCATTTGGACACAATCGATTCATCTTAATAATCACTTGGTGGTTAATAATAATCTTTTGGTGATCCAAAGTTCAATGCAAAACGAAAGCTCATCAGTAATATGTTCTTTTTCCACTACAATTTTGTCTTCATTAGGGACATTTTTCTAAGCTGTGCCACATGGAATGGTTATGCAAGAGACACCAAAAACTAATCAGAAGCTTCATCTGAAACTATACGGCATATTGCGCCATCATAATTTTTTAGTTTTACGCATTTGGACACAATCGATTCATCTTAATAATCATTTGGTGGTTAATAATAATCATTTGGTGATCGAAAGTTCAATGCAAAACGAAAGTTCATCAGTAATATGTTCTTTTTCCACTATAATTTTGTCTTCATATGGTACATTTTTCTAAGCTATGCCATATGAAATGGTTTTGCCAGAGACAGCAAAAGCTAATCAGAAGCTTCATCTGAAACTATGCGGCATATCGCGTCATCATAATTTTTTAATTTTACGTATTTGGACACAATCGATCCATCTTAATAATCATTTGGTGGTTAATAATAATCATTTGGTGATCGAAAGTTCAATGCAAAACGAAAGTTCATCAGTAATATGTTCGTTTTTCCAGCTATAATTTTGTCTTCATATGGTACATTTTTCTAAGTTGTGACATATGGAATGGTTATGCTAGACATCAAAAACTAATCAGAAACTTCATCTGAAGCTATACGGCATATCGCGCCATCATAATTGTTTAATTTTACGCATTTGGGCACAATCGATTTATCTCAATAATCATTTGGTGGTTAATAATAATCATTTGGTGATCGAAAGTTCAATGCAAAACGAAAGTTCATCAGTAATATGTTCTTTTTCTACTATAATTTTGTCTTCATATGGTACATTTTTCTAAGTTGTACACAATGGAATGGTTATGCTAGACACCAAAAACTAATCAGAAGCTTCATCTGAAACTATACGGCATATCGCGCCATCATAATTTTTTAGTTTTACGCATTTGGACACAATCGATCCATCTTAATAATCATTTGGTGGTTAATAATAATCATTTGGTATTCGAAAGTTCAATGCAAAACGAAAGTTCATCAGTAATATGTTCTTTTTCTACTATAATTTTGTCTTCATATGGTACATTTTTCTAAGTTGTACCAAATGGAATGGTTATGCTAGAGACATCAAAAACTAATCAGAAACTTCATCTGAAGCTATACGGCATATCGCGCCATCATAATTGTTTAATTTTACGCATTTGGGCACAATCGATTTATCTCAATAATCATTTGGTGGTTAATAATAATCATTTGGTGATCGAAAGTTCAATACAAAACGAAAGTTCATGAGTAATATGTTCTTTTTCCACTATAATTTTGTCTTCATATGGTATATTTTTCCAAGCTGTACCACATGGAATGGTTATGCTAGAGACACCAAAAAGTAAGCTTCATGTGAAACTATACGGCATATTACGTCATCATAATTTTTTCGTTTTACGCATTTGGACAAAATAGATCCATCTTAATAATCATTCGGTGGTTAATAATAATCATTTGGTGATCAAAAGTTCAATGCAAAACGAAATTTCACCAGTAATACTTTATTTTTCCACTGTAATATTGTCTTCATATGGTACATTTTACCAAGCTGGATTTTATCGATTGATTAAGCTAGAGACACTAGAAGCTAATCAAACGCTTCATTTGAAAGGAAGCAGCATATCGCTATCATGATTTTACGTATTCGGGCCCAATTGGGCACAACGTTTTTTTAAATTACACACTTTCGGAAATTATTTAGTTTAAGCTTGAACATTTTTTGTCACTATTTTGACTTTAAAATCGAAATTATGTTAAAAAAGTGAAATTTGTGAAAGAAATATGAAGGAAAAATTTTAAATTCCTCAAAAGAAATTCATATAGAAAAATTGGAACTTTTTTTTTGAAATTTTCACCTTGTTCACAAAATTTCACAACTTTTCGTCCAAATTTCGAGATTGCTTAATAAGCAGTGTTGCAGAAATTTAAACATGTTTTATGAAGTTTTGATTTTTCGATTTTTCCTTGAATGTCGCTTTGTAGAAATTTCGTTTTTTTTTTTTGAAAATTAAACTTCGTATTTTCGCTAAAAATTTCTTAAAATATGTAGAGGAAAGAATTCGAAATTTCTCGACATTTCAAATATTCTCGCATTTTTTTTAAGAAATTTGAGTATAGCGAAGATTCGATTTTTTTACATAAATTTCAACAGTTTTGTATTTTTCTTTGAAATTTCGACTTTTTTCTTTAAACTTCCAATTTTCTTTTCTTACAGAAATTTATTTTTCTCAAAATTGACAAAAATTTCCACCTTTTCTCTCAAAATTTCGCAATGTCGAATATTGTATTTAAAAAAGAAGTAGAGTTTCTTGAAAATTTGCAGCGATTTCGATATCTTACGAGAAATTTTAATTTCTTAATTTACATAAAAAAAAAACGCATCTAAATAGTGTACAAAATTCTACTCTAGCAATTAGCGCCCGAATATGCAGTACAAATGCTGTGTAAGTGAACAACTAACATACCTTCTCAATTACACTCCCCTTCCGACTATCTTAATTTCTTATTGATTGTTTTTTATTCACGTAACGTTTCTCCTATTTTTAGCTATTCCGATGAAAGTTTTATTCAATAAGGTGCACACATGTATGTCGTATCTGCAGAACTGAATGTATGCATTTAAAAAGGGTAGATTCCGGGCTATAAGGTGTTCGTTATAAAAGCTCTCGGGTTGAATAGAGGCAACACAACTAACCTTTGGAAAATATATTGCATTCATCGCGGCAAAGACACACCTCGTATCGAAGTAACTAGACGAAAGGGTGGTTTATTAACTTTTTTCACTGGTGGAACATCTCACACTTCAATGATTTATTGACCAATAAATGAATTTAAATTTTAAGAAAACAAATCGTCTTTGTAAAAATTAGTATAAATAATTCATGGACTTAATATCAATTTCAGCACAATAACACTTCATGTACTTACACTATAAACTATGTTCCCAAGAACTAGCGAAATTAAAGTACGTACGTTCATTGTTAGGCGTGAAACGAATTCTTTATTGGAACAATAGCGATTGGTGTTTTGCGATAAGTTCCGTTTACCGGTTTATTAACCTTTGGTCGATTATTTTAAATAATACTCCCAATTCCGAATTAATATATTTTACGTCTAATCGATGTTTGTTTTTATTCTAAATATAAATGATCCCAGTTCTCTGTTTGAAAGACATTCGAACTGTACGAACTCTGTTTGAAATGTGTAACGAAAGTTAGACGACCAGTTTAACAGTATAATTGCATCAAGGGGTAAAGGACGCGTAACATGAATTTTCGTATTTTTTTATATTTTTTTATTTTTTATCTGAACCGAACGGCAAGGCAGATATTTCAAGTTAATTATGGGTGATTCTCTACTAATTGGTAAATCGTTGTCCACATGTTTTTTCAGTTACATATTTTGGTATTTTTATTAAAATTTTTGTGGAAGATCAAATAACTTGATACTATCTGACTCACTGCTAAGTTGCGAGAGGCCACTTTCATACTTTTTTCTTTGATATAAAAAAACAGTTATTTGATATTTGTGACAAATGAAAATTTCGCTCTTTCCAAGAAAATTTAAAATATTAAAATAAGAACAATCTAGTTTTGGAAATACAAACTGAAAGTAAATAAAAGATAGAAAATTAGAAGAAAAATCTAAAATCGGCACTCCTATTTATCGACTATATTTTCAATGTTAAAACTTGTCCCATGTGTTCAAAAAACAGTCCCCTGTTGTCTCTGGTCCCCTGTCTTTTTGAAAATGACACCAAATGTTATTTATTGCATTCAGACACGTGGTTTTGCATCGAGCGAAAGGTTAATAATATGAACTCGAAGATATTATTTTGCAACCTATATGTACCTTACTTTGCGATATAAAAAATAATGTTTAGACAGCATTTTATACAGGATTTTCCAGTTAGTAGAGAATCACCCTAATGGAATATTATATGCATTCTATCCTCAACTTACAAGCAGTCATGTAGCCAGGGAGCTAATCGTGTTCAGCCCCCTTCGAAATCTCAAGAAATGACAGTAATTTGTGAGAATAAAGTAAATTCTCAAAAATTTCCAAATTCCTAACTTCTGTTCTAAATTCTTGGACTTTGTAATTCGACCTTTTCTGGATCTGTAGTTCCCTCTTGTGTCCCTCTTTAAGGTTTTTCAATAACATCGAAATTTCAAAACTCACAGTTTCAAAATCAAAATTTTCAAAAAAAATAAGGAAGTACCAGATATGTTGAAAAATATCCGAAAGTAATAATCCAAAAATTTGGAAACTAAGCCGAGTTTAAAAAATTCCAAATTTTTAAAGAAAACAACATTTTGGCGTCAAAATGTTCAAAAAAAGCTAAAATTTGGAGAAAATCCCAAAATTTTGCAAAGAGTTAAAATTTTGAGAAATATCGAAATTTGCATAGAAAACTAAAATTTTCAAATAAAAAGGTCAACATTTTCAAAAAAACGGAAGTTTGGAAAATTGGTCGTATGTACTTTTAAAAAAAATCAAAATATTGAAAAATGATTGAAAATTTTAAAAAAGATGAATTTTGAAATAAATGCAAATCTTCCAAAAAATTCAAAAACTTAAAAAAAGGAATTTTTAAAAAAATTCGAAATTTGAACAAAATTTTCAGAATTTTCAAAAAATTTGGAAATTTTTTAAAAGTAAAATTTTCAAAAAAAGCGAAAATTTGCAAAAAAGTATAGGTTGAAAATTAAATTTTGTCGCAAGTTAAGATTTTTAAAAAAATTGAGTTTTTGAAAAAAAAACGAGTTTAAAAAAAAAATCAGTTTTCAAAAAGGTGGAAATTTTGAAAAAAAAGTGTACAAACCTGGAGCAATGGGCTTTGTTAAGTCGAAATACTCGATACTAGATCCAAAAACATTCAAAAAAGGGGAGTTTTTTAAAGTCAAAATTTGCAAACACACCCAAAAATTTAGTCAATGGAGTAATTTTCTAAAAATTCAAAAACAAAAAACAAACTTTCAAAAAAGTACAAATTTTGAATTAAAAGTCGAAATATTAAAAATTGGTCAAAAAAACTAAAAAAAGAATTTTCAAAAGTAAAAATTTCTAAAAAAAATTCAAAAATTTCATCGATAGAATAATTTTCAGAAAAATTCAAAAACAAAAAAACACAAGTTTTTAAAAAAGTAGAAATTAAAAAAAAAGTATAAACCTGAAGCAAATGGACCTTTCTAAAGTGGAAATATTGAAAAATAACCAACAAAAATTAAAAAAAAAAATTTTTGAAAGTCAAAATTTTCCAAAAACTCAAAAATTTAATCAATGGAGTAATTTTTAAAGAAATAAAAATAAAAAATAAAAAAATAGCTTCAAAAAAGTCAAAATTTTGAATTAAAAGTCGAATTATTGAAAAAAGGTTAAACTTAAAAAAAATTTCCAAAAAATTCAAAAATGTAATCAATGGAATAATTTTCAAAAAAAATTGGAAAATAAGAAACAAATTTTCCAAAAAAAAGAATTTTGAAAGTCAAAATTTTGTAGAAACTCAAAAATTTAATCAATGAAATAATTTTCAAAGAAATAAAAATAAAAAAACTTCAAAAAAGTCGAAATTTTGAAAACTAAAAGTCGAAATATCAAAAAATGGTCAAACAACTCAAAAAAAAAGAATTTTGAAAAGTAAAAATTTACAAAAAATTCAAAAATATAATCAATGGAATAATTTTTAAAAAAATTGGATAATAAAAAACGAATTTTCAAAAAAAAAAAAATTGTAGAACCCAAAATTTTCCTAAAACTCAAAAATTTAATCAATGGAGTAATTTTCAAAGAAATAAAAATAAAAATTAAAAAAATACTTCAAAACAGTCTAAATTTTGAATTAAAAGTCGAAATATTGAAAAATGGACAAAAAACTCAAAATATGAGAATTATTAAAAGAAAAATTTCCAAAATATTCAAAAATGTAATCAATGGAATAATTTTCAAAAAAAATTGGAAAATAAAAAACAAATTTTCCAAAAAAAGAATGTTTAAAAGTCAAAATTTTCCAAAAACTCAAAAATTTATTCAGTGGAGTAATTTTCAAAGAAATTGAAAATAAGAAAAGTCGACATTTTGAATTAAAAGCTGCAATATTGAAAAATGGTCAAAAAACCGAAAATAAAAGCCATTTTGAATTAATGTCAAAATTTTTAAGAAAATCAATAAATGGGGCAGTTTTCAAAAAAATCTAAAGGTCAAAATTTTCAAAAAAACTCAAAAATTTGGTCAATTTTTAAAGAATTCGATAATTTTCAAAAAAGTCGAAATTTTGAATTGAAAGTCGAAATATTGAAAAATGTTTAAAAAGCTGAAAAAAAGAGGATTCTTAAGAGTAATAATCTTTAAAAAATTTAAAAATTGAATTAATGGGAGAATTTTTCAGAAAAATAGAAAATAAAAAAACACAATTTTCAAAAAGTAGAAATTTTGAAAAAGAAATTGTACAAACCTGAAGCAATGGACTTTTATAGACGAAATATTGAAAAATGATCAAAAAATTCAGAAACGAGAAATTCGTATTTTCAAAAAAAAAATCAAAAATTTAATTAATGGCACAAGAATTCGAAAATAAAAAAAAAATTCAAAGAAGTTGAAATTTTCATTTAAAAGGCGAAATATCCAAAAATGTCCAAAAAAAAACTTAAAAAAGGAAAATTTTTAAAAATCAAAATTTTCCAAAAACTCACTACCAGGCACGTAGTCAGGATTTTCGCTCGAGGGGGGGAGGGGGGGGTCCAACTCCCCCCCCCCCCCTTTTATGTTAGAGACACAGAAACTTCTTCGAAAAAAGCAATATTGCAAAATTTAAAGACAAAGCTGAGTTGATAAATCAATAAACGTCTTGGTCTTTTACTTAGGGTTCATTTTTTATTTTTGCGTAAAATTTCTAATCTTAACTTCGAAATTTGGACTATAATTCGAAACTCGAAAGTTCGACTTCCGTCTCGATGTTTAAATCTTTCAAATTTAAATTTAAAAATTTTTTTTAGAATTACCCAGTAATTTTTTCAAAATAACTGATTTTTGATCAAAGACGAAATTAGGAATATTAGATATTAAAAATGAAATAAAAAAAAGTCAATAGAAGCTTCCATTTTAATTTGTATTTCGATTTTTGTCGAAACTTTGAAATTATTTTAAAAATCTTCAGGAAAAACGGAAATTTGGACGAAAAATTAAAAGGATGAAAAAGAAAAGAACTTTATCATTAAAAATCCAGAAGCGTCGAAGTTTAAAGTACATTTTTTTAAAACTCAAAATGTTGAGTTTACTAAAATATTCAGAAAAAATTTAAATATTGGGAAAAAACCGAAAGTTATCTGGTGAAGCAAAACTTTTAGGTTTAAACTCGAAATTTGTTTAAAAAAGTAGTAACTTCGTGACTGATATTAAAATTTGAAACAAAAAACACAATTTTTAGTACAAAGCAAAAAAATGAGAAAAAAAATAAAAAACTGAAATTGTAAAATAAAGATCTTTAGAAAAAATTAAAATTTTAAACAAAAAAAAACGCTAACATTATAAAAAATATTTCGAGCTAAACTGAAAAGACAATTTTTAGAAAATCGAAATTTGTAAAATCATTTTTTAGAAATTTCGATCTTAAAGTCGAAATGGCAAATTAAAAATGTAGATATTTCTAAATTATTTCAAAATGTTGAATAAAAATTAAGTCTGAAAAATATCAAAAGTTAGAATATCAACTGAAAATTTTGTTTCAATAAAAGGAAAATTAAAAGTACAAACTTGAAACTAAACTAAACTAAAATGAATATTTTGAAAATAAGGTCAAAATACGTATAAATATGTTTATTAAAAGAGTCGAAATGTTGAATTTGAATCAAAATTTAAAAGAAAGTGGAAAGAATTTTACAAAAGAAGTTGATATTTCGAAAATTTCTGAAAATAATCGAATTTCGAAAAATATTGGAATGTATAGAAAATTTATAAAACTGCACCTAAAAAATAGTGTAATTTCCGTTATATTTGCAGCCAATATTTAGTTTAAGTTTTTCCCGCCAAAATAAATCGCAAAAATAATAATATTAACAATTGCAAATTTTAGAAAATAATTTAAGTTTTAAGTAAAACATTTGTGAAAGATATTTCTGGAAGCTCAAAGTTTAAAAAAAATATAATCACAAATTACAATCAAAATCTCTAAAAGAGAGCTAAACTTTTGCAAAAAGATTGATATTTATACACAAAATCACTCAGAAATAAAACAATTCTGAGAAAAAACAGCAGAATTTGGCAAAAAATTGTTTATACGTTTATACATATCGACTATATGCTTATAGAGACGTAGAATGGAAGAAAATAACTTGGAATTTTCAATTTCAACTCGAAATTTTGAAAAAATAATCAAAATTTCTAGAAAATACTCTTCAGAAAATATAAGGACATACATCAATTACTTTTACGTATTCGTTTCTTTTATTTTATTTTTTTTTTTTCATTTTGTTAATTAGTCAAAGTGAAGAATAAAATCTACTGACCTTAACATTATATAAATTTGACAAATAAAAACGTGAAATTTACCAAAGAAAAATTTCCTAATATCAATTTTGAGTTTACGTATTTAACTTATCACCGATCAAGAATCGACTTTTTATTTGAAGTGAAAATTATAAGAGCGTAGAAAGAACATCAATTTGAAAAAAAGTTATCATAGAATGTTGACTTTTTCTTCTTTAAATCCCGAGATTAAAGCCAAAATTTCGACTTTAATGTGAAAATTTCGAAAAAAAAACGTCGAAATTTGGTGTTTAAAGTCGAAATTTCTAAACAAAAGTTGAAATTTCAATTTTTAAATCGAAAATTTTACAAGGGCGTAGAAAGGACATCGATTAAAAAAAATGTTGTGTTTAGAAATTTCGACTTTTTTCTCAAACTTCGACTTTTTTCTCAAATTTAGACTTTTTTCTCAAAATTTCGACTCTTTTTGGAAATTTTGACTTTTTTCTGGAAATTTCCACTTTTTCGAAATGTTACAAAGGCGTAGAAAAGACATCGATTAAAAAAATGTCATTTTAAGAAATTTCAACTTTCTTTCTCAAATTTCGATTTTAAGCTCGAAATTTCTACTTTTTTCTCGAAATTTAGATTTTTTTTCTTAAAATTCGACTTTAATTCTCAAAATTTCGACTTTTTCTCGACATTTTGACTTTTTTCTCAAAATTTGATTTTTTTTTCTCAAAATTGTGCCCTTTTTCTCGAAATTTCATTTTTTTTCTCAAATTTCGACTTCTTTCTCGAAATTTTGGCCTTAATATCGAGATTTCGACATTTCTCTCAAAATTTCGACTTTATAGTCAAAATTTCGACCTTTTTTATCAACATTTCGACTTTTTTTGCAAATTTCGACTTTTTTTCTCGAAATTTCGTCTATTTGCTCGAAATATTTCGAAATTTCGACTTTTTCTCGAAATTTCGACTTTATTTTCAAATTTCGACTTTTTTCTCGAAATTTCGGCCTTAATCTGAAAAGTTCGACTTTTTTCTCGAAATTTCGTTTTTTTTCTCAATTTTCGACTTTTTTCTCAAATATCGACTTTTTTCTCGAAATTTTAACCGTAATATCAAAATTTCGACTTTTTTTCTCGAAATTTCGTCTTTTTGTTCGAAATTTCCAGTTCTTTCTCGAAATTTCGACGTTATTCTCAAATTTCGGATTTTTGCTCGAAATATTTCGAAATTTCGACTTTTTCTCGAAAATTCGACGTTATTTTTAAATTTCGACTTTTTTTTCAAAATTTCGGCCTTAATCAGAAAAGTTCGACTTTTTTCTCAAAATTTCGTTTTTTTTTTCTCAATTTTAGACTTTTTTCTCAAATATCGACTTTTTTCTCGAAATTTTAACCTTAATATCGAAATTTCAACATTTTTCTCGAAATTTCGGCTTTAAACTCAAGTTGTCGACTATTTTTCTAGAAATTTCGATTTTTTTCTCAAATTTCGACTTTTTTCTCGAAATTTTAACCTTAATATCGAAATTTCAACATTTTTCTCGAAATTTCGGCTTTAAACTCAAGTTGTCGACTATTTTTCTAGAAATTTCGACTTTTTTCTCAAATTTCGACTTTTTTCTCGGAATTTCGACTTACGTTTTTCTCAAACTTCGACTTTTTTCTCGAAATTTCTACCTTTTTCTCGAAATTTGGACTTTTTTTTTTCAAATTCCGACTTTTTTCTCGGAATTTTGATCCTAATCACGAAGTTTCGATTTTTTTCTCGAATTTTCAACTTTCATCTCGAAATTTCTAAAAAAAAAGATCAAAAATTTGCTAACTAAAAATAGCAATTATTGAACGCACCCTACTACAAACTGTCAAGATTGTTGGGAAAGAGGAGTCGTGGGACGTAACTGTCATCTGCCTAATTTGACCATAGTGTAGAAATTTTGACTTATTCGAAAAAAAATTTCGATATTAAAGTCGAAATTTCGACATTAGTCTCGGAATTTTACGAAGAAAGTAGAAATGTCAAGAAAAAAGTCGAATTTTTAAGAAAAAAGTCGAAATTTCGAGTGTCAAGTTGAAATTTCGAGTTTAAAGTCGAAATTTCGAGTTTAAAGCCGAAATTTCCAGAAAAAAAATCGAAATTAAAAAAAAATCGAATTTTTGACAAAAAAGTCGAAATCCCTAAACATTTTTTTTATAATCAGTGTACTTTTTACGCTTTTTTAAAATGTCGAAATTTCTAAATATAATTTTTTTTAATCAATGCCTTCCTATGCTTTTGTAAAATGTCGACTTTAAACTCAAAATTTCGACTTTTTTCTCGAAAATTCTACTCCATGCATACATATGTCAAGAAAGTCGAAATTTGAGGTAATAAAAAATTGAAATTACTGAACGTTGCCTACTGCTAAGTGTCAATATTAAATTGTAGAAGGGTTGGTGCATATATTGGGAAGCCTTGAGCTCATTGCCAATTTTTATTAAAATGTCTACATGGCTATTTTGCTTATCATAAGCTCAATAGTTGGCAATTTCGAAAATTATTTACATGCAGTCGTTTTTCTACTGATATTTCAATTCGTATCATCGTAAATTTTTTGGGGAATATTCATTTCGGGGAGGGTCCGGACCCCTTGGACCCCCCCCCCCCCCGGCTACGTGCCTGTCTCATACCACTTATTTCTGTTATAAAGCTGTTTAAGGCGTTTTATATTCAACAGATTTTTTACAAATAAAAAATTTGTCAAGTCTTCTTATTCATTTAAACAATTTAAATATTTTTCAAATTCAGATAACAAGACATAATATGTAAAAACTACTTACCACTAAGTACCCATGGCATTTCGAATATCAAAATATAGTTTAAAAAAAAGGGATAATAATCCTTAAATAGACCTATGAGGTATTTTGTAAATTCTAAGTCCATATTAGCTAGGCCACATCCATCCATATCAAAAAATAACGTAATGGCATCTCCTTTACCTTCCCTGGAAATATATTGGATTAGAATGGCAATAAAAATGCGAAAAAATTCAACTGAAAATTTGCGTAAATCTGTCCTGCATACATCCAAAAAAAAAAAAATTCGACCTTAAAACTTGGAATTGGCAAGGTCTCAATTTTTTTAAAATTTCGCCTATTTTTCAAACTTTCGTTTTTTTGAAATTATCCATTTTTTTAAAATGTCGCCTTCTAAAAATCTCGACTTTTAACTTTTTTTCAAAATTTCAATTTTTTAAAATTCCGAATTTGTCAAAATTTCCACTCCGAAATTTCGTTTCCTTTAGTCCCGACTTTTTTTAAAATTCGTCAATTTTTCAAAATTTCAGTTTTTTCCAAAATTTTAAAGTAACTGAAAATTTCCCCCCTTTTCCAAATATTCCAATTGTTCAGAAAATTTCCTTTAGAAACATTTAAGTTTTGAAAATTTCGCCACTTTAATTTGCCATTTTTTAAAAATTTCAATTTTTTTGATAACCTTGAATATTTACAAAATTTCTTTTTTTTTATAAATTAATATGACTTCGATTTTCATTTTCAATTATTTTTGATTTTTTGAAAAGGTAGACTGTTTAAACTTTCAATTTTTTTCTTAAATTTCAAAAATTGTCTACCTCAAATTTGGTCTATTTCTCAAAATTTCGATTATTTTCGAAAATTTTACTTATTCTTCAGTCCAAGTGATTCTATTATAATATCTGCGTATTTTTATCATACTTTTTATTCTATTGTTAAAATTTTTATTTTTATGAAAAAATTCGATTATAAATTAGAAATTTGAATAAACATGTTTTTGATATAAATTGTTTTTTTTTTGTTGAGAAAATTCGATTTTTATTCTCTACAGGGTGAGTCACTAAGCGGGAATCGGTCTTTGGTAGGCGTATCGTTCAAAATATCGAAAAAAGTTTCAATTAAAAGTTGTTTGAAATAAAGTTCTCCACAACCTAAAATTATTGTTAAATATTACTTATTTTAAATAGAACACCCTATGTATTTTTACATTTTTGGATTTCTTGTTAAAAATGAATATGAATTTATTAAGACAACATAGGCCCTTAGTTGAACCGTTTTCGCGTAATTTAATTTTTTTGGTTAAACTTGACGATTTCGGAGCTTGACGCCATTAACGATATTTTCCAAACGCAATGACTCAGAGTTGTGTGGCATACGGTTTTGGATTCAGGAAGAAATGGAGTATTTGTTTACGTCTTTACTGTTAGCAAGATTTCTTAAATTTCTTCACATCCGTCGACTCAATTCTTCAGTTGTTCAAACATGCATAACTTAATTTTTTCAAATGGAACCACCTATCTTGGATTATCTTATCGGATGCGAAATTAAATTACCTTTTTTTTTGGTACCAGGTATTGCCACCTCCGTCCAATAATTTTTGAGAAATTTAGAATTTTGTAAAAATTTTAATTAATTTCGTATTATCGCGTTAGCCCTGGATGTCGCGGTTTTGTTTCGTCTCGTTTGTCCTGCAAATTACAGAAAATGTTTTTCGAACAAGAATCGGTTGATGTGGTTTACACTTACATTTTTTAAAGAAAATTATTTTTTGAAAACTAGGTCAATTGTTAGAGTAAGGCAAACACAATGGCCCAAATATTAATTATGAACTAAAATAATTAAAATTCAAAAAAATAAAGAATTTTATCAAAATTTGTAACATGTAGGTATGCCCAACGGTTTGTCGACCAGAGGTGTTCAAATTTAGTGGCATTATTCAGGTTGTAGCTAACTGGAAGTACAGAATACGAGAAAAAGGAGCGTAGAAAACCAATGGCGCATGAAGAAAACCAAGTTTCAGTAGTGGCTGCTACTGTCCAACATCCGCACTTAAGAATTAGAAGAATAAGTGTGACATTACAAATAAGCCAAAAATCGGTTTCATGATTGTTGTGTAAAAACAAGTTTCATCCGTATCACACCTAGCTAGTGCAAGAACTCAATCAAGCTGACTAACAATTGATGCAGTTGTGTGAATGGACGTTACATAATCTGCAGGAACAAAATGACCGTTTCGGACATTGTACTATTTACCGACGAATGTACAAACATTTTTTAAGAACCGCTTCGTGGGAAGGAAACGATACACCACGATACTGAAAATCATCATTGGATTTCAGTGTAAAGCATTAAAGAAAGTAAATAAACAATAAACAAATCGGTAACAGTAAGTTGCAACAAATATTAAGAAGAATACATAAACAATGGTAATAATAACATTAAATTAAATGTTCAACATAACCACCAGCTTCACGATGGCAAATGCGCAGTCTCTGTAGCAAAGAATTGTTCACATCCACCAAGACGTTTTCATTGATATTTTGGAAAGCAACACGAACCCGGTCCATCATGTCTTCTCGGGTAGTTGGTGGTTCCTGGTACACAACTTGCTTAACATGACCCCACAAAGATATCTTGCGGGCCATGCCACTGGACCTCCTCTTTCTATCCACTTGTTAGGGAATTGTGTATTGAGGAACGCCCTTACATCCCTCCCATAATGTGCCGGTGCCCCATCATGTTGGAACCACATTTGCCGCACGACAACAAGAGGCAAATTGTCTATCATTTCGGGCAATTGATTTTGCAAAAAAATGCAAGTAATTGTTGGCATTCAAATGTTCATTGAAGAAGTGTGGTCCGACAACAAATCTTCCTATGACACCACCCCAAACATTCAGAGACCACCTATGCTGATGGCCTAAGGGCCTTATCCAATGAGGATTTTCAGTGTGGTAGTAATGGGAGTTGTGTCTTCCCACGAACCGTTCTTGTGAAATGTACATTCGTCGGTAAATAGTACATTGTCCAAAAAGTCATTTTGTTCTTGTAGTTTTCGTAACGCCCACTCACAAAACTGCATTCGATTGTTGAAATCAGCTTGATTGAGTTCCTGTACTAGCTGGACACGATACGGATGAAACTTGTTTTTACGCAAGATTCGTGAAACCGAGGTTTGACTTATTTGTAATTCCGTGGTTATTATTCTGGTACCTAAATGCGGATCTTGGACAACAGCAGCCGCTACTAAAACTTGGTTTTCTTCATGCGTCGTTGGTTTTCTACGCTCCTTTTTCTGGTATTTCGTACTACCAGTTCGCTCAAACCTCTCTCTCAATTTAGCGAATGCCGCTGAATTTGGATGTCTCCGATCGGCAAAGCGTTGGGCATAAATTCTTGAGGCAGGAAGTGGATTTCTATCAGCACTGCCCAAGACGTAAACCATATCGACCAATTCTTCTTGAGAAAACATTGCCTTTCAGTACTAATACCAAGACCTCGCGACAACAATGAGATAAACTGTCAGTTATTGCCGGACAAACAAGACGAAACAAAACCGCGACATCCAGGGCTAACGCGATAATACGAAATTAATTAAAATTTTTACAAAATTCTAAATTTCTCAAAAATTATTGGACGGAGGTGGCAATACCTGGTACCAAAAAAAAGGTAATTTAATTTCGCATCCGATAAAATAATCCAAGATAGGTGGTTCCATTTGAAAAAACTAAGTTATGCATGTTTGAACAACTGAAGAATTGAGTCGACGGATGTGAAGAAATTTAAGAAATCTTGCTAACAGCAAAGACGTAAACAAATACTCCATTTCTTCCTGAATCCAAAACCGTATGCCACACAACTCTGAGTCATTGCGTTTGGAAAATATCGTTAATGGCGTCAAGTTCCGAAATCGTCAAATTTAACCAAAAAAATTAAATTACGCGAAAACGGTTCAACTAAGGGCCTATGTCGTCTTAATAAATTCATATTCATTTTTAACAAGGAATCCAAAAATGTAAAAATACATAGGGTGTTCTATTTAAAATAAGAAAGTTGTGTTCATTTCCGGTGCAACCGGAAGGCCGCCATATTTGGCAATAATTTTAGGTTGTGGAGAATTTTATTTCGAACAACTTTTATTCGAAACATTTTTCGATATTTTGAACGATACGCCTACCAAAGACCGATTCCCGCTTAGTGACTCACCCTGTATAATTGGATTTTTAGTTCTTACTTTTTTCCTAAATGTTCGACTATAAGCCAATAATTTTGATTTTTTCTATAAATTAAGGCTTGCTTTGCGAAATTTTTATTTTTCTTATGAATTAAAACTTCAACTTTAAACTCTTTTCCAGTTATTTTTCCATTAGCACTTGAGGCTCTGAATTTTCAAATTTTCTAGACATTTGAACATTTTTCAGAATGGTACTGTGGTGAGTCGAGTTCTACTAAACTGTTCTATTTCCTCGTTTGTTTTATTTAATTGCATTTTATTCAATATTTTCTTGGAAATATTAAATCTACAAATATTGTACTATATAAAATTTTTTGTAACATAACGTTTTGCGTGAGAGACAGATTTCTTAGCGTTCACAAATTAGATAAGGGTTATTTGTTAGGCCTGGTTTGTTTCAAGCACAGATACCTAAACTGAGTAAATTAACATGTTAGTTTTGAAGGACCGCTGAAAAGTAGAGTAATAAATAAGGGTAAAAGTGCCGATAACGGAGACCGTAGCAAATATCTCGGCAAGACCATGTGGTGTTAGACTGGAGGAATTTGACGTTCGAAAAAGGCCCTTATAAACACGTACAACTGTAAGTTATTTAAATTTAAATTATCGAAGTAAAACTTGCAAGATAAAGGGACGACATTATTCAAAAGGGGTTTGCAGTTTGATTTTCACTTTAAGAATCCTTTTCAAAATTTATTTAAGGGTTAATTTGGATTAGAATTATTTAAATTAGTAGAAATTCTGCATTCTCATGCCCTCTAGCGAGATGCAGAGGATGTCTTTCGGTCCCCAGAAGTTAAGGGTAGGGGAAGAAAAACCTAAAGCACCGTAAAGAAGTTAAAAGTAGTCAAGAACTAAACTTCGATGAAATTAGGGTCATGGTACGGTTTCGGGTCTTCTGGTTTTCCCAACTTTTCTTGGTAAAATTACTTTCCTTACGTCTTTAGCTTCCCATTTCTCCAAAAATTTTTCTTCGGAAACTGTTCGTTCTCAACTTATGCCCTTTTTTACTTTGCCGCATTCAACGACTAAATTTACCCTTTCTGTGCTTCCTATACACCACAAACATCATGGATATCTCTCATCGGCTCAATAAGGCCGAAACCGCTTTTATTTCAACTATTTTAATACCCACGTGTCCAACTTGGAAAGAAGAACGAATTTCCACGCGAGGTTAGCAAGTTGGAAGTTCATTTGTGTCGTTTTTACTATTCGCAGCGGCATATCCGCGCAGAACGAATTTCCACGCAAGGTTAGTATGTTGGAAGGTTATTTGTGTAGAATAATTGAAATGAAAGCGGTTTCAGCCTTATTGACCCCATGAGAGATATGCATGATGTTTGTGGTGTATAGGAACCACAGAAAAGGGTAAATTTAGTCGTTGAATGCGGCAAAGTAAAAAAGGGCATAAGTTGAGAACGAACAGTTTCCGAAAGAAAATTTATGGAGAAATGGGAAGCTAAAGATGTAAGGAAAGTAATTTTACCAAGAAAAGTTGGGAAAACCAGAAGACCCGAAACCGTACTATTACCGAAATTAGTTTAAAAATTTCCAGTCAAGTGCCAAACTTCGAGGAAATTAGTTTAAAAATTATGGCCAACTTCCGAACTTATAAAAACGAGTACGGAATACGGGAGTTTAAAAAAAAATTACTTCTGTTTGTGCTAATCAACGTAAATGAACACAAAAAAAAACAATTTCTGTTCAACGTGAAGTTCTTGTGCCATTTGTGTGATGTTTGCTACGAAATAAATAGGCAAGTAAATTTTAAATTGTCCCATGATTTTATTTGATGGTTTTTTCGCTCTTATATGATAATTAACTTTTCCTAAAATTTGAGAAATACTTGTTCCTAATTTTGATCAATATGGGGTTGGGGGACGTACACAAAAAAAAAGAGAAAAGAATTTAAAACTTCCACACCAAACCGAATGAATGAGAAAGTCGTTGTTAGAAAATTATTATTGGGCCAAGAACCCTACCGCTGACTGGTGCAACGACCAGTCTGTTACAAAAAAAAAAGAAAAAAAAACAAAAACAAAGAGAGTAGAAAGAAAAAAAAGACGAAAACAAATAAAGCAAATTTGCTTCAAAAATCTTCTATTTTCTTAAGGTCGTTCGTCGATGTTCTGCTGTTGGAAGCTGAGTTTCCAGGGGTTCAAAAAATCGATAACACCCATCACCGCAGGCTCGGTAACTGACAGCAGACATCTATATTAGCATTTGCTGATGATGTACTGTACGTTCTCGAAACGGAAAAAAAAGGAAAACCGGAACCGGTGTTGTAAGAAGGTTGTCTGAAGAACTTTCCAGACGCAGGCAAAACCCCAAACGCAGGTGAGCTCCTGGCTGCGTCCCCTCGGGATCATACGCCTGAACACACTGGGGGCATAAGTAACCTCTCCTGGCCTCTGTTTTGGCGTATTTGCCCGGCCTGCCTTATCCGTGGGTCCCCTCATCGGTTACACGTCCAAAAAAAGGACCCCCCTATATAGGCCACGGAGAATTACAACACCGCGCGTCGCGATCGGGAGGCTTTTGCAAAATTACTAATTTATAGTCGCATGCCTAGATTTACTGTCAACATAAATTTACTAACGTAGGCGGACGAGCAGTATCAGCATCAGCTCTCGTTAGGGAAATGTTTTGACGAAAGAAATGAGATTTCTTGCCAGTTTCTAATTTTAATTCAAACGTTTTTTTTTGGGCTAAGTCAAGTCACTTTCTAAGCCAGAAAACGCCCCTTCTATTAGAACAGTAGCCGTAGAAGTAGATGTAGTATTGGAAGGGAAATTCGGCTCAGAAAGTTTCTATGAAATTTGAACAATATTTCTAGTCTATTTTATGACACTGGTTTAAGTTCGAGTGATTGAGTTTGGTATGACAAAAGCAGAAAAACAAACAAAGGAACAAGTTAACAAAGGCAAGAAAGAAAGAGTGGGAGAACGAGAGATCTGTAAGATTGAATCAACATTTATAAATTTGATTTATTACGATAAATCACAACTTCATTTCCAAGCTTGAGCTCCATTTTCTCGTAGCATTATCCTTTGGATATTGTTAGCTCAAAGCTTTAACAGGAAACTGTATGCTATGTGAAGTATGTTGAATTAAGAAGCGACAAAAACACAGAAGAATTGGGGAATAAAACAGACACCTGAAAATAGTTTAAGAACCTCTGTGTACAAACTAACCAGCGAACACCCACCGATAATCAGGTACAAAGTTAGCTGCATTTGGTTTGAAAACCTTTGAGTACAAACTAAATGGCTCAGCTGGGGACAGCATTGCGATTATTAGGGTTAAAATAAACTTTGGGAAATTAATAACCGACGCACCATATACGAGCGAAAGAGTTAGACAAAGAATGTCAGATTATTTGTGCTTAATGAATTCTCTTAATTTTCTAAAGAAATATTTCTCTCAGATCTGTGTCCAGCAAATTTAAACAAGTTGAAACAAACAGGTTCACTTTTATTTTGTTGTATTATGTTTAAGAACACTTGAAAATCACAAACTTGAAATTTTGTTGATTTATTTGTTGACCTATGGTAATAAAACATTAAGGTCAATCGTTGTTTGAATTTGATAACACTTCCCTGTCGACTCTACGAGCTGGGGTTACAATTTATTGGAATAAAATAATTTTAAACACAACGTAGACAAATTGGGTCCGAAAATCGAAAGTAAATTATTCTTCGAAAATTTTTAAAGATGAGCAAAATTCAACAATTTTGAAAAACTACATACAATCCTGGTTATGGTCACAACCGGCTGGGTCGCTCATCACAGTACTTTTATCTGGAAATGTTTTTTTTTGGAAATTTTAGAAATGTTTATTTCTAGTTTCAAACTCCCCTTTTGAATTCTCGAAATTTTCATTAATTTTTAGTAAAATTTCGAATTTAAACATTTTCGAAATTTTTCTTATTGTGAATTTCTATTTTTTCTCAAGTTGAATTTTGAGGCATCATGGCCATAAGCAGGTTTGCTCAAGGCGGAGGCAACTCTTAGTCGAATTGATGGTCAAAAAAGAGTCGACATTTAAAAAAAAATTTAATTTTGGATTGTTGCAATTTCGAGAAAAAAATTGATATTTTCAAAAAATATTCTTCTAAAAGCTTCAACAAAAAACTGTTATCAAAAATGTTGTGTCTCCAAAATTCTAGAAAAAGAATTGAAACCATAAACCAATTTAACAATTTGCTGAAGGGCTATAATTTTTACTTTTTTTATTTATATACAGGGTGTTACAAAAGTCCGGGCCGCTACTTCAGGAGCATATTCTACACATTAAAATATGAAAAAGGTTGAAATACATTTTTTTCTTTAAATTGCCTCCTAACGGAGATATGACCATTTAAAGATGGCGCCCCTAAAGTGGTTTTTTTACTACAAAAAGTTAACGGTTAGTAGCAAAGTCATGAAATTGGGCAAGCAGTTAAAGAATTGGATTAGGCATATTCTCATGTAACATATTTTTTAAATAAGCAGTAGCGTGGTGTTGCCCGCGATTATTTTTTGCCGTAACTTTTTTGTATTGCAATATTTCGACACAAAAGTGCCATAATCGTAAAAAGCAACATTTTTTGTACAAAATAGGTACTCTTTCTCAAAGTCGCTAAAAGTAACCGTTTCCGAGAAAAAAGCGTTTAAACAAAATTGTTGCATTTATTAGAATTCGTTTTGCAAATTTCTAATTTATCCACTACTAACTGCATTGATATAAAAATAGTACAAAATTAAGAAAAAAAAAATCAAAGCAAGTGTTCGAAATTACTGCCCCCTGCAGCAATACATTGCTCGGCTCGTCTTCTAAGGGAACTCCTTACTCTTTCGCAAATGCCTGGTGTATTGTGAATCTGGTTGAACCCATTTTCAATTCGTTCACGAAGATCATTGATATTGTCAACTGGTGTGGAGTAGACGATCTGCTTTAGATGTCCCCATAAGTAGAAATCGAGTGGGTTGAGGTCAGGAGACCTAGCTGGCCATGGTATCGGACCTCCTCGACCTATCCATCGTTGATGATAGTTGTTATTCAAAAATTCCCTAGCAACTGCACTAAAATGGGCAGGTGCCCCATCGTGCATTATCCACATTCGCTGTCTTGTTATGAGTGGAACATTTTCAAGTAACACGGGTAACTCTGTTTGCAAAAAATGTCTATATGATGCTCCTGTTAACCTATGAGGTAAAAAAAACGGTCCAATTATAGAGTCCCCTATTATTCCTCCCCAAATGTTAAGTGAAAAATGTTGCTGATGTCTCGACTGAATAACTGCATTGGGATTTTCAACTTGCCACTGATGCATGTTGTGAAAGTTAAGTATCCCGTTTCTGGTAAAACCCGCTTCGTCCGTAAATAATATGAGCGATGGAAAGTTCTCATTTTCAGCGATCTTATGCAATAGCCAGTTGCAAAATTCTATTCTTGGAGGATAATCAGCAGCAAGTAACCCTTGCACTCTTTGAAAATGATAGGGGTAAAATTGGTAAAATTTCAAAATTCGCCAGATAGTTACGTGATTTACTCCTTCGGCTAAAGCAAGTTGTCTAGTGCTGACACATGGATCTTCTTCAACTCGCTGAAGCACACGCTCCTCTAAATTAGCAACTTCTGCGTTTGGCCTTCCAACACGTTCGCCTTTGAAAACAAAATTTCCTGTTTCACATAAACGAGCATGAATTTTCTGGAACAATTTTTCTCCTGGTAGGTGTCTATTAGGAAAACGTTCAGCATAAAGCCGTCTTGCTTCAGCACGATTACAATTTGCAAGCCCGTACATTAAATGCATATCGGCCATTTCTTGATTTGAATAGTCCATTTTATCAAAATAATGAAAAGTTAAAAAACTACTACACTTACTATTGACAACAAAAACTGCTAAAGTTTACAGCTTACGACCAAATTTTATCAGTGACACAACGTCAATCTCTGGCAGATATTGTCAAGTACAATTGTTTTCTTTACGATCAGTTTGCATGACCAACTTATTTTTTCTTATACAAATTAGTTAGAATTTCGAAGACGGGATAGGATTATTTAAACGCCTTTTTCTCGGAAACGGTTACTTTTAGCGACTTTGAGAAAGAGTACCTTTTTTGTATAAAAAATGTTGCTTTTTACGATTATGGCACTTTTGTGTTGAAATATTGCAATACAAAAAAGTTACGGCAAAAAATAATCGCGGGCAACCCCCTACACACCACGCTACTGCTTATTTAAAAAATATGTTACATGAGAATATGCCTAATCCAATTCTTTAACTGCTTGCCCAATTGCATGACTTTGCTACTAACCGTTAACTTTTTGTAGTAAAAAAACCACTTTAGGGGCGCCATCTTTAAATGGTCATATCTCCGTTAGGAGGCAATTTAAAGAAAAAAATGTATTTCAACATTTTTCATATTTTAATGTGTAGAATATGCTCCTGAAGTAGCGGCCCGGACTTTTGTAACACCCTGTATATTATTTATATTTGACACTTTTAGAAAAAAGTGAAATTTTTAGAAAATATACTTCTCAAGGCTTCGAGAAAAAAGTTTAAGAAATTAATTGAATTGTGACAAAAAAGGCGAATTTCAAAAAAATTGAAAATTTTCAGAATTGGAAAATATCGAATTTGAGATCGAATTTGCAATAGCAACTTAAATTTTAGATAAAACAAATCGAATTTTAAAAAATAAAGTCGAAATATCAAATAAGAGAAATTTTGGGAATAAAACGAAATTTCGAGAAAAGAAAAACAAATTTGGAAAACATCTCGCAATTTCGACAAAAAGGTCGAACCTTAAAAAATGCGAAAATTCCCAGAGAAAGACAAAAGTCAAATTTTCAGAAAGGTAGAAATTTGGGAAACAGGTTGTAATTTTGAAAAAAAAAAGAAATTTTGAGAATAAATCGCAATTTCGAAAAAAAGAAAAATTAAACAAAAAGTCGAAATTTGAAAAAAGCAACAACATTTTAAAGGAAAAGATAAATTGGGGAAAAAGCCTGAAATGTTGGGAAAAGGCCAAGTTTCAAGAAAAAGATAAATTTTAAGAAAAACTCATTATTTCTAAAATGAGTCGAAAAATAAAGATTTTTGAAAACATGTCAAAGTTTCAAGAGAAAGATAAATTTTAAGAATAACTCATTATTTTTAAAAAAAAGTCGAAATTATTCCCGAAAAAATTGTTTAAAAAAGTTGAACGGTTAATTTCGAAGTTAAAAATTTAAAAGATAAGTTAAAATTTCAGCTTTATGATGAGATTGAAAAACAAAACTCGAAATCTTTATTCAAACTTCGAAATTGCGATTTTAGCCTCAAAAAGTCAAATTTATTCTATCTAGAATAAGTTTCATTCAACATTTTAAGAAAAAGTCAAAATTTTTGAATTTTTCTGAAGATTGAAGTTCCGATCTTTCGAAAAGGGGGAATACAAAAACAAACCCGAAATCAAAAAAATCTTCTAATCTTTAAATTTCGATGTTAAACTTAATTTTGGATTTAACATCGAATTTCTACACATTTTTGAAAATTTCAACAATTCTTAAGGAAAAAAATTCAAACAAAATCTCGGACTTATAAATCAAGGTTTCAAAATTTGGGTACCAAACTTGAAATTTTGAAATTGAACTTCATTTTATTTTAATCTCGTTTGAATTTTAAATTAAAAATCTCAAAATTAAAATTCCAACATTTTGGGCTTTTTTTTCAAAATTATAACTTTCATGTAAAAATTTCATGTATCCCAATTTAATTTCAAATTGAGAGAAAATTCTAAACTTCTATTGCGAGTAAATTTTGATAAAAAATTATATCTGAAGATAGAACTAAGAATTTTTGAAAAAAAATCTTCCAATTTCGATTTTAAGGTTAAAATATCGAAATATAAGTAAGGATCAATTTGAAACTAAAATTGTCAAAAATTACTCGAGTTTGCAGGAGCAAAAACCGAAAATCTCTAAAATAAATGTTCTCACAATTACGAATTAAAGATCGAAATTTTAAAAGGAAAAAACAAATCCAATTTTACCAAATAAAGGCATAATATCGAAAAAAAGATAAATTGTGGAAATAGAACGAAATTTCGAGAAAAAAAACAGATTTGGAAAACACCGCGCAATATCAAAGAAAAAGGTTGAACTTAAACGTGAAAATGTCACAGAGAAAGTCAAATTTTCAGAAAACTTGAAATTTGGGAATCAAGTCGAAATTTTTTATTTTGGGATTAAAACGAAATTTCGAGAAAAAAACAGATTTGGAAAACACCTCGCAATATTGAAGAAAAGGTTAAACCGAAAAAAACCGCGAAAATACCTAGAGAAAGTCAAATTTTCAGAAAACTCCAATTTTGGGAATCAAGTCGACATTTTAAAAAAAGAGGAATTCTGGGAATAAATCGAAATTTCGAACAGAAGATAAATTGAACAGAAAGTAGAAATTGAGAAAAGTATCAACATTTTGAGAAAAAAAAAGAGATAAATTGGGGAAAAAGCTTGAAATTTTGAGAAAAGACCGAATTAAAAAAAAAACGCTAATTTCCCAGAGAAAACCAAATTTCGAACATAAAAATGTTTACAAATATGGAAGTTGCGAGAAAAAAAAAGAGAATGAATCTAAATTTTGGGAAAAGCTGGAAAAAGTCAATATATTTCTTGGGAAAATCAAATTTTTAAAAAATTAAGCGAGATACTGCATACAAAGTCGAACTTTCAAAAAAGCTACGAAGCTTAGAATGTGCAGAAACATAGAAGATTGAATTTGAGATAATTTAAATTACGAAAAGAATCCGAACCTTGAGAAACCAGTTGAAGTATATAGGAAGTCAGATTTAGAAATTATCGGAAAAAGTAAATTTTGAGAAAAAAGGGGGAATATCAAAAGAAAGTCGGACAAATGTCGCAATTTCGAGAAAACAAATTAAAATCCAAACGCAATAGAAGAAAGTTTTTGTTGGAAAAAACGAATTCTGAGAAAAAAAAAAAGGTGAAATAAAAAAAAAGTCGGACAAATATCAGAATTTCAAAAAAAAAGTAAAGAACACGAAATGGAAGAAAAGGCTAATTTTGAAGAACTAGTCGAATTTTGAGAAAAAAAATCGAATTTTACTAAAACATTCTTACAATTTCAAAATTTCATTTTATTTTCAAATTAATATTGCAAAAAATTCGCCTTTTAAAAAACAATATTTTGCTTTTTTGTGAAAATTTTTACTATTTTTAAAAATTTAGAATATTTTCCAAAATTTTGACTTCAATTTGAATAATTTTCAAAATCCCTATTTTTTTGATATTTTACGAAAAATTTGATACTTTTAAAATTCCCTTCGTGTATATTTCAAAATTTTCGAGTATTTCAAAATTTTCGAGTACTTCAAAATTTTCGAGTATTTCAAAATTTCCGATTTTTTCAAAATTTTTGACTTTTAAAAACCTAAACTTTTTTAAAAATTTTAGCTCTTTACAATTTCGAAATTTTTAAGTTTTGCGTAAGAATTTTGAATAGATTTTCAAAATTTTATTTTTTTAATTAGTACTTACTACTCCAAAAAAACGACTCTAAAATATTTTCAAATGTCAATTTTTTGAACCTTTTTTTTTGAAACGTTCTTCTATTTTTAAAACTATTTTCTTTTTTAAAAATTGCGAATGTTTTCCAAAATTTGGCTTAAATTATGAATATTTTCAAATTCCCAATTAAAAAAAAAATACGAGAAATTCGATATTTCTTAATTTACATCAATAAATTTTCAACTTCTCTCAAAATTTGAACCTTTTTGAAAGTTTCAACTCTTTAGAAATTTGAATTTTTTAAGTTTTGATTTTTTTTTAAATAGCGTTATGTTTTTAATTTTTCTTTATTTCAGCGGACAAGGTTTGAATATCAATTTTTGAAGGCAACCAAGGATCAGTCCGTTCTACCAAAACTTAATATCGAAATTCATACTTCGTTTAAGAGTTACGCGTTTAAGCTTGATATTTGTTTTGATAAATTACGATTTTGTCGCGAAATTTTGAAAAAAAAATCAAAATCTCTAGAAAAAAGCACAATTTAAAAAAACTAAAAAAACATTGAAAACATGGAATTGTTTTATAATTTTGAGAAAGATTAAAAACTAGGAATAGATAAACCAGAAATTTATAAAAAACGAGCCCCCAAGCTTTAAAGAAAAAGAGGAATTTAAGCGTTAAAACTTAGAACAAAAAGATCAAAGAAAAAATTAAAATTTATAAAATCATCTCGACATTTAAAATTTAAGATCGACCTAAATAATAGAAAAAAAGGGTAAATATTTCGACTTTAAACAGAGCGAAAAAATTCGAAACTACAAGAAAAATTTGTAATTTTTAGGAAAACTGTACAGAAATACTTGTTGAAATGTTGGAAGTAATGCCCAAATATCAATAAACAGATAAATAGTAAAATAAATCTACATTTTTAAGAAAACTGAATTTTGAAAGCATGGGGTTTCACAAAAAACTCAACAGCTATGTATAGTTAAATAAAATATTCGCTTAACAAGAAAACAACTTCAGTTTATAAGTTAAAAGTCCTTTGACATACATAATCGGTAAATTGCGCGTTGAAAACGCACCTTTCTAATCGCTCGAACCAGTAAATCACGCACTTTCGAAGTTCGTCAGGATCTTGGGCACCCTTCACATATTTTTTACATTTAAATATAAACAACTGTTTGCCGTCTTTGTCTCTGCCTCTGGGGAAAAATCCACCGCCGGCCAATATCTCCATTTTCACCGAGGACTCTGTAATGTCTACAAAACAAAAATTAGAGACTCGGTTAGAAGCTGGACGAGTTATGCGGTCGTTACCATTTACATTGAGTTCTTTTCTCCACGTTAGCGCCCCCCACATCATCTGTAAGGCCTCAGGAATTTTCTGATCGTGATGAAGCAGGAACCTTCGCAGCCAGGAGTCATCCTCTTTGACCCTTTGAAGGTCTTTGGGGTGTACAGCTGAAAAAAAAATTCTTTTAGGGTGTTAGATTGAAAGAAACTTGATAGTGGACCTTTTTAAAGAGAAAGAAATATTTGGCCCACAGTTTTTTATAATTAATTAAAAGCTGCTGGCGCTAACAAATTTTCTAGATCTGAAAACTAGAAAGATGGAGCTATGATTTGCTTTCTTTAATTTTTCGAGAAAAAAATTGAAACTTTATATATCTTCAAAAATTTGAATACAAATCTTGCCCCCTGTAACAAGAAAGATTAAAAAACACAACAGAGGTCGCTCTAACGCGTTTCGATAGCCAAGATACCATCTTCACTCATCTTAAGAGAGATGATGATAGAAGATGATATTTTGGCTATCGAAACGCGTTAGAGCAACCTCTTTTGTGTTTTTTAATCTTTTTTGGTTCCAGGGGACAAGATTTGTATTTCAATTTTTGAAGATAACCAAAGACCAGTCCGTTCCACCAAAATTTATGTATCTTCACAAGGTAGAATATATCGTTCGTTGTCATCTCATTCATTGCACAATATTATTACCTGAACGACTAGTTTAACTTTCATCGACCATAACAGCGAGTAATTCAATAGGTTTCCTCCAAGAAACCTTGTAAATTCCAACGCTGTGAGATTTCTTTTTAGTTTTCACTTCTAAACTGCATAAATGAGATGAACTAAACGTCGAAGGCAGGATTCCCAAAGAGATCATTAAAAAACCTGAATTACCCACGGCCTAGCTTTTGTACTTGTTAATACCGAAGAATAAAAAAAACTTTAGAGAGCATTTTCTATATTATTAACCGGCATAAATGTAACGAATATTGAGGGAAGAATTAAAGACAGTAATAATTGGTTTTAATAACATATTATTTTTAGTGCTATCACTGGGGCTCATGACTCACTTGTATGATGCACACTACCTGCAAATACCGTTATTTGTAATTATTGTAGTGCGTAATGCACTATTATATTTTTTTAATAATGATAATATGTTGTTCCCTTGTTCTTTTAATCGTTTGTTGTTTGAGGTTTGATAAACGCATTATGTCATCAACAAGGACAAAACATTTTGCTGCTGTAACGTAGAGTAATGCCAAATTGATTAAAATTTGTTCATTATGTTTGTAATATTCCCAGGGTATTGTTAAACCTGTGTATCGACTCCTTATCGGGAGAGTATTTACTTTATTATATTTATCGGTTTATGTAACATGATATTTTGTAAAAATAACTACGATTTTGTTATCAAAGGGGATCAAAAGTCGAATTACAACCAAAGATAACAATGCAAAACTTAAAACCGTTGTTGGGATAACTCGTAGGCGATATAAAAATTAAGGAGCAATCTTGCGATTGTGACATTCAAGAATTTTTGATTCGTAAAACAGAAGTTCTCAATTTTGGAAATCAAAATAAAAAATATTAAAATTCGAAGACTAGTCGTCTAAATTTCGAACAACAAAAATTAAAAATTAGACGCATTATTTTCCAGCTTTAAGAAAAAAATTTGAAGTTCATTTGAAATTGTTTCGATTTTGTCTTCGAAACAACTTATTTAAAACCAAAATTTTTAAACGTTCCAGGTTTTCGATATACGAAATTTAAAGAAATAAGTAATGAAAGCAGACTTTAAATAGTTTGTTGAAAATTTTAACTTTTGTTCTAAAATGTCATTCATGACACATTTCATTTGTAAAGTCAAAATAAAAAATAAAAAAAGGAAATATTAGAAATTCCCTCTTAAAATTTAAAGCGGGGAAGATATCCCAATTACTAAAAAACAGAAATGTAAACATTTCTGAAAATAATCTCTGTTTTTTGACATTTGACTCTTCTACAACCCTAAAATTTAATCTTCAAATGTAAAGTCGAAATTTCCATTTACTTGTCAAAACTGCCCCTGAAAACGTCAAGAAATGTTCGTAGTTTAGAAAAAATGTTTAATTTCGATAACAATTTTATAATTTTAACTGGAAATCCTCAAGAGAACCTAAATCTTCGAATAAAAAATCGACTCTAATTTTCGATTTTATGCATTGTGCACAAAATAGACCCGAAATTCGAGAGAAGACTTCCGCCTTGATTTAAACATTCCAATTTTCAAATTAAAGCCAAAGTGCTTCGATTATTAACTTAAATTGACTTAACCCAAATGAGTGGATTAAAGAGGATGAATGAGCGAACGAAAGAACGAACGGAAGAACAAACCAAGGAACGACCGAAGGAACGAACAAAGGAACGAATGAAGAAATGAACGAACGAATGAACATAAAAATGAAAAAAAGAAACGAAGGAACGAACAAAGGAAGAAACTAACGAAGAAACGAACGAAGGAATAAACGAAGTAACTAAGAAAAGAACTAACGAAAAAACTGACTGAAGAACGAACGGAAGAAAGAACGAGCAAAAGAAAAATAAAACGAACGGAAGACAGAACAAAGTAAAGAAAAAACGAACGAAGGAAAGAACGTACAAACGGAAAAACGAACGAACTAATGAAAGAACGAGAAAAAACGCATGAAAGAAAGATCAAACGAACGAAAGAAGAAATGAACGAAAAAAAGAAAGAAAGAAAAAAAGAAAGAAAGAACGAAAAGAGAAACGACGAAAAAAAGAAAGAAAGAAAAAAAGAAAGAAAGAACGAAAAGAGAAACGACGAAATAAAGGAAGAAACGAACGAATAAGCGAAGGAACAAAAGTAAATAAAAGAACCAACGAAAGAAGAAACGAACGAAGAAACTAACGAAGGAACGAATGAAGGAACTAACGAAGGAACAAATAAAGAAACTAAAGAAGAAACAAAGGAAGGAATGAACGAAGAAAAAAAACGAACCAAAGAACGAACGAAAATACGAACCAAGGAACGACCGAAAGAACGAAGAAACGAATGAAGAAACAAACGAACGAATAAACGAAGGAATAAACGAAGAAATGAATGGGGGAACTAACGAAAGAACGAACGAAAAAACTGACTAAAGAACGAACGGAAGGAACAACGAACAAACGGTGAAACGAAAGAACCAAAGAACGAACGAGCGGCGATCAAAACTCACGAAAGAACAAACGAAAAAAAGAAAACGAAAGGAGAAACAGCGAAACAAACGAAAGAAAGAACGAACAAACAAAGAAACAAACGTAAATAAAAGAAACAATCAACGAAGATAGAAACAAACGAAGGAAAGAACAAAAAAAAGAACGAACGAAAATACCAACGAAGAAACGACCGAAAAAACGAATAAAGAAAAAACGAACGAATGAACGAAGGAACGAACGAAGGAATGAATGAAGGAACTAATGAAGGAACTAATGAAAGAACAAACGAATAAACTGACTAAAGAACGAACGGAAGAAAGAACGAACAAAGGAATGAAAAAACGAACGAAGAAAAGGACGAACAAACGGTGAAACGCACGAACCAAAGAACGAACCAGCGGCGAAAAAACGCACGAAAGAAGAAATAAACGAAAAAAAGAAGGAACGAAAGGAGGAACAGCGGAACAAACGAAAGGACGAACGAACAAACGAAGAAAGAAACGCAAATAAAAGAAACAATGAACGAAAGAAGAAACAAACGAAGGAACTAACAAAGGAACGAACGAACAAACGAAGTAAAGAAGAAACGAACAAAGGAATAACGAAGAAAAGAACGAACGAAAATACGAACCAAGAAACGACCGAAGGAATGAAGAAACAAACGAACGAATGAAGAAACAAACGAACGAATGAACGAAGGAAGAAATGAATGAAGGAACTAACCAAAGAATGAATGAAAAAACTGACCAAAGAAATAAACGGAGAAACGAACGAACCAAAGAAGGAACTAGTGAAAAAAACGCACGAAAGAAGGAACAAACGAAAAAACTAACGAACAAACGAATGAAGGTACTAAAAGAGGGACGAACCAACCAAGGAACGAAGGTAAGAACAAATGAAAAAAATGGACGAAAGACCTAACGGAAAAAAGAACGAACAAATGGAGAAAACTAAAGAACTAAAGATAGAACGACCTAGCGAAAAAACCTAGCAAAGAAGGAAATGAACGGCAGAAGCAATGACTGAAAAAAAATAAGAAAAATCGAACGAAAGTACGAACGATGAAACAAACGAAAAAACAGAGGAAAGAATTAACGGAAGTAAAAACGAACAAAAGCATAAAAAGAGCGAAGGAAAGAACGAACAAAGGGAAGAACGAACAAATGGAAAAAGCAAACCAAAGAACGAACCAAAAAACGCACGAAAGAAAGAACAAACGAAGGAACAAAAAAAAAGAAATAACAGAAAGAACTAATTAAAAGGCCAACAAACGAAAGGACTAGCAAACGAACGGAGACGGAAAAAGAAAGAACGAATGAACGAAAGAAGGAACGAAGAAGAGATCGATTGAACAAACGAAGGAACGAACGTAAATAAAAAAATAAACAAAGGAACAAACGAAGGAACTAACGAAAGAACGAACGAAGAAATGAACAAGAGAACTAACGAAGGGACGAACGAAAGAACGAACGAAGGAATGAAGGAAGGAACGAAGGAAAGACGAACGAAAAAACAGACGAAAGAATTAAAGGAAAAAAAATCGAACAAAAGCGAGAAAGAGCGAAGGATAGAACGAACGAAACAACGCACGAAAGAAAGAACAAACGATAATAACCGAAAGAACTAAGAAAAAAGCGAACGAACGACTAAAAGGCAGAACGAACGAAGGAAGAAACGAAAAAAATAAAGAACGAATAAACGAAGAAGGAACGAAGGAGAGAACGAATGAAGAAACAAAAGAACGAATGCAGAAATGAACAAGGAAACTAACGAAGAAACGAACGAAGCAATGAACGAAGGAAAGAATAGAACAAAGAAACAGACGAAAGAACTAACAGAAAAAAGAACGAACAAAAGCAAGAAGGAACTAACGAAAGAACGAATTAAGGAAAAATGGAACAAATGGAGAAAACGAACCAAAGGAAGAACGAAAAAACGCACGAAAGAAAGAACAAACGTAAATAACTGAAACAGCCGACGAAAAAACGAAAATAAGAATGAACAAAAGAAAGAACGAACGAACGAAAGAACGAATGAAAGACAAAACGAACGAATGGAATGAACGAAAGAACGAATGAAAAACGAAAAAATAAAAAAGAATAGAGAAACGAGAGAACGAACAAAAGAAATAACTAAAGTAAGAACGAAGAAAAAAACAATGAACGAACGAAAGAATGAGCGCAGGAAAAAATGAAGGTACGAAAGAACGAAGGTACGAAAGAAGAACGCACAAAAGAAAGAACGAACGAAAGGCAGAGAAAACGAAAAAAGAACAAACGAAAAGCCGAATGAACGAAAGGACAAAGAACCAAAAGACAGAATGAACGACGGAGAAACGTCCTAACGTTCCTTCGTTTAACAACCGAAGGAACGAACGTAAATAAAAAAAATGAACGAACGAAGGAACAAAAAAAGAAATGAACGAGGGAACTGACGAAAGAACGGACGAAGAAATAAACGGAGAAACGAATGAAAAACGTACGAATAAACAAACGAAAGAACTAACGAAAGAAAAAACGCACGAAAGAAAGAAGAAATGAAAAAAAAGAAAGAAAGATAAAACGAATGAAAGAAGAAATGAAAGTAGGAACGAACTAAAGAAAGAAAGAATAAACGAACGAAAGAACGAACGCATGAAAGAACGAATGCACAAAAGAAAGAATGATCGAAAGACAGAAAAAACGAAGAAAGAACTAACGAAAAAGAGAAGGAACGGAAGGACACATGAACGAAAGCTAAAACAAATGAACGAAGAAACGAAAAAAAAAGAACAAACAAACGAAAGAAAGAACAATGGAGAGAACGAATGAACAAACGAAGGATCGAACTTAAAAAAAAAATTAATTAAGGAACCAAAAAACATTAAGGAAGGAACAAACGAAGGAAATAACGCCGAAACGAACGAAGAAATAAACAAGGGAACTAACGAAGAAACGAATGAAGAAACGAACGAAGGAATGAACGAAGGAAAGAAGAAACGAGAAAATAAATGAAAGAACTAATGGAAGAAAGAACGAAAAAAGCATGAAAGAAAGAACAAACAAAAGAAACAAACGAAAATAGCAGAAAGAACGGAAGAAATAACAAGATAAGAATTAACAAAAGAAAGAAGAACGACATAAAAAAGAACGAAGGAGCAAGCAAATGAAAGTACGAACGAAAGACAAACCGAGTGAGCGGAATGAACGAAAAAATGAATGAACAAACGAAAAAATGAAAGAAAGAACTAAAATAAAACAAACTAAAAAAAGAATAAATGAGCGAACCAAAGGACCAACGCACGAAAAAACAAACACACAAAAAAATAACGAACGAAAGGCAGAAAAGTAAATAACTAACTAATTTGCGAATGAAAAAAAGGAAAAAACGAAGAACGAAAGAAGGAATGACGGAACAAACGAAGGAACTAACGAAGGAAGGAACGAACGAAGGAATGAAGAAGAGAACTAACGAAGAAACGAATGAAGGAACGAAGGAAAGAACGAACGAAAAAATAGACGAAAGAGAAAGAACGAATGAGGAAATGAACGAACAAACAGAGAAGCGAACCAAAGAACGAACAAAAAACGCACGAAAGAAAGAACAAACGATGGAATAAATTAAAATAACAGAAAGCACGGGCGAAAAAATGAATAAAGGAACGAACGAAGGAAAGAAATAATGAGAAAATAGATCAAAGAAATAATGGAAAAAAAAACAAACAAAAACAAAAAAACAGAAAGAACGAACGAAGGAATGAACAAACGGAGAAAAAGAACCAAAGAACGAACGAAAAAACATATGAAAGAAAGAACATACAAAGAAACAAATGAAAATAACAGAAAGAACGGACGAAATAACGAAAACAAGAATGAAGAAAGGAAAGAAAGAAAAAACGAACAAAAGACAAAACGAACGAACGGAATGAACTAAGGAACGAACGAAAGAAAGAACTAAAGTAAGAACGAACTAGAGTAAGAAAGAATGAACGAACGAAAGAACGAACGCACGAAAGAACAAATGTACCAAAGAACGAACGAAAGCAAAAAAAAAACGGAAAATGAACCAACGCAACGAAAAAACGAACGCACGAAAGGATGAACGAACGAAACAAACGAACGAAAGACGACCGAACAAAGAAACAAAAAAAAAGAACGTACGAACGCTAGAAGGAACGACGGAGAGAACGAATAAACAAAGGAAGGAACGAATGTAAATAAAAAATGAACGAACAAACAAACGAAGGAACTAACGAAGGAACGAACGAAGGAACGAAGGAAAGAACGAACGAAAAAGTAAACCAAAGAACTAACAAAAAAAGAACGAACAAACAAGGGAAAATAAATCAAAGAACGAACGAAAGAAAGAACAAATAAAGAAACAAACGAAAGTAACACAAAAAACGGCCGAAACAACGAAAATAGGAATGAACAAATGAAAGAACGAACGAATCAAAGGAAAAAAGAACTACCAAAGGTAAGAACGGACGGCAGACAAAAGAACGGAATGAACGATAAAATAGGAATGAACAAACGAAAAAAATGAGAAAAAACGAGACAAAAAAAGAAAGAAAAAACGAAAGAAAGAACTAAAGTAAGAACGAACTAACAAACGTAAATAAAAGAATAAATGAAGGAACTAACGAACGAACGAATGAACGGAGAAACGAAAAAAAGAAAGAGCGAACGAACGAATGAAGGAACGACGGATAAAACGAATAAACAAACGAAGGAACAAACGTAAATAAATGAAAGGATGAACGAAGGAACAAATGAGGGAACTAACGAAGGAACGAACGAAGGGACTAACGAAGGAGTGAACGAAGGAAAGAACGAACGAAATTACTAACGAAGGAAAGAACAAAGAAATGGAGAAAACGAACGAACCAAAGAACGAACCAACGAAAAAACGCACGAAAGAAAGAATAAACGAACAAAAGAAGGAATGAACGAAAGAAAGAATGAATGGACCAAAGGAGGAACGACGGAACAAAGAAAGGACGAACGAAGAAACGAAGGAACAAACGAGAATAAAAGAAAGAATGGACGAAAAACGAGAATAAAAATGAACAAAAGAAAGAAAGAACGAACAGATGAAAGAACGAATGAACAAACGAAAAAACGAAAGAACAAAAAGGAAAGAAAAAACGAACGAAAGAACGAAGGAAAGAAATAACGAACTAAAGAAAGAAGGAATAAACGAATGCACAAAAGAACGAAGGTACAAAAAAACGAAGGTACAAAAGAACGAATTAAAAGCAGAAAAGACAAAAAAAACCGAACGAAAGAAAAAACTAACGAAAAAGCTAACGAACTAAAGGACGAACAACTGAAAGACGGAACGAACGAACGGAGAAACGAGAAAAGAAAGAACGAACGAACGAAAGAAGGAACGACGGAAAGAACGAATGAATAAACGAAGGAACGAAAGAAAAAATGAAAAAAGTAGAAAAGTAAAATGAAATAAAGAAAGAACGAGCGAATGAAAGAGAAAACGAAATAACGAACAAAACAGAACAAACGAACGAAGGAAAAAACGAACCAACGACAGGAAGAATGAAAAAAGAACGAACGAAAGAACGAAGAACAAGCGAACGAAAAAACGAACGAACAAAGGAGCAAACGAAAGAACGGCCAAAACAGAACAAAACAAACGAACGAACAAACGAAGAATAAAAGAAAGAATGGACGAAAAACGAGAATAAGAATGAACAAACGAAAGAAATAACGAGCAAACGAAAGACAAAACGGAAGAACAAAAAAGGAAAGAAAACACGAACGAAAGAATGAGGGAAAGAAATAACGAACTAAAGAAAGAAAGAATGAACGAATGTACGAAAGAACGAACGTACAAAAGAACGGATTAAAAGCAGAAAAGACAAAAAACAAAATGAACGAAAGAAACAACTAACGAAAAAGCTAACGAACTAAAGGACGAACGACTGAAAGGCGGAACGAACGAACGAACGAACGAACGAACGAACGAACGAACGAACGAACGAACGAACGAACGAACGAACGAACGAACGAACGAACGAACGAACGAACGAACGAACGAACGAACGAACGAACGAACGAACGAACGAACGAACGAACGAACGAACGAACGAACGAACGAACGAACGAACGAACGAACGAACGAACGAACGAACGAACGAACGAACGAACGAACGAACGAACGAACGAACGAACGAACGAACGAACGAACGAACGAACGAACGAACGAACGAACGAACGAACGAACGAACGAACGAACGAACGAACGAACGAACGAACGAACGAACGAACGAACGAACGAACGAACGAACGAACGAACGAACGAACGAACGAACGAACGAACGAACGAACGAACGAACGAACGAACGAACGAACGAACGAACGAACGAACGAACGAACGAACGAAGAACGAACGAACGAACGAACGAACGGATTAAAAGCAGAAAAGACAAAAAACAAAATGAACGAAAGAAATAACTAACGAAAAAGCTAACGAACTAAAGGACGAACGACTGAAAGGCGGAACGAACGAACGAACGAACGAACGAATAAACGAACGAACGAAAGGAACGACGGAAGGAACGAATGAATAAACGAACGAACGAAAGAAAAAATAAAAAACGTAGGAAAGTAAGAATGAAATAAAGAAAGAACAAGCGAATGAAAGAGAGAACGAAATAACGAACGAGACAGAACAAACGAACGAAAGAACGAACGAAAAAACAAACGAACGAACGGCAAGAAGAATGAAAAAAGAACGGACGAACCAAAGAAGGAACGACGGAAAGAACGAACTAAAGAAAGAATGGGCGAAGCAAAGAACGAGCCAACGAAAAAACGAACGAACGAGAGAGCGAACGAAGGAACGAACGAAACAGAACAAACGAACGAACGAACGAACGAACAAACGAAGGAACAAACGAAAATAAAAGAAAGAATAGACGAAAAACGAGAATAAGAATGAACAAAAAAAAGAAAAAACGAACAAACGAAAGACAAAACGAAAGAACGAATGAACAAACGAAAACACGAAAGAACGAAAACACGAAAGAACAAAAAAAGAAAGAAAAAACGAAAGAACAAAAAAAAGAAAGAAAAAACGAAAGAACAAAAAAAGAAAGAAAAAACGAACAAAAGAACGAACGAAAGAACGAACGTAAAAAAGAAAGAATGAACGAACGAAAGAACGAACATACGAAAGAAAGAATGAACGAACAAAAGAACGAACGTACGAAAGAACGAACGTATAAAAGAAAGAACGAATCAAAAGCTGAAAAAACGAAAAAAGAACGAGCGAAAGAAAGAACTAACGAAAAACCAAACGAACGAAAGGACGAACGAATGAAAGACGGAAAGAACGAACGTAGAAACGAGAAAAGAAAGAACGAACGAGTGAAAGAATGAACGACGGAAAGAACGAATGAGCAAACGAAGGAACGAAAGAAAAAATGAAAAAAAGTACGAAAGTAAGAACGAACTAAAGAAATAACGGGCGAACGAAAGAACGAACGAACGAACGAACGGAAGAGCGAAGGAAAGAACGAACGAAACAGAACAAACGAACGAAAGAACGAACAAAAAAAAACAAACGAGCGAAAGAAAAAACGAACAAACAAAAAAACAAACGAACGAAGGAAAAAACGAATGAACGAAAGGGGAGAATGAAAAAAAGAACGAACGAAAGAAGAAACGACGGAAAAAACAAATGAACAAACGAAGGAACGAACGAAACAATGAAAAAAAAGGAGAAAGTATGAACGAATTAAAGAAGCAACGGGAGAACCAAAGAACGAGCGAATGAAAAAACGAACGAACGAAAGGGGAGAATGAAAAAAAGAACGAACGAAGGAACGAACGACGGAAAAAACAAATGAACAAACGAAGGAACGAACAAAACAACGAAAAAAAGTAGAAAGTAAGAACGAATTAAAGAAGGATCGGGAGAACCAAAGAACGAGCGAATGAAAAAACGAACGAACGAAAGGGGAGAATGAAAAAAAGAACGAACGAAGGAAGGAGCGACGGAAAAAACAAGTGAACAAACGAAGGAATGAACGAAACAACGAAAAAAAGTAGAAAGTAATAACGAATTAAAGAAGGAACGGAAGAACCAAAGAACGAGCGAGTGAATGAACGAACGAAATAGCGAACAAAAGAACGAACGAAACAGAACAAACGAACGAAAGAACAAACGGAACAAACAAACGAAAAAAAAACGAATGAACGAAATAGGAACGACAGAACGAAAGGAGAAACAGGAACGAACGAAAAATTGAAAGAAAAAGCAAACGAAGGAACGAACAAATAGACGAAGGAACGAAGAAGAAAGGAACGAATGAACGAACGGCGAACGAACGACGAACGAACGACGAACGAACGACGAACGAACGACGAACGAACGACGAACGAACGACGAACGAACGACGAACGAACGAACGACGAACGAACGACGAACGAACGACGAACGAACGACGAACGAACGACCAACGAACGACCAACGAACGAACGATGACCCAATAACCGAACAATCGGCCGAACCAACCAACCAAGAACGAACTAATGAACTAACAGGTAAACGAATAGAACCTCTTTATTTACCAAAAATATTTGTAAATTATTAGATAACAAATGTGAATGCCTGGTTAAGATATGTTAAAGTGATTCAAATTTATGTCTTAATGGCTCTTTGTAAGAACGGAAGTTTTATTAACCCTGGAGATCAAATGTCACAACATGAACGACGTTGTAGGTGTGGAAAAGGGAAAAGAGAATGATCTATTAGCAAATGACGGCGAAGTATTTGAAAACACTTTTTTTTTTCTTTAAAAAGTGCTTTTTTTGATGGGACGGACTAGTCCTTGGTTATCTTCAAAAATTGAAATACACAAGATTTGTGTTTTAATTTTTGAAGATAAAAAATGCTTAATTTTAGTGTCTTCAGAAATAACAATCAAGACGAAAAAGAACTATAATAAAACCTTAATATGGACATTTTGAATTTAAAGTCGAAATTTTAAGAAATAATTTAAATAAAAAAGGAGAACGTGCGAGAATAAATTTTAATTTAAAATTTCTTTTTCTATAAATTTGGTTTAAATATCGAAACTTTAATGTTGGTGGAAAATCTTAGAATAAAATTAGAAAAAGTTCGAAACATCGAAAGTTTGGCTTTAAATTGCAAATTCTTGTTTTTTGAATGCCATCTTTAATAATTTCGAAATGTTTCAATGTAAACCCGAAGTTTTACAAAAAAAAATTTCAAGTTTAAATGTAATTTCAAGACATCAGTTCTAACCTAGAAATTTCGATATTAAAACACCAAATTTTAAGAAAAAACCGTTCGACTTTAAACTTGAAACTCATGTTCTTTGAACTGAGATTTATGACTAATTTCTGACTGAGCGTGCAGGCAAGTTTAACCTCAAAGATTTGGCATTAAAACCTCGAAAATTAGACGTTAAAACCTCGAAGCTTCGACGTTAAAACAGACAATTTAAAAAAAGTTCGACTATAAATGTATCTCTTCTTTGAATTTAGATTACGACTAATAACTTCTATGACTAAACTTGCGCGCAGTTCCGTTTAATTTAAAAATAGAAAAGTTTAAAAAGTGCCCAAGTGGCCAAGAAAGCAAAACATTATCAAAATCAGTTCGGCAGTTCTCGAATTATTTTTGAAAAAAAGCGACTAAATTAATCAAAGCGTTGATTATTTATTCAATCAACGGTCAAAGCAATACCAGTTTTCATATGATTCGAATAACCATAGATTTGTGTACTTAGAAATCACAGAGTGACTTTTAAATTTTATTTTTTTAATTTATTTAATTTTTAATTAAGATGAAATGTACTTCTATTTATTTTTAAAAACTATATGTTTAATCGGCGATAATTTGTCATTTTGTCCGAGAAGGCGTACCTGCTAGAGCGGACCCTTATTACGGGGCCTGTCTAACTTGACAGGTGGATAATCCGACCCTGACCGTACGCATCAAATCAGTCAAGGTCGTCAGGATGCTGTGTGCAGCATGATGTTATCTGAAGTGCATTATCACCGAATAACCATAACGTGATCCTTCAAATTAATGAGAATTATTATTTGGAAAGTTATCTTTTAATACCACAACTAAAAACATATTTTGGTAAAACGTTATTATCGTTTTGCTTTTGAGATTTCTCAAATAATCTGAAGCACAATGAAGTTTTTAAATTTTACAAGGACATGTATGAAAAAAGTAGAACAATAACGTAATAGGTAATCAGAAAATGGAAGTGGGAACAAACAGTACTTAAATTAACTGCCTAAGGTTAATTTCGTAATGCATTTATACTTACTTCCAATTAAAATAGTTGTGTGTAAAAGTCGAAAAATCTATAAATTATAAGACTTTATAGAGCAAATTTTTCGCTCATCTGTTTGTGTTTCTAGGAATTTCTACCCTCTAATCGTGTTGTTATTAACTTTGATTATACACATTATCTAACTAGGTAGCCAAATTTGTATCAAAGTGCTCATAACATACGATTAACGTATATTTACCACGCTTACCATTTTCTCCTTTGCCGTTTAATTCCTGTAAAAATGCTTCCCTCAAACGGTTGATTTCCTCCTGGGAAACACTCATGGTATCTCACAAAAAACCGCCGATAAACTGAACATAAACAATCCACGTCGAGTTCGACTAATACTCGACGTTGTAGTTTCTAAACACAAAACCTAATGAAACAACAAACAATGAACAATTCGAATTGAAGTTCAAGTTCGTAAGAGCGAAATCAAAAAAAAATCTTCGTCAAATAAACCAATCAAAACTGGTGAACATTCCGTGTGTGTATTGCGAAATGTCAAAATACAAATGTCAAATGTCAGCGTGAAAGAACAGCCGCGTTGCCAACTTCGTCGAAAATTCCGCTACTTATAAGAAAGTATTGAAATACTTGGGTACACAGGGTTGGCATTAGGAGTTTTTTATGACCCAACAAACTTTCCGGGCAGAACTAGGCCATCAAAAGCTTAGACTCGACAGGCTAGATGCCAAACTCAAAGTTGTTTGCACGGGTAGATTTTAATTTTACTTATAGAGCAACAATTTATGTAGCGGTTGTAAAATGATATATTTTTCAAATTCGACTGTTGGTTAAAAACTGATTGTTTTGAAATTTGTTATTGAAAATTGTGTTTTTTTATTTGAAGTTTTGATTTTACCTGACAATTTCATGAATATTTGCACCCTTTTTTAAAATTTTGTAGTTTTCCTCAGATTTTGGATTTTTGGTTATACTTTGAGAGATTTTCTGAAAATTTTGATTTCTTTTTTAAACTCTGTTAATTTTTTAAAGTCTTCAACTCTTTTTCAATATTATTTGATTTTTCTTAAAGTTTTGACCTTTTTAGACAATTTTGACTTTTCTGAAAACTTTCACTGTTTTCTTTTTAATTTCAGCATTATTTTCAAAACTTCATTTTTTTTTAATATCAACTCTTATTAATTTCATTTTTTTATATTTTTGTTTATTGGAACATTTTTTGACTTTTTTTTCGAAATTTGGCTTTCTGTGAAAATGTCAACTTTTTATTTCAGCTTTTTTCAACACATTTGTCTTTTTTTAATTTTGATATACTTTAAAAATGTTCAATGATTCTTTAATGCTTATTCTTTTTTTTAAATATTCCTTCGTTCTTTCATTCGCTCGTTCTTTGGTTCACCCGTTCTTTCTTTAATTCGTTCTTACTTTCGTACTTTTTTTCATTTTTTTGTTTGTTCCTTCATTTGTTCATTTGTTTTTTTGTCGTTCCTTCGTTTGCTCATTTGTTTTTTCCTTCGTTCCTTAGTTTGTTCATTCGTTCTTTCCGTCGTTTCTTCTTTCCTTCGTTCGTTCTTTTTTTCATTCTCTCCTTTCGTTAGTTCGTTTTTTCCTTCGTTCGTTTAGTTTTTCGTTCGTTTGTTCTTTCGTTCGTTCTTTCGTTTAGTTTTTCGTTCGTTTGTTCTTTCGTTCGTTTTTTCGTTCGTTTGTTCTGTTTCGTTCGCTATTTCGTTATCTCTTTCATTCGCTCGTTCTTTCTTTATTTCATTCGTACTTTCCTATATTTTTCATTTTTTCTTTCGTTCCTTCGTTTGTTCATTCGTCCTTTCCGTCGTTCCTTCTTTCGTTCGTTCTTTCGTTCGTTTGTTCTGTTTCGTTCGCTATTTCGTTCTCTCTTTCATTCGCTCGTTCTTTCTTTATTTCATTCGTACTTTCCTATATTTTTTCATTTTTTCTTTCGTTCCTTCGTTTGTTCATTCGTCCTTTTTCCTTCTTTCGTTCGTTCTTTCTTTGCTCGTTTCTCCGTTCGTTCGTTCTTTCTTTGTTCGTTTCTTCGTTCGTTCGTTCCGTCTTTCAGTTGTTCGTCTTTTAGTTCGTTCGTTTTTTCGTTAGTTCTTTTTTTCGTTCGTTCTTTTTTGTCTTCTCTACTTTTGATTCGTTCTTTCTTTTGTACGTTCGTTTTTTCGTGCATTCGTTCATTCTTTCTTTCTTTAGTTCGGTATTTCTTTCCTTCGTTCTCTCGTTCGTTTTTTCTGTTATTTTTTGTTCTTTCGTTTTTTCGTTTATTAATTCGTTCTTTCGTTTTGTCTTTCGTTTGTTCGTTCTTTCTTTCTTCCTTTTATTCATTCTTATTCTAGTTTTTCGTCCATTCTTTCTTTTATTTTCGTTTGTTCCTTCGTTTATTGGTTCATTCGTTTGTTCTGTTTCGTTCGTTCTTTCGTCCGCTCTTTAGTTCGTTTGTTTTTTCGTTCCCTCGTTCTTTGTTTCGCCCGTTCTTTCTTTAGTTCGTTCTTACTTTCGTACTTTGTTCATTTTTTCTTTCGTTCCTTCGTTTGTTCATTCATTCTTTCCGTCGTTACTTCTTTCGTTCGTTCGTTTGTTCTTTTTTCATTCTTCCTGTCGTTGGTTCGTTTTTTCCTTCGTTCGTTTAATTTTTCGTTCGTCCTTTCGTTCGTTTGTTCTGTTTCGTTCGTTATTTCGTTGTCTCTTTCATTGTCTCGTTCTTTCTTTATTTCTTTCTTACTTTCATACTTTTTTCAATTTTTCTTTCAGTCCTTAGTTTGTTTATTCGTCCCTTCCGTCGTTTCTTCTTTCGTTCGTTCGTTTTTTCTTTCTTTTCTCGTTACTCCGTTCGTTCGTTCCGTCTTTCAGTTGTTCGTCGTTTCGTTCGTCCTTTAATTCGTTAGCTTTTTCGTTAGTTCTTTCTTTCGTTAGTTTTTTTTTTGTCTTTTCTGCTTTCAATTTGTTCTTTTGTAGGTTCGTTCTTTCGTGCATTCGTTCATTCTTTCTTTCTTTAGTTCGTTATTTCTTTCCTTCGTTCTTTCGTTAGTTTTGTTTTTTGTTCTTTCGTTTATTCATTCGTTCTTTCGTTTTGTCTTTCGTTTGTTCGTTCTTTCTTTCTTTTGTTCATTCTTATTTTTGTTTTTCGTCCATTCTTTCTTTTATTTTTGTTTGTCCCTTCGTTCGTTTTGTTCTGTTTCGTTCGTTCTTTCGTTCGCTCTTTAGTTCGTTCGTTTTTTCGTTCGCTCATTCTTTGTTTCGCTCATTCTTTCTTTAGTCCGTTCTTACGTTCGTACTTTTTTTTCATTTTTTCTTTAGTTTCTTCGTTTGTTCATTCGTTCTTTCCACCGTTCCTTCTTTCGTTCGTTCGTTCTTTTTTCATTCTTCCTGTCGTTCGTTCGTTTTTTCCTTCCGGTCGTGTGTTTTTTCGTTCGTTCTTTTGTTCGTTTGTTCTGTTTCGATCGTTATTTCGTTCTCTCTTTCATTCGCTTGTTCTATCTTTATTTCATGCTTACTTTCCCACTTTTTTTTTCAATTTTTCTTTCGTTCCTTTGTTTGTTCATTCGCTCTTTCCGTCGTTTCTGTTTTCGTACGTTCGTTATTTCTCAAAATTTGATTTCTTTTTGACAATTTAGACTTTTTTCAAAACTTTCATCGTTTTCTTTTTAATTTCGACATTATTTTCAAAACTTCAATTTTTTTTAAAAATATCAACTTTTTTATTAATTTCATTTTTTTAAAATTTTTGTTTATTTGAACATTTTTTAACTTTTTTTTTCGAAATTTGGCTTTCTGTGAAAATGTCAACTTTTTATTTCAGCTTTTTTCAACATATTTGTCTTTTTTTTTTAAATTTTGATATACTTTGAAAATTTCCAATGATTTTTTGATGGTTTTTCTTTTTTTTTAAATATTCGACCTTTTTTCTCAAAATTTGATTTCTTTTAGACAATTTAGATTTTTTTCAAAATTTTCATCGTTTTCTTTTTAATTTCGACATTATTTTCAAAACTTCAATTTTTTCTTAAAATATCAACTTTTTTGTTGATCTTATTTTTATTTAATTTCCGTTTATTTGAACATTTTTGACCTTTTTTTCGAAATTTGCTTTTCTACGAAAATTTCAACTTTTTTTGACATATTTGCCCTTTTTTTTGAAAATTTTGGTTTACTGTGAAAATTTCTAATGATTTTTTAACATTTTGTCCTTTTTTTAAAGATTGGAACTATTTTTCTCAAAATTTGTTTTCTTTTAGACAATTTCGACTTTTTTCAAAATTTTCATTGTTTTCTTTTTAATTTCGACATTATTTTCAAAACTTCAATTTTTTTTTGAAAATATCAATTTTGTTTTTAGCTTATTTTTATATAATTTCCGTTTATTTGAACATTTTTGACCTTTTTTTCGAAATTTGCTTTTCTACGAAAATTTCAACTTTTTATCTCAACTTTTTTTGACACATTTGTCTTTTTTTTGAAAATTTTTTATTAACTGTGAAAACTTCTAATAATTCTTTAACATTTTCTCTTTTTTTTAAAGATTCGGCCTTTTTTGTCAAAGTATGATTTCTTTTAAACAATTTCAACTTTTTGCAAAATTTTCATTGTCTTCATTTTAATTTCGATATTATTTTCAATGCTTCAATTTTTTCTTAAGATATTCACTTTTTTGTTAATCTTATTTTTATTTAATTTCCGTTTATTTGAACATTTTTTGACTTTTTTTTCGAAATTTGCTTTTCTACGAAACATTTAGCTTTTTTGACATATTTGCCTTTTTTTTGAAAATTTTGATTCATTTTGAAAATGTCCATGATTCTTTAACATTTTTTCACTTTCTTTTAAAGATTCGACATTTTTTCTCAAAGTTTTGATTTTTTTTGGACAATTTCGACTGTTGTTCAATATTTTCATTGTTTTTTTTTTAATTTTGACAATATTTTGAAAATGTCCATTTTTGCTTAAAATATTAGCTTTATAGTTAGTTTTTAATTCCGTTTATTTAAACATTTTTCAACTTTTTCTCAAAATTTTCCCTTTTTATGAAAATGTCCACTTTTTTTGACAAATTCGCCATTTTTTGAAAACTTTGAATTATTTTCTTGGAAATGTCGACCCTTTTCGAGAATTCAAACAAAATTTTTATTTTTTCTTACAATTTCAATTTCAAAAAATTCGAAACGAAATAAAAATCAAAATTTCAAAAATATAGTCAACAAGTCGAGTTTGTGAACGAATTTTGAAGAAAAACAATAAAAATTAAAAGTGCAAACCCGAAATCTTGAGAAAAAGATATTAGAAATTCTCAGAAGAACATAATTTACATTTTTTTCATTGAAAGTTTATGCTCCAAATTTTTGAAAAAAAGTAAAAAGTGAAACCGTACACCCAAATGTTTCGGATAAAAAAAGTTAAAAACCTTAAAATTAAGGTTGCAATTTCGAGTTTAAAATGGAAACACAAAGTTAAAAAAGTGATAAATCAAAGTGGAAATTTAGAGAAATTGTTGAAAATAAAAAAAATCAATTTACGAAGAAATGTTATAAAATAAACAAGTTGTTGCTTTTTTGGGGAAATATTTAAATTAGGGTGTTTCACAAGAAGCGTATCTGCTTTAACCCCCGTATAAACTTTTTTTTGTATTTTAATTCCATCCTGTATAAACAATGTTTAAATCCCGATAATATAACACGTTTTCCCAAATCCGGTCCTATCCATCTACTCAGAAATTCACGAAGTGAGACATTTACATCTGGCAACACGGCTAATTTCTCTGACAGTGCGGAGATTTAGGTTATATTTATAACCTCAAAATAGAATTGTCACTTTTGGCCGTATTTAGAACACGAAAAATCGCCCATAACATGAACCCGGCGCTTAATTTATTAAAGTTATATGGGCGCTTGGGCCACAAAACTTGCAGCAGATTACATAGCGCGTTAGCCCACTCGACAGAACCCACAGGTAAGTTATTGGTTTTTTACCTTGGATATGTTCCAGTTATTATTTACAGAACCTCAGCCGGTTACACACCAATCCAAAGAAAAAGAGGCCCTAAAACACCCGGATTATTTCCAAGTGCATAATTTGTTTACAGTCAGGGACCTATTCGAAGCCAGGGTACATTACGGTCATAAAGAAGGTTCGCTAGACGAACGGATGTCACCTTATATTTACGGAACTAGATTAGGTCATATTATTTTTGATTTGGATAAAACAGCGGATTATTTACGAAAGGCGTTAAACGTCGCTGCTCATGTGGCCTACAGGGGTGGTGTAATTTTATTCTTTTTGCGTGGGGCCCAGAATTCGTTCCTTGTGGAGAAAACCGCTCAAGAGTGTGGCGAGTACGCTCACACGCGAGTCTGGAGGGGAGGTATTTTCACAAACTCGACAAAACAATTCGGAGCTATTACCAGGTTACCTGATTTATGTATATTTCTTAACACGCAGAATACCATTCTAATGCAACACACAGCGATTAGGGATGCCGCGAAAATGGCAATCGCTACCATCGGTATTGTCGATTCTAATTGTAATCCCAATTTAATAACATATCCAGTTCCTGGGAACGATGACAGTCCGGCTACTATCGAATTTTATTGTAAGTTATTTAAAGCTGCAATTTTACGAGGGAAGGAGAGGAGAAAAACAGAAATACAACAACAGTAGTTTTATTAACAATAAATTTGTATTATAAGATAATATATCTATAAGATTCAGCCTTTAGTTTTATTTTTGGTAGTTTATTAACTTACCATGTTTTTTAATGAAAAATAAATTATTTTAATGAAACGTTATTATATTATTGAGAAGATGTGGTATGAATATTATATCAGAAATTGAGTAGATTTACAGTGCTTTATAATTATCTCTGAAGGCGATGGTTGATCTTCGGAATCTGACATTTGTTGCATTCATGTAAAATTCCTCAACGATCATATTTTCTTGGAGGGTTATCAATTAAGTTCGTAACAGTTTGTTCGTCTGTCCAGTCAGTCTTTGTTTCAGTCTAAAACATTTTAGTAACGATTAATTTACATTGTATTAAGCATAAACTAGTAATACATGCAAATAAGTTGTAATCTGCCATAAATCGGGCATGAAGATCATACTCTTTAACATATCAGTAATTAGTAATAATTTAGGGATTTCACCAGGTAAATAGATTTTCGGGCCTACTAAGCTATTAAACTGCAAGATCACTCGGTTCGTTTGATTCAAATCATATTGCTAATTAGCCAATTGGTAGCCAACGAAGGATTTACCACATTCACATTTAATGAATAATTAAGCAATACGTATTTCGTCAGCAGGCATTGTCAATTGTATTACCAATCTAATTGATTAGAAAAAGAAGGAAGAATCGAGTCCATCTGCATCTGGATTTAAATCGATATTGTATCTATTGACCACTCGATGCTGTATCTATTGACCACTCGATGCTTGCTTCTTTCTTTTCACTCAATATAGGAGATTATTTTGTGTTATGACAATTGTGTTTATGGAGCTAAAAAGATCTAAGCTGGAAAAAGTAAAAAAGGTCAAACCACCACATTTGTAAAAAGAACTTTACGTATTATGTAAATATGTATTTACTAAGTATGGAAATAAAAAATTAGTTAAACATGCTAGATAATTGAAAGTACGTTCCTGATTTAGAAAGAATGAATACCGCAGGTTAAATCTTTATAATAAATAGTAAACTGAGGTACCAGAATTACTTTAAAATTCTCGATGATATATTTTTTTTTATGTAAAATGCTAAGAACCTTATTCTTTTTCCAAATTATTGCCCAATTTACACTACTAATGGGTTTTAAACAGAACAGAATATTAAATTATCGTTTTCGGGATGCTTCAAAAAACATATAATTTTGTGAAAAAAAAGTCGATTTTCAATCGTTGAGCTCTAAATACAATAATCTGGAATTTAATATATTTTTTTTAGTTTTTGTAAATGTGGCTTCATTCAATCTTACAATTAGTTATCTATATCTACATAGTAAAGAACAGAAGGCAGGAAAGGAAGAAAGACCCATCACCTGACCCACAACTACTGTGCACGCTTCACCTGAAAACAATTCATGGATTACATTTTATGCTCTACACGTTTTAAAAATACCATTTAAAAGTGGGTGCTTATAAAGACTGCAGTGGCGCCATGGAAGCTGGGGAAGCTCAGCTTCCCTTGCAAAATGAAATATTTTTTTTCTTTCACGCGACACCTATGCACAATTTTCAAATTTAAATTTGAAATTTCGACAAAAAAGTAGAAATTGAAAGATTAAATTGTCAATATTCAGAAAAAGGAAAAACTCTACATTCGAATTTGAAGTGGTAGTTTCAGAACCAAGCTTGAAATTTTGAACAAAATCAAAATTTTGCAAAAAACCAAAAATTTTAAAAATAATTTTTTTTTAATGTCGACTTCTGCAAGAAGTTTTGAAGATTAGAGGGAGTTTTTAAGAAAATGTCGTTTGTTCGGGTTTTAAAGTAAAATTTGCATGTTTAAAATAGAAATCTTGGGAATTTTACATACATTTTGTGTTTTTTTTTTCAAACTTTGATTGTTTTCACAAAATTCAGAGTTCAAACTTGGATGTCTTTTTAGGTTCTAGTCCTAATTTGAAATTTTGACTAAAGTCTAGATTTAGGATGAGAAGTCAAAAGTTTTAGAAAGAATCTAATCTCGAATAAGTCAAAGCTTAGAATAAAACAAACTGAATTCAACTGCTAAACGTTTTCTCTTTTTAGAAATAATTCGATTTTGCATCAAAATTCCCTGTTGATTTTGAAATGTTTATTAAATTTGTGTCTAAAGTCGAAATTGGAAAAAAGTCCAAATTTGGAATTGACCCTAAGAAGTCATAATTTCTGAAGAGATCTACGTTTCGAGTTTGAAGTCGAAACTAACTAAATTATAAGATAGGTGAAAATTAATAATTTTGGAAAAAATACCAAAATTTCGACAAAAGTCAAACACAATCAAAATTTGACATTTTTTTGCAAACTGAAATCTTGAGGAAAATTTAGGAATGAAATTTGGTGGATTGTAAGAAATGTTTACAAAACCCCCTTCAAATTTTGAATTTTTATTTTAAAAAAAGGACAAGAGAAAATAGACACAATTTTTATCGAAAAAGTCTAAATTTTGAGCCAAAATAACGACTTTTGAAACTACAAACTAAAGTCAAATATTGTACTCAAGGATCTGAGTTTAAACTTGACATTTTTAAACTAGAAAATTCGAGAAATTTTGAATAAAAATGTGTAAACTGCGAATTTTATGTCAAGTCTTTCTCGAAATGTTGACTCTTTTTGAAATATCGCAAATAAAGTCAAAATTTCGAAATTTATATCAGCATTTTGACTTGGAACTTGAAATTTTGTGATCGAAATATCCTGATTAAGTTGATTAAGTGTTTAACTAAAATTCCATTAAATTCCAGTTTTATGTTTGAGATCGAAAGTTCAATGTTGAATTTGGGATCAACCTCTTTCGAATTTTGACTGGAAATCCGAAATTTCGGAACTGAAGTCGAAATATCAAAAGAACTAGACATTTATTATATTAAAAAGTAAAGATTTTTCCAATAGAACATTGTTGAATTCTGGGAATCGACTTGAAATTTTGAGGAAAAGCCAAATTTTGAGGAAATTAAAAAATTACGAATATTGAGAAAAAGGCCGACATTTTGATAAAAAGACGAATTTCTAGAAAAAAGTCAAAATTGACAGGAAAAAGTCGGATTTTGCAATAGAACATTGTTGAATTTTGGAAATCGAAATTTTGAAGAAAAGACAGATTTTGAGGAAATTAAAATAATACGAACATTGAGAAAAAAGTCGACATTTTGATAAAGAGACGAATTTCTAGGAAAAAGTCGAAACTGACAGGAAGAAAAATAGGATTTTTTCAATAAAACATTGTTGAATTCTGGGAGTCGATTCGAAATTTTGAGGAAAAGACAGATTTTGAGAAAATAATGCCATCTCAGGAAAACCAATTTAAAAAAGTTGAATTTGAAAAAAAAAACAACTAAATTTCCAGAAAAAGAGCGGAAGTCAATTATTGAGCAAAAAAATCGAATTTCGAGAATAAGGAAAAATATGGCAAATACGAATATTAAGAAAAATGAGTCGATATTCCGGTAAAATGACGAATTTTGAGGAAAAATTCGAAATTGGAAGAAACATAGATGTTCATAACAATTCAACTCTGTTAATAAGAAATACAAGGAACACAGATGGTCGAATTTTCGCGAAAAGGACGAATTTCGAAAGAAAAAATTGAAATTTCAATACATAATAAATGACAAATTCAAAAAAAAGCTTGAGTAACAATCAATTTTGAGAAAAATGTGGAATTTTGGGAATAAAGTCGAAAGAAAAATTTTTAGGAATTACATCGTTGGCGAATTTTTGATAAACAACAACCCAACTGTGACATACGCTTATTATGCTCAAAAATTAAATAATCATTGTTTCAGCATAGAATATTATTTCTGTGGATTTGTCTATCGTTATTCATATTTTACAACAAAAAAAACATATTTTCATAAAATTTTACTTCGTTCATTTTTTAGAATTTCTCTTTTACTTTTCGTCAGACCAGTTGATTAACGAAACCAAAAGCATAAAATATATGAAATTATTTTCATATTAGTTTCAAGTTTATAAAAAACAAATAATTTCTATACATAACAGATATCTTTATAGGTCCCATCTTTTATGGTATTTACACGAGCTACAAATAACTACTTATAGGAGCTACAAAAAATAAAATAATGCTGCTACTATGAAACGCTTTTTTCAATGGATGTTATCAAGCTTTTTAAGTAAAAAAAGCATATCTTGAAGAAGCAACGTTACTTCTAAATAAATGTCAAAAAAGTAAATATGTACAAAATGTATTTAATGTAGCATTTTGTTACAAAATAATTATAAATATACAAACACTAAAAAAGAGCGCATTATAATCAAATCACATAAAAAAATAAAAAACTGAACACAAAGTAAGATATCACATTAAAATTTACACGACATGTACCTCTGAAACGGGTTGGAACTCTTTAGAATCTCTCAGCTTGAAAAGTTTCTCAGGGCCCACAACTTTTAGAACGCTGAAACACATTTTTAAATTTAAACATTAAATAAGCTGCTTTTAGTACTATTCATGCAGAAACATGAAGGCGGTAAAGAAGGAAATTGAAATACAAATCTTGTCCCCTGAAATCAAGAAAGATTAAAAAACACAACAAAGGTTGCTCTAACGCGTTTCGATAGCCAAGCTATCATCTTCAGACAGATACCTCTGAAGATGATAGCTTGGCTATCGAATTAAAGTAACGCGTTAGAGCAACTTTTGTTATGTTTTTTAGTCTTTTTTGGTTTCAGGGGACAAGATTTGTATTTCAATTTTTGAAGGTAATCAAGGACCAGTCCGTTCCACCAAAAAAAAAGGAAGGAGAAAACTTACATATTAAATATTGTGGGGAAATAGACCGCAACATACGTAAATGGGATGATAGGTAACAACCCCATCCAAGTTTCATTCAGCTTGTTCACCAAGGACACGCAGCTAATTTCTGCACATCTTTCAGCGGTCATTCGACGATCGGTTGCTTGAACGGACACCCCGTATTTCTGCAAATATCAGAGACAATACAGCATTGGCGCTTTTTAAATAGGGGAGCCGATTCTTCTTTTGAAATTTTCACAAATCCAAATGTCAATTTTAGAGTAAAAGGTTTCAGGAATTTTTTTCGATTTTTCGATTTTCTTTTCGAAATTTCGATTTTATTCCCGAAATTTTGGAATTAAAGTCGAAATTTCAAAAAAAATTAAAGTCCAAAATACGATTTTAATCTCCAAATCTCGATTTTTCTTTTCGAACTTTCTACTTTAATCTTGAAATCTCGACTTTTTTTCGAAATTTTGACTTTAATCTCGAAATTTCGACTTTTACCATGATATCTCGGGATTAAAGTTTCGACTTTTTTTCGAAATTTAGATTTTCTTCTCAATTTAAACTTTAACTACTTTTCTTCGAAATTTCGAGGTTATTCTTGAAATTTTAGTTCGAAGTTTCAACTTTTTTTTCTTGAAATTTCAACTTTAAACTCGAAATTTATTTCTACTTTAGATTTTAATTCCTAAATTTCGACTTTTTTCACGAAATTTCGATTTTAATCTCCAAATTTCGACTATAAACTCGAAATTTCGACTTTCTTCTCAAAATTTCGACTTTCTTCTCAAAATTTCGACTTTCTTTTTGAAATTTCGACTTTCTTTTTAAAATTTCGACTTCAATCTCGAAATTTCGACTTTAAACTCGAAATTTATTTCTACTTTAGATTTTAAGTTTAACCTCGAAATTTCGATTTTTTTTTAAATATCGATTTTAATCTCGAAATTTCGACTTTTTTTTTCAAAATTTCGATTTTAATCTCGAAATTATGACTTTTTTTCTCGAAATTTCGTTTTAATCTCGAAATTTCAACTTTAAACTCGAAATTTCGACTTTTTTTCATGATATTCCGGGATTAAAGTTGACATTTCTGCATAGTTTTTCTTCAAATTCGTATTTTTAGTGAAAAGTCGACTCTTTTCTCAATTCGTCTTTTTTTAAGTACCTAATTTATCCCCAATATTGGAACTTCCCTTTTAATTTAACTTTCTCTAAAAAAATTCTTTTTTCCTGTAACTTTAGAGATTTAATTTTAGAAAACCAGTTTCTTTTAAATTGGTTTTTTTTCGATTTCAATTGATTTTTGAAATTCGTTTCATTTTTTCAAAATTTCTACTTTATTCCCAAAATTGGACTTTTTTCTCGCAAATTGATTTTTTAAAGACAAAAACGACTCGGTTATTGTTCAAAATGTTACTCTTTTACTAAAAAATTTGACTTGTTTCAAATTTGTATTTTGTTTATTTTTCTCAAAGTTTGGCTTTTTCTGGAAATGTAGATTTTCATCTCAAAATTTGCCATTTTGTGTTTCTCAATTTCAATTTTTTCCTCTAAATTTGTTTTTTCTCGAAATTTCACATTTTTCTCTAAATTAGATCCAAATTTTGTTAAAAAAGGGTACAAAGTTCACCCAAAATTTCTGCTTTATTTTCTCGAAATTTAACTTTTTTATATTTTGCCTCGAGATTCGTCTTTTATGGAAAATTCGATTTATTTTTCAATATTTGCTTTTTTTAACTTTTTGTTCTCAAAACTCGACCGTTCTTCAAAATTCGAATGGGATGTTATACATCTTTCAAAGTTCGGTCCTTTTTTTTGGAAATTTGTGTTTTTCTAAAAATTCGTTTTTTTTTAAAACGGGTTTTTCCCAAAATTTCAATTGTTTCTAAAAAATTCATCTCGTACTTCAATGATAACTTCATTCCCAAAATTCAACTTTTGTTCCAAAGATTGACTTATTATACGTCTTTCAAAATTTGGTGTTTGGTTTTTGGAAACTTAAGTAAAGTAAGTAAAGTAAATTCAGCTCTTTTTAAAACGGTCTTTTTCTTAAGACTTCAATTAATTCTAAAAATGTGTCTGTTTTTTCAAAGTTTTGATTTAATTCCCAAAATTCAACTTTTGTTCCAAAGTTTGACTCGTTATATATATCTTTGAAAGTTCGGTGGTTTTGTTGGAAATTTGAGTTTTTCTCCAAATTCGTCTTTTTAAAAATGGTCTTTTTCTAAAAATATCAATCAATTCTAAAAATTCATCTCTTTTTTCAAAATAACTTCATTCCCAAAATTTTACTTTTGTTCCAAAGTTTGACTTATTACGCATCTTTCAAAATTCGGTGCTTGTTTTTTTTTTGGAAATTTAGGTTTTTCTCCAAATTCATCTTTTTTTAATGGTATTTTTCTAAACATTTCAATTAATTCTAAAAATGGGTCTTTTTTTGCAAAATTTTGACTTTATTCCCAAAATTGAACTTTTGTTCCAAAGTTTGACTCATTATATATCTTTCAAAGTTTGGTGTTTTTTTTTTGGAAATTTTCTCCAAATTCGTCTTTTTTAAAATGGTCTTTTTCTAAAAATATCAATCAATTCTAAAAATTCATCTCTTTTTTCAAAATAACTTCATTCCCAAAATTCTACTTTTGTTTCAAAGTTTGACTTATTATAGAACTTTCAAAATTCGGTGTTTGTTTTTGTTTGGAAATTTATGTTTTTCTCCAAATTCGTCTCTTTTTAAAATGGTCGTTTTCCCAAAATTTAATTAATTCTAAAAATGTGTCTCTTTTTTCAAAATTTTTATATAATTCCCAAAGTTCAAGTTTTGTTCCAAAGTTTGACCCATTATATATCTTTCAAAGTTCGGTGGCTTGTTGAAAATTTGAGTTTTCCTCTAAGACATCTTTTCTAAAATGGACTTTTTCTCAAAATATCAATTAATTCTAAAAATTCATCGTCTTTTCCAAAATTGACTTCATTCCCAACATTTAGCTTTTGTTCCAAAGTTTGCCTTTTTAATGAAAAATCTTATTTTTTTCTCAAAGCTTTGATCTTTTTTTCGTCGATGTTGGTAAATTTCTTACTTTTTTTGTCATTATTTTTAGAATTGTTTGCTTTTTTTCCAGAAATGTTCACTTTTATCTTAAAATCATACATTCTATGTTTTTAGAAAGTTCAATTTTGATTGAAACTTCGTCTTTTTTTTTCAAAATTTCGCCCTTTTTCTCTCGAAAATAGATCCAAATTTTATGAGAATTGTTAAAAACTTCACCCTAAATTTTGTCTTTTTTTCTCAAAATTTAACCATTTGTATTCCTGGGAATTTTAACCTTTTTTTCTCGGAAATAGATCCAAATTTTATGAGAAATGTTAAAAACTTCCAAAGTTCGACTTTTTTCTTAAAATTTAACCATTTGTATTCGTGAGAATTTTGACTTTTTTCTTTCGAAAATTATGAGAAATGTTAAAAACTTTTCCCTAAATTTCGACTTTCTTTCTGAAAATTTAACCATTTGTATTCCTTTTTTTTCCATTTTTTCTCTCGAAAATAGATCCAAATTTGATGAGAAATATTCTCTGTAATTTATTTGCGAAGTGTTTATATTTGTATGCAGTTTTATTGGCTTTTTCTTCGCCGGTCACTGTCGCTGCCATTGTTAAAACGAGAAAAACAACTGGGTCGCCTTAGAATCACCTAGGGAATAACCTAATAAACTGTCAGAATTACTTTCTGACAGCTTACAAAAAATTTGTAAAGGAATACATTTGAATTGGTTTTCTGACGACGGGCAGAAAATAACACTATCCGAAACGTTAAAAATTTTAAATAATCTTGTTGTTATTTATTTTTTACGTCGTTTAAATTTTAATATAGTTTTAAGTGTTTTTCAGTGTTGAGTCCCAAACAGCGATTGACAAACCAAGATCCAACGCAATCGCTGTTTGCGGCAATCTAAAACAGATTGCCATTCCTTAATAGAAGGTACTGAAATTTAGGATTGTGAAAGGAGTGACCGGCGAAGAAAAAGCCAATAAAACTGCATACAAATTGATGAGAAATGTTAAAAATTTCTCCCGAGATTTCGACTTTTTTCTCAAAACTTAACTTTGTATCTTGTATTTTTTGAATTTGTATTCATATTCCTGAGAATTTCGACTTTCTTCTTTGAAACTAGTATTTTTTTTTAATTAAAATTTCGACTTTTTTAAAATTAAATTCGATTTTATTCTGAAGATTCCAAACTGATTGCTGAGATAATTCATCTCTTTTTAAAGCTTTTCTGGAAATTTAGAGATATTTGTCTACGTGGGGCTATATTTAAATTCGTCTTTTTCGAATTCTCGAAATTTCAATTCATTCTCAAAATGCACCTTTTTTTTAAGATTTCGACCTCCCCAAAAATCGATTGTTTTTTTCAGAATTTCACTTCCTATTGGAAAAATCCATAAATCTCAAAACTAACCCTTTACTTAAAATATCGACTTTTTGGAACTCTATTTCTTTCTTAATATTTCTCAAGACTTGGCTTTTTCTTGAAATGTCGACTTTCATGTTAAATTCGCTATATTATGGTTCTAGAAATTTCGTCTTTTTCCTCGAAGTACGTCCAATGCAGTTCCGATTGGTCCTATTTGTTTTCTCGAAATCAAGTTGAAATTTTATAGAATAGAGACCTGAAATTTACAGAAAAAGACCAAGCTTTAAAAAAGGATGAATTTTCTCAGCAGTCACATTTTGAGAAAAAAATAATCGAATTTTCAGAATAAAGTCGAACTTAATAAAAAAATAAGCCTTAAGAACAAATATTCATAACTACTAAGCTTTATTAACGATAAAAACGCAACAAAATTTAACAATTCTATAAATATTTGCTAACGAAGTAAGGATTAAAAATGTCAATTATTTGAGAACAAATGTCGAAATTTTGATTTAAAAAAACTAGATTCCGGGAAAAAGGTCGAAATTCTCAGAAATACAAATGGTTAAATTTTGAGAGAGAAGTCGAAATCTCGGGCTAAATTTTTAACATTTCTCATAAAATTTGGATCTATTTTCGAGAAAAAAAAGTCAAAATTCTCAGAAATACATATGGTTACATTTTGAGAAAAAAAGTCGAAATTTAGGGAGAAGTTTTTAACATTTTTTATAAAATTTGGATCTATTTTCGAAAGAAAATAGGAATGCAAATGGTTACATGTTGAGAAAGAAAGACAAAATTTAGGGTGAAATTTTTAAAATTTTTCGTAAAAGTAGGATCTATTTTCGGGAGAGAAAAGGCGACATTTTGAAAAAAAAGACAAGTTTTTTTATAAAATTTGGATATATTTTCGAAAGAAAATAGGAATGCAAATGGTTACATGTTGAGAAAGAAAGACAAAATTTAGGGTGAAATTTTTAACATTTTTCGTAAAAGTAGGATCTATTTTCGGGAGAGAAAAGGCGAAATTTTGAAAAAAAAGACAAGTTTTCAGTCGAAATTGAACTTTTTAAGAAGTAAACACACAGCAACAGTAAAAACAGAGAATGTATGCTTTTGAGATAAAAGTGAACATTTCTGGAAAGAAGCAAACGTTGCTAAAAATAATGAAAAAAAGAGCTTTGAGAAAAAATGAGATTTTTCAAAATTTCACCTTTTATATTTCTGCAAAATTCGACTTCTTTCTAAAAATTCGTCTTTATATTTAAATTTAAACATTTTTTTATTAATATTTGTTATTTTTTAAAGTTCGTTTTCTTTGGAAGGGGCTGCTTTGTTTTGAATTTTATTTTTTTTAAATTGTGGTTTTTTTCGACATTTCAATTTATTTTCAAAATGGATCTTATTTTCAAAGTTTCAACTTTATTTTCAAAATTTGACATTTTTCTGACTTTTTATTGGAAAATTCGACTTTATTTCTTAAACTTTTTTTCCCAAAATTCCATTTATGAAATTTGTCTTTTATTCCTTTAACTTTTTTCAAAGTTTGTTTTTTTCTGGAAATGTTGACTTTTATGTTAAAATTCTGTTTCCATTTTTAGAATTTCGTGATTTTTTGATTCCGAAATTAAGCCAAAATTGTATTACAAAGGTGGAAACATTCAGGAAAAAGGTTTCTTAGGAAATTTAACTATTTTTTTGAACTTTGAAGAGCAAGGTGAGAATTTAAATAAAAAAGTAAAAACTGATATTTTATTTTAATATTCTGTTTTGTTTACTTTCTAAACAGTAAGCTAAAATTGTTTTGGTGGAACGGACTGGTCCTTGGTTATCTTCAAAAATTGAAATACAAATGTTTTCCCCTAAAACCAAGAAAGATTAAAAACACAAAAAAGGATGCTCTAACGCGTTTCGATGGCCAAGCTATCATCTTTAGAGAGATAATTGCTAAAATTGTAATAAAAGCAGCATCAAATGCGAAGAAAGTATTTTTTGGGAAATTTTGAGGAAAATATTCTTTTGAGATTTCAAGATTTTAGCTATTTTGATTAAAAAGACTGGAAAAAATAAAATTTTTGAGAAAATAAAGAATTAAATATTTACTTAAATTTTCACGTAAAAGGCATCATTTCCATCCTACTCAGAAACTTTGAAAAATCAAAAAATATCTGCGTAAAATTTTAGAATAATTGCATTATATTTGGAAGAAACATCATAGAATGTCGACATTTTATGGGAAAATCTTGATACACATTTTGTGATGAACCTTGAAAATTTCAAATTGAAATTTTTAGGAGAAACAATAAGTTAAGCTGAAATGAGAAGAAAATGGGGAATTTAAAATGTTTGGATAATTGCAAAAACTAAAACTTTTCAATCTTGAAGGTTAAAATTTGGAAAAAATGTATGTTTATGCATCTGACCAGCTTCGACATCGACGCGGGTTCGACGTGGTGCGCAGACCACTGATGCCCACCCCTGGTGGTATTTATTGTTAAGTAGAGTTCAGTATCTCTCTAAAGATGATAGCTTGGCTGTTGAAACGCGTTAGAGCAACCTTTGTTGCGTTTTTTAATCTTTCTTGGTTTCAGGGAACAAGATTTGCATTTCAATTTTGAAAGATAACCAAGGACCAGTCCGTTTCACCAAAAAAAAGTAGAGTTTATGAATTTGAATTAAGAAAATCTAACAATTTGACGAAGCGAGGATTAAAAATGTTAAGTAATTAAATTTTCGCAATAAAACCCAACTGGATGGAAACTTCTCTTCTTAAACAAAAATATTTTATACGTTTTTTATATTGACAATATAATTGTAAAATTAAGTTCAATCGATTTAATAAAAGCGTTTTCGTGTCTACTTATTCTAACATATCATAAATACTGATTATTTCTAAATTTAGCCAGCTTTTACGTGTCCAACATTTTTTATTGAAAACCAAACGACTTACCTCTCCATCTTTTTCTGTAAAACACTCTGTTAAGAAATTGCTGTAAGTTGGGCCAGGGCAAAGAAGCGTCACCGATATTCCTTTCCCCATTTTCTCATTTCGAAGACAATTAAAATATCCCTAAAATTAATCTAATTTCACGACCCTATACTGACCAAACTTCAGCACCTACATGTATGGCATGTTTCGATCCTGTGTAAGCCGCCGAATAAGGTACGCCGATTACCCCTGCTAAGCTGGAAACAACGGCTATTTGACCCTCTCCTTTTGTGTTGAAATAGTTTACGGCGATCCTCGACAAGTTCACCACAGCGAACAAATTAAGTTCGAATATTTGGCGATCGACTGATAGTTCGGTATGATCGAAAATGGCCCTTTGGGAACGCCCTGCGTTGTTGATGAGTATGTCTACTTTTCCAAAATATCTAACTGCGTAGTCGAAGTTTTTCTTGTGAAGCGACAAATCGGTGACATCCATGGGAATCACCAAAACGTCATTCTCGTTGAGTTGGCCCTCTGATTTATCTGCAAAATGGAAATAATCAAAAATTGAAATACAAATCTTGTCACCTGAAACCAATAAAGATTAAAAAAACACAACAGAGCTTGCTCTAACGCGTTTCGATAGTCAAGCTATCATCTTCAGAGTATCTCTCTTAACCTCTGTTGTGTTTTTAATTTATCTTGGTTTCAGGAGACAAGTTTTTGAAGATAACCAAGGACCAGTCCGTTCCACCAAAAAAACGGAATAATCAGTTTATTTGAAGTAGCATATTTAGTGGGAGGCGATAGAAATGCTTTATCCTTGAAGGTATATATTTTCGAGTGGTCTTTTTTGATGTTTTTGTTTAAATTCAGCAATCTTTAGTAGCCACCTTTTGTCTAATTATACATTTAGTGTTGATTGATCGAATTTTTAGAAGAAAACGGTAAAAATTAAAAGAAGACAATAAAAAAAACCTGAAATATTGCGAAAATAAATAAGAAATTTTGAATATAAATTCAGAATTTGGAGAAAGAAATCGAAATTTCAAGTAAAAAAAAAACGAAATTTGTAAAGTTCTGAAATTTTGCCGTTGAAATCAAAATTTTTGGAAAAAATAGGGAATTAATTTATAAAGTTAAAATAATTATCAGAAAAAAACCGAACCTTAGCTAAAAAAACTCAAAAACAGTGTAAAGTTTAAATACTTTCGAAAAGAAGTCGAAATTTCAAGATTACAGTCGAAAATTTGAAATAAAAACATATCTAAAAAAAGTTTTTGGTTTAAAGTTGAAAGTTTAAAAAACAGGTAAAGAACGAGTTCCTGTGTATCCTGTAACGAGTTCAAAATAAAATTTAGGCAAAAGATGTAAACGCGGAAATAAAAACATATCTTCAATTGCTCAGTTTACAATGAAAGTGTTAGGAAAAAGTGGAAATCGAACACATAAACATGCCATAATTATTAAAAAAAACTCGAAATTTTCAACTCTAAATTCCTGAGAAGAAATTTCAGTTTGAAATCCAAATTAGGAGATAAATTCAGAACTTTGAGTTTAAAAGTTGAAAATTTGGAAAACATAACGGATGTTTTAGAAAATGTAAACTTGCCTCAATTATTAGAAAAAAACTCGAAATTTATGAGAATCAATTTCAGTTTAAAATGTAAATTTAGAGACAAATTCGAAATTTTGAGGTTAAAAGCTGAAAATATCGAAAACAAAGTTTTATAAAAATACTGCACGTAATTATTAAAAAAAAACAATGCTTAAAGCAAGATTTCTTGTCTTGCTATTCAAATTTTGTTTTGCCAATTTCTTACTGGTTTGATTCTTGTCTTGCCAGCAAGAGTCTTGATTTTCCTTGTTCTGGCCTTGCTTTGTGCATAAGCAACAACAAAACATATTCAGAATTAACTACTACACGATTAATTTAAAAAGTACATCAATTATAAAAGATGTAAAGACAAAAGGAAACGATAAATTGTAAAACCCTCCCAAAATTTATAAAAATTTCGAGAAAAAATGAAATTAAAAAATAATCTTTTACGACTTTAGGTTTTACATTTAGTCCGAAAATTTACAGAAAAAAATTAAACATTTGGAAAAACACTCCAAACTAAAGACACTGTTTTAGTAATAATTCCGTGTTTTATCCTGGACCTTTAATGCGAAATCTGAAGCTTAAAGTTCAAAATTTTGGTTGACACTTAAAATTTTAAATTAACAACAAAAACGTTGACTTTTCAGGAGAAACCGCATTTTGGACATTCCGAACTTTTTCCGGATTTTTTTAAAACTCGATTAAATTTAAATTTTTTGCTAAAGCACTGAACTAAACACTGTGGCTTGTGATTAAGTCCAAAGAAGGTTTCACCCCTTTACCACATCGGCAATTAAATAAATAATTACGCGATACGTATTTCGCCAGCAGAACTGGCATTTTCAAGCGCACTAATCTTAAAAGATTAGCAAAAGATGCATCGACGTCATCTGCATTGATCGCGTAATTATTTATTTAATTGCCGATGTGGTAAAGGGGTGAAACGTTCTTTGGACTTAAATTTTTTGGTTAAAATTTTAACATCAGAATCGAATTTTTAGATGTTACACTCAAATTTTAAATTTTGTTCCTAAATTGAGGTGATTTGTAATATGTTAATTTCGAAATTTCGAGAGAAAATCGAAATAGAAAGATTTAAAATTTCTGGAAATATAAAATTTTCTGAAAAATTCGAAGTGCTTTAAGAAAATTTGAAAATTAAAAATCAGAAATTTTTCGTTTTTTTCAATTTATTTAACATTTCTTCGGCCCAGTTTGGAAATATTTAAATTTTTTATGGTTTGTTGACAATTTTCTAAACAATTTTTGAAATGCGACTACGTGATATTTAAATTTATTGAAAACGTCACTTCATGACAGTAGTCACGTAGTCGCATTTCAAAAATTGTTTAGAAAATTGGCAATAAACCATAAAAAATTTAAATATTTCTAAACTGAGCCGAAGAAATGTTAAATAAATTGAAAAAAAAACATAATATTGCCGGTCAATAAGGGTCTACCATGAAGAACAGAAATTTTACGTTTAAACCAGAAAAGATTTCAGTTTTTGAGAATAATTAAAGGTTTTTCAAAAATTTAATCTTTTTCTTAAATTCCGCATTTTTTACTTAATTTTGCACTTCAAAGTCGACTTTTTCGACTTTAAATTTAGACCTTCGACTTTAAATTTAGACCTTCGATTTTGTCTCCAAAACTTCTTTAAAAAATATCAGAAATTTAGAGTTCACATTTGAATTCTTGCTACTAAAGTCAAAATGTTTAGAAAAAATCGAGTCAAAGTTAAAATGTCGTGGATAAGATTTTAATTTCAAGGAAAAAATCAAAATAAAAATTGAAATTTAGAGGATATAGTTGAAAAGTTTAAGAAGATTTAGGTGGAAATTAACTTTTTCTTAAATTGCGGATACCTAAAGTGTCTTTTTGAGGAAGCACTTGCTATTGAACTTTTTTTCTTAATTTTAATGTATTCTGGAATTTCAATTTTGTTCCAATTTTAATTTGAGGGGAGTGGCCCAAATTTATTACTTGTAAAGGGACTTTATATTCAAAAAGGTTTAAAAACACTGTTCTAAAGCTATATTGAAAAAAGCAAGAAGTGTTGCTTTTTACTAATTTTTTGACAGGAAATCTTGCTCTTGCTAAAAGAACTTCTTGTCTTGTTCTTGCTCACAAATTTCTTGTCTGGTTTTTGCAGCAAGAACAAGAAAAAGCAAGACGAGAACAAGCAATAAAAATAAATTCCAAATTCACGAGACAAAAAATACCAGTTTCCAATTGGAATTTGAAGACAAACTCGAAATTTTGAGTTTCAACTTGAAAATTTCGGAAAAAAATTAAAACGTGTAATTTCGAAATGGCGAGAAACATCAAAACTTATAAAAAAAAGCGCAATTTATATTTAAAAAGTTATCAAAACAAAATCTCTCGAGATTTTGATATAAAAAATATTTCGTCCAACACAAATGTTAAAAACAATCAACATTTCGAATTGAAAGCAGAATTTACACGAAATCTTAAGAAATTTTGAAAGTAGGGTCGAAGTGTCTAAAACAAAGTCAAAATTTTTAGAAGTCGAGAATTTACAATTAATTTAACAAGAAATACATTTAAATTTAGTGTAAATTTAAAAATTGTAGCAAAAAATTGAAATTTTGAGAAAATACTGTTAATTAATTTTTAAAACTCGACACTCTGAATCTAATGGAATTTTTTAAAAAAAACTTTAAAAAAAACTTAAAAAAAAACAAAATGTTTAGAATATGTTAACATTTTGAATTTAAAGAGATAATGCTGTAGGAAAAAAAACTAAATTGCCAGTTCAAATCAGAACAAAACTTCAAAAGGTAAAATTAGACATAAATAACATTAATAATAAAACGAATATTTAGGTTTAAAATCCAAATTTCGATTTATAGATTAATGAAAAATTTTCAATTTAAAGTGTCAATCTCTAGTTTGAAGTTTTAATTCCCAAATACTGGCAATTTACAAAAAATGGCAAACCAAATTCAAAATTTTAGGAAAAAAGAAAAATTGACACTTGGAATGATCAGAACAATATGCTGACAGACTCGCGCATTCATTAAAATGCCGTGGAGGGAAAGGGAAAAACTGTGCCTACAACTTTCAAGAAATAACCTCAGGAAACTTGTAAGGATTTGGACAGGTCACTGTCGATTAAAAAAACACCTCCACAGAATGGACATTATAAACGACCCGAATTGTAGGGAGTATTTAGAAGACGAGAGTGTCAAGCGTGTGTGTGTCAAGCCCGGCACTAGCATCAATCAGAGGATCCACGCTGGGGGACTTCTGGTCTAGTGTGGCCAGTTTGAGAGAGGCGCATCCATTTCAGTTTCTCAACGAGGCTGGGTGGCTGGGTGAATGACCAAGGAAACCTCGATCAAGGGAATAGCACAATGGGCCCGGAAAGGGTGGCCTAAGTGGTGGTCTAAACTCTAGGCAACCCACCTCGAATCCAGATCAGGAGAATATCAATGTTTCGAAAAACTAGTAAATTTGTAAAAAATATCGAGTTCAGCGACGCAGCTGCGTAAGCAAGGGCCCCATTGCAAAAAAATGGGGCCCTGTCCAAACTTGTTCAAAATTCTCAAATGAAAATTATAAATACCTGTAACTATTTCAAAGGTACATAAAAATGTTATCTTTTTTTAAATTAAAACCTTAAAACTCAAAATTATGATGGAACAGTTGTAGGTTTTAACTGAAACTTGAAATTTTGATTGAAAAATTCAAAATTTTGTTAGAAAACTTCTAGATTTAATTTTTTACTGAAAATGTATTTAATAGTTTAAATATTCGTAAAATTAACATGAAAACCTACCAAATTAGAGAAATGTTTCTTGAAAACTTTCATGTTTCGATTAAAACATTGAAAATTAAGTCGAAAACTTGGATATTTCACCAAAGTTTTGTTTGAAAATTCGACATTTTAATTGAAAATTCGACTTTTACACAATTTCAGTTATAAATATTTGCACTGAAAATTTAATTTTTCAATTAAAAAATTACTCAACTGGTTAAAAACCTCAAAATTGTTTCCCTTGCAAAATAATTTTTTTTATAAAGTTCGCTCTTTTCTGGAAATTTTGACTTTTTTCCAAACTTCTTAAACACGAAATGTATTCATCTGTCATAAAACTTCGATTTTCCTCTTAAAATTTTGATCATAATCAGAAAATTCCAATTTTTGTCAAAACTCTAAGATAAAAGTCAAAATTTTGCTGTTCCACTTTACTTCCAAAAAGTTGACCTATTTTTCGGAATTTACGGAAGAAATTTCAAAATTCGATCTATTTTTGAGCTTATCTTGAAACTTAACACTTTTATAAAACTTTTTCGTCTAGATATTTAAAATTTTTATATTTCTAACAATTTCGACCTTAAAATTTAGTTTTTGACTTTTTTTTTCCAAATTTTGGTTGACATTTGGATATTTCAAATTTGTTATGAAAATTTGGGGGCTCACAGCCAAAAATTTAAAAAAATGCAATTAAATTTAAAGCCAACATTTTGACAGCAAACTTAAAATGGTGACTTGTTTTAGCAAATTTCTCATTTGCTCTAAATGGTTTCTTTAATTTCAATTTTTTTCTGAAAATTTCGGTTTTAATCTCCAAATTGCGAGTTTTTTTCAGATGTTTTTGAGTTTAAAAGTCAAAATTATTTACTTTTTTTTCACTAACCGTCCACTTTAAAAAACTACTAACTTTTTTTTCTTTAAACTTTACGTTAAAATTTGATTTTATTCCTTTTTTCCCCATCTTATTCTTGATGTTCTCTTTCTTCTCATCTTTCTTCTTCTTTTTCTTCTTCTTCTCCTCCTCCTTTTTCTGCTATTTCCTTTTCTCCTTTCTCTCATTTCTTCCTTCTTATTCATATCTTTTATCTCCTATTCTTTCATCTTTTTATTTGTTTTCTTTCCTGTAGTTGTTCCCCTTCTTTTTCTTCCATTTTTCTTTTTCGTTCTCTTTTGCCATTTTTACTTCTTCATCAATTTTACCTTCTTTTTGTTTTTCTTTCCATTTGCTAAATTAAGTTTTATCTTATTTTTCCAATTCTTCCCCTTTTTCTATTATTTCTCCTCTTTCTTGTTTTCTTTTTTTTCGTTTTCTCCCTTCTTCTTTTAATTCATCTCTTTCTTCTCTTTCTTCTCTCCCTTCTTTTCCTTCTTCTGCTTCTTATCTCTGTCTCCTCCTTATTATTCTAGGCTTTTCTTCGCATTTTGGTTTTCCTTTTCTTTTTCTTTTGCTTCTTTTCATTTGCCTTTCTTTCTTTTCTCAAACTTTTCTTTTTTATATATTCCTTCTGTTTTCTTGTCCTTTTTTTACTTCGTTTTCTTCTCTTTTTTCCCTTCTTTTGGTAACTGTTCTTCCCCTTCTTCTCCTTCTTCGTATTTATCGTTTTTGCCAGTTATTTTGCTTTTCCTCTTTTTGCTTGCATATATTACTCTTGTACTGCTCCTCCTTCTCATTTTTATTCTTCCGCTTCTTCTGTTTCTTCTCCTTCTTTTTCTGTTAATTTTTCTTCTCCCTTTCCTCATCTTTCTCTTCTTGTATTTCATTTCTTTTTTCTTTCACGTTTTTTCTGTTCTTCTTCTACTTCTTTCCCTTATTTTTCTTCCTTTTGAGCTTTTCACTCTCTTTTTCCACTTCTCTTTGTTCTTATTCTTTCTTTTCTCCTTTTTGTCTCTCTTCACATGAAAAATAGATTTTTATTAGTTTTCATCCAAAATTTCTACTTTAAAATGAAAATTTCGACTTTTTTCACGAAAAGTCCCTGATCCCGAAATTTCAATTTTCTTTTTGAAAATGTGAGTTCAGAGTTAGTTTTTTTAATGTTTCTCTCGGTATTTCTATCATAAATAAAAATTTGGAATTTTTGTTTTGTTTTTTATTTTAAATTTTAATTTAAAACCTTGAGAAGGAATCCTTTTTTTTAAGAAAAGGTATAAATGTTCAGTCACTCGATTCGTTATTAACTAGCTAACATGTCATCCGACCCCGCTAGCTACTGTCACGGTCGCTATTTTCTTTATTGTATTAAATGAATCGATTTTACTTAATTTCGAAATTTTTCCAAATTTCGACATTTTTTCAAAATTCGACATTTTTTCAAAATTACACATTTTTCCAAAATTTCGATACTTTGGAATCTTTGCCTTTCTAAATTTCATTTTTTCCAGAATTTAATTTTTTCATAATTTCACACTCTGAAAATTTCACTCTCTTTCAAAATTTCGATTTTTGTTTAAATTTCAAATTTTCGAAAACTTTGAATTTTTTGAAAATGTCGAGTGTTATGAATGGTTAAATTATTTTCAAAATCTCGATTGTATTTCAAAATTTCAACGTTGTTATCAATATCAAAATATGATATAACCAAAATTTTGAAAAAGGTCAACACTTTTTTCAAAACTTCGGAATTTTTTTAATGTTCGACACTTTTTCAAAATTTCCACTTTATCCAAAATATCGAAGTTTTTTGAAATGTCTGTTTTTTTCAATATCTCGCCTTCTTTGAAAATTTTAACCTTTTTGACAATTTTGTCTTTTAAAATTTTGGTGATCGAAAATTTCGTATTTTTTAAAAACTTGACAATGAAAAGTTTCGATAAAGTCATATTGTTTGAAAGGTTGGATTTTTTGTCAAAATTTCGACTTTATTTCAAAATTTTGACTTGATTTCAAGATTTAGATTTATTTTGAATTTCGATTTTGTGTCAAAAATGGGACTTTTTTTAAAGAGTTTCGGCTTTTTCTTAAAATTTCAACTTTTCCAGAAACTGTCACTTTTGTGAAAAGTTCAACTATTATTCAATTTTTTTGAAAATGTCGACATTTTCAAGAAAAATCGACTTTTTAAAATTTAGATTTTTTTTCCAAATATTTTGTTTTTTTTGGAAATGTCGACTTTTTGAAAATTTTCACTTTTTGGATATTATTACTTTTTTTAAAAAAATTAATTTTTTGTAAGCCCGCTTTTCAAAAAATTTCGCCCTTTTTTAAATTTCGGTTTTTTTTCCAAAAATATGATTTCGTCTATTTTCTTTAAATTTCAACTATACAGGGTGTTTCATAATTGCATGCTGAACCGGCAGGGGGATATTCCTTGGGCAATTTTAAGACAAAATTATCATATTAACATAGGTCCGAAAACGCTTCATTTTCGATATACAGGGCGGTAAAAATTGAAAAAAAAATCGGTTTTTCTTCAATATTTCTGAGACTGGTTTAGATATTTTTTTGATATTCAGTACACGATATCTGGGTATAAAAGCAAGTATTTTGACCAAAAAACATTTGTTCTGATTCCACCAGTGGCGTTCCCACAAACAGGTCGATACACATTTTTGAAAAAAAATGTGTATCGCCAATCCTATTTTTCAAAATAAGAATTATGTTCCTAGTCTTTGTTGTGTTTCTATCAAAAATGAGCTCTTGACTTTTTGTCCTATGACGGACGGTTTCCGAATTAAAAAATAAAAATCATTTACTTGCTATGCCGCTGTGGTAGATTAATTTACTAATGAAAATCTAGTAGGTCACTGAGATTTAGTTTTGTGTTTACAACAAAGTGTCAAATTTTTCACTTCAATACTTTATCTGAATGTGAGTGATTGATAAGTATAAGAAAATATGTTTGAGAATGCTGAGTTTGCCGATATTCATTACATGTACGGTCTTGCGGATGGAAATGCATTTGAAGCCAGGCGACTGTATGCAGAGCGTTTTCCGCAAAGAATTGTGCCAGATGCAAGAACTTTTTCAAGCGTTCATAGAAGACTACGCGAGAAGGGATGTTTTAAACCCGATCATCACTTAAAAGGGGCACAAAGAACCGCAAGAACAGAAGAAACTGAAATAGCTGTTCTTAATTCAGTTGAGCAAAATCCCGAAATAAGCACAAGGAAAATTGCTAGTAATTTAAATATCTCCCATATTTTAGTCTGGAGGATACTTCACGATTTTTTGTTGTACCCTTACCATATTCAACGGGTTCAGGCCTTATTGCCTCGGGATTTACCATTTCGCATAAATTTCTGCCAATGGTTTATTAAAAAAATTGTTGAAAATCCACTATTTGACAGAGAAGTATTATTTACTGATGAAGCCAGTTTTTCCTGAAATGCAATTAGAAACTTCCACAACAATCACTTCTGGGCTGAAGAGAACCCGCATGCCATGGTCGAAGTCAATCACCAAGAACAATTCTCGGTAAATGTGTGGGCAGGAATTGTTGACGACTATTTAATTGGACTCTTTTTTCTGCCAAGAAGATTAAATGGAGAAAATTATCGTCACTTTCTTGAAAATGATTTACCAGTGCTGTTAGAAGATGTCCCCGTTATAATCCGAAATCGAATGTGGTTTATGCACGATGGTGCCCCTGCGCATTTTAGTGTTTTGGCACGTGCATATTTGGACCAAAATTACAATAATCGCTGGATAGGCAGAGCAGGAACAGAATTATGGCCGCCTAGATCCCCTGACCTGAACAGTCTAGATTATTTTTTATGGGGCTATATTAAAACCTTAGTTTATAGCACCCCAATCCAAACTGAAGAAGAACTGAGAAATCGCATAACAGATTCGTGCAACACTATAAGAAATACGCCAGGAATTTTTCAACGAGTACGCGAATCTATGAGAAGAAGAGTTGAGGCGTGCATACTTGCAGGTGGTGGGCATTTTCAACACCTGATATGATTTAATTAATTTCATTGTTAAGATTTCATTAATAAATTAATCTACCATAGCGGCATAGCAAGTAAATGATTTTTATTTTTTAATTCGGAAACCGGCCGTCGTAGGACAAAAATTCAAGAGCTCATTTTTGATAGAAACACAACAAAGACTAGGAAAATAATTCTTATTTTGAAAAATAGCATTGGCGTCACATTTTTTTTTCAAAAATGTGTATCGACTGTTTGTGGGAACGCCACTGGTGGAATCAGAACAAATGTTTTTTGGTCAAAATACTTGCTTTTATACCCAGATATCGTGTACTGAATATCAAAAAAATATCTAAACCAGTCTCAGAAATATTGAAGAAAAACCGATTTTTTCTTCAATTTTTACCGCCCTGTATATCGAAAATGAAGCGTTTCCGGACCTATGTTAATATGAAAATTTTGTCTTAAAATTACCCAAGGAATATCCCCCTGCCGATTATGAAACACCCTGTATATCCATCAAAATTTCGAATTTTTTTTGCAAACCGAGGGCCATTTTTGGAGCCCTCGGCCTTAGTCACTCGAGGCTTGGGGTTCCGGAGTACTGCATCCCCCTGCCCTCCGATAGCTAAGCCACTAATCGAATTTGATCTCTAAACTTCGCGAAAAAAAAAACGAAACTTAGGTCATTATGTTCAAAATGAAGTGAAAATTTGACAAAAAGTGTAAATGTTGGATGTGTAACTAAACAATTTTCTGTTGAACAAATTATGAGTCTTTTTAAAAACGATGTGCTTTTTCCGAAAATTCCTTGTTTAAACGTACAGTCTTTAGTATCTTTTTTTCTGAAATTTTGACTATAATAAAACTAGCAATGTTGGGAATTGTTTAATGTAAAAATTTAAAATATAACAGGAAGGTAAAATTGCATGGCTTTCGCAAACTCTCAACCTTCTCTAGATGGATATGGCATAATTTCAATAAATTATAAATTGAATACAAATAACTTGAGAAGTTGTCACTCGTGTAATCTTAGAGGACAAAAATAATATAAAAACGTTTTATTTAAACAATGTCTATGCATATTTATATTATATATTATGATAACATTTATAAATAGAAATTAACGCTATCTGAGTTGCAAACAAAGGAACGCGAATGCAGAGATGTGTTGTTTTAAAAATAAATAAATATTGAAACGTTATACGATATTAAAAAAATTGCTACTCTTTTGTAATTAACACACAATTGTTGAAACTTCCTAACTCGGAATAATTAATATGTTGTGAATGCAAACATAGCTGTAAAATATTTAAAGCCACCAGGTTCACTTATACATATTCTAATGTCTAACTTTTCGAAAAAACCAAATTTTCAGAAAAGTTATAATTTCGAGAAGAGTCAGTATTTTCAGGAAAACGTCAAAATTTTAAGAAAGTAGAAATACTAAAGTTTTGTTTAAAAAAAAATAAAAATTCTTAGGAGGTCGAAATTTTTATGTAGAAGTCGAAATTTGAGAAATGAAATTGAAGCCAAGAAAGATTAAAAAACACAACAAAGGTTGCTCTAACGCGTTTCGATAGCCAAGCTATCATCTTCAGCGAAAGCTGTGAGAGAAATATTTTTGAGTTTCAATTTTTTTACCCAAATTCGACTTGTTCTGAAAATTACCACATTTTTCATAAAAATGAACTTTTGGAAATTTCGTCTTTTTTTAAGATTTCCACTTTTTCGAAATGTCGACATCTTTGAAGTTCTTCGAAAGGTTTTTTCTTAGTTTGGCTTTATTTTCAAATTTCGACTCTAATCTGAAAATTCGATCTGCCCAGTTCGTGTAGTTTTTAAGTGAATATACTCATTACTCTCTGAAGATGATAGGTTGACTATTGAAACGCGTTAGAGCAACCTTTGTTATGTTTTTTATTCTTTCTTGGTTTCAGGGGACAATTTTTGTATTTCAGTTTTTGAAGATAACCAAGGACCAGTCCGTTCCAACAAAATTACTCAGCCGGAAGGTTTTTTGTCCATGAATTTTTCAGAATGATTGTTGCCCCACCTGAAGGAAATCCTGCCTACGTCCATGTTTCAAGCACTGACAATTTATCGTTAAATCGATTTACCTATATTAAGGATTACAAACCCAAGCGCCACTTGAATCTGATTTTTGATTTCGATAAACCTAATATAAAAAGTGTCCTTGACAGGAAATGTTGAAGATCATTGTCATCGGCGGCATACTCTGAATTCCGAAAGGTCACTTTACATAATCATCCAACTATTCTAATTAGACTATTCAGTTAATAATGAATAATGAACACAATTCATTATTTCCCACAATTCTTTGTCTATTGTTAGATATTTACGTTTATTAAGTCCTATTATGTTTTAAATAGAAAACTATCGTAAAAATATGTCAGAAAGGAGAGTTATATTTGTTATGAGTAAAAGCAAATAATCTAAAAAAAATGTTAATGGAATTATGTAAATATCTAATTTGTTCTAATAATGAATTTGAATTGTTTACGATACGAAAAATTTGCCAAGCAATGAGTACTAGTCATTGTAGATCTTTTAAAATGTACCTAGTTTAGAAAAAAATATAATTCTTGATCGCGTTGATAAATAATTCCCCACAATAATGCGATATTCTTCTCGGTATCCCATTGGCAGTGGGATTTGTGAGCAGTTTACTAGAGTTTCAGATCTTAATGATGCTGTTTTTGTTAATCAAAAATTTTCAAAAGAGATCAAGATTTGAAAAAAATGTCAAAATCATCAACATTATTGACTTTTACTCGAAGTCTTGACTTTTTTAAAATCTCGATCATTTTTCAAAACTTCACCTTTTGAAACCTTTGTTCGTTTTTTCCAAATTTAGACCAGTTTCTAAAAATTTCGAAATCTTTTGAGATATTCTCTGAAGATGATGGCTGTCGAAACGCGTTAGAGCAACCTTTGTTGTGTTTTTTAGTAGGTGGTAGACTGGAACTTTCAGTCGTCCGAGGTTGTACCACCTCACGTATCACTAGGAGGCGGTGAAATGATGCCTACATCATGTTTCCGTCTCTGACACGTGAGTCGGTTTCTGCTATTCCTCTTCCCTCATCCTGTCCTCTTCCTTATTTCCCTTTTTCATTTACTCTGTTTTTTTCTTCTAATTATTAAAAACAAAAATGATGGATTCTCTTCGTGCAAAAAATCTGGTTCGGATGTACGAGTGGAGGATCTACGAGGGAATCCAAAATCGACGGAAAATTTTAATGTACCATGGGCCAAGTTTCTTTCAAACAATTCATTCAAAATTCAATTCTGTAACATTCGGGGTCTAAACTCAAATCTAAACTCGGTTCATCAACACCTTCAAAATGAAAGACCACATGTGCTGTCTCTGACAGAAACTGAAGTCTCCCCATCCATCAATACAGTCCATTTGCTTTGCCCTAACTACGACTTGCACACAAAATTTCGACACAAGAGGGGAATTTGTGCTTTTACGCGAAGCGACCTGTCCTGTCAACGAGAAGAAGCACTGTAATCTGCTGATCATGATGTGATTTGGCTGAAAATCTGCTCCAAAAACGAAGTAATATTCATTTGTTCACTTTATGTGTCTCCAAACGATCCCTCATACAGACAGCTCTTCTTTTATCTCTCCGTAACCTTTGATCATCTACAGACGAATTATCCAAAAGCAGAGGTTGTCTTTCTCGGTGACTTCAACGTACACAACATCCCCTGGTTAAGGTTTTCTTCCCGAACTGACGACGCGGGAAGGGTGGCAGAGGCTTTCGCCATCATTTGTGGACTATCGCAATTAGTTGAGGAGCCCACAAGAATTCCTGTTGTAGATACCCATCAACCTAATCTACTCGACCTTTTCCTTACAAATTCACCAAATTCATATAAAATCTCTGTGACGTCACCGCTTGGAAATTCGGATCACAAACTTGTAGCAGCCTCTCGCTTGCTTCATATACCGCCTCCTTCCCAGAAGGGGTCCCGTAGGGTTTGGCACTTTAACTCTGCAAACTGGGAAAAATTAAGAGACTTCTGTGCATCTTTCCCATGGAAGAAAGTCTGCTTTAACTCAGACAACCCTTTCTTAATCGCCGAATCCATCACGGATTGGTATGGAATGCTCAATACCTCACTCCCAAAAGAAGACTGACTCCAGTAAATCTTGGTTCAGTAAAAAATGTGCTCGGGCTGTCTCCTGCAAAAATCGCGCATATCGTCGTTGGCGAAATAATCCCTCAGTTGAGACTCGGACCATATTTGTAGATGCACGAAATTCTTGTAAACAGGTTATTGACGAGGCAAAAGGTGATTTCGATCGTAAAATGCTCCAGAGGCTTATCAACTGTCCGAACGGTTCCAGGTCCTTTTGGGGATTTGCAAAGTCGATTGGAAAGGATTTTACATCTTCAAATTTTCCACCTTTGCTCGATGAAAATAGCAATATTGCTACTATCTCCAAGGAAAAGGCTGACATGTTAGCCTTAATGTTTGCTGAAAATTCCAATCTTGATTCTCGAAACGCAAAACCTCCTATTCTCCCTAAGGTAGGCGCTTCGATGCGGCTGAAGTTGTTTTCAGACAACGCACAATCAGGAAGATTCTCTTTGAGCTGGCGACACCTCGAAAGCTTCTGGCCTTGATGGTATTCCACTATTGTTCTTAAGAAGTGCGCCCCAGAGTTGACTCCTGTCCTAAGCAAATTGTTCACACTCTCTTACAACAAAAGTGTATTCCCTAACATCTAGAAATCTGCTAGAGTGCAGCCTGTCCCTAAAAAGGGAAAAAGGAATCTGGCTAACAACTATCGCCCTATATCTTTGTTATCCGTTACATCTAAAGCGATGGAAAAGGTTATCAACATCGAGATTCTCAAATATCTGGAGAAAAATAGAATCATCTCCGACAGGCAATACGGTTTTAGACAACAACGTTCCACTTGCGATCTACTGGCATATGTTACTCATATCAGTAACTCAGCTATGGAAAAACATGGTGAGGCTAGGATTGTGGCATTGGATACCTCAAAGGCTTTCGACAGAGTCTGGCACCGATCTCTTTTCCCAAAATTAACATCTTATGGTCTTCCTCCTGGACTCCGTCATTTGATATCCAATTTTCTCGCTGACAGATCTCTTCAGATCATCGTTGATGGCACCTCGTCCGAGACATTTGCGATTAACGCAGGGGTGCCTCGGAGGTCTGTTCTGTCTCCTACTCTATTTATGTTACACATAAACGATCTCTTAGCTTCAACTTACAATCTATATACAGCTACGCAGATGATAGTAACCTTGTGTCATCTTTTTTCTCCGACAAACCATTTTCTATAGCTGCTTCAGATCGACTAAAGGAACAGCAGATGCAGACGATTAATCAGGATCTTGAGATTATTCTGGAATGGGGTAAGAACCATTTGGTCGACGTCAACGCTTCAAAAACTCAGGCCGCGGTTTTCTCTAAGAAAACATCAAGGGATAATGCAACAAACATACTAATGGACGGTAAAATCCTTCCGATGGGATCTAATCTATCTATCCTGGGAGTGAATGCGAGCACTATCTTCTCTTGGGACGATCATGTGTGCGCCATTGCCAAATCCGTCTCTCAGAAGCTAAGTTTTCTTTTAAGAGCTAAAAAGTACTTTACATCTCATCAGCTATTAACACTAAACAGAACTTAAGTTAGGCCAACACTAGAATATTGTTCTCATGTTTGGAGTTCAGCCCCAAAACACACTTTAGCTCTTCTGGATTTAATTAAAAGAAGAGCGATTCGCCTAATTGATGGCGAGAGTCTGACCGATTCTCTCGAAACACTAGAACACAGGCGTATGGTTGGTGACTTGTCTCTCTTCTACAAGTACTATCATGGAAGATGCTCGCAGGAAACTAATAGGATTGATCCCCCCAAGGGCAAGATTCTTGAGGTGTACTAGACAGTAGGAGACAGCAAATTTCCTGATGCGGTCCAGCTTGACACAGTGAGGACTTCTGTCTACGGAGACTCTTTTTTCTATAGAACCTTCCAAGTTATGGAACTTGTTACCGAAAGGAATTTTCCCCAAAAATTACAACCTATCCTTGTTTAAGAAAGGCGGTTCATCGCCAGTCTATCCTCGTTTCCGCATCCTACTCGCAGTGCTTTGAAAGCATAATGGGGTTACCCTTTGCGAGTGGATTAAACTTAAAAAAAATCTTTCTTGTTCAGGGACAAATTTAGTATTTTCAATTTTTAAAGATAACCTGTTTTCAAGATTTCATCTTCTTGTTTTATTACTTCGATTTTCTTGAAAATATTGACCTTTTAAAAATTCGCTTTTGGAAATTTCGAACCTTGAAAATGGCAACATTTTTCAAGTTTTGACCTTCCAGAATTATCAATTTTTTAATAAAACGACTACTTTTTAAAAATTTTGTTTTATTTTAAAAATTTCGATCCTTGCTTTTTTCCTGAGAAGTTTCGAACGCTTTTCAAAAACTCTACTTTATTGAAAATTTTGAATTTTTTCAAATTTTGATGTTTTAAAAATTTCGACTTCTCTTCAAAAAGAAAAATCGACTATTAGTGATCCACGACTGAATCTAGGTAAACTATTCTTAAATTAGAAGAACAAAAATGTATAATGCAACACATGGAAGATGCTCGCATGAACTAATAGGATTGATCCCCCCAAGGGCAAGATTCTTGAGGCGTACTAGACAGTTGGAGACAGCAAATTCCTGTGCAACTTGACACAGTGAAGACTTCCGTCTACGGAGACACTTTTTTCTATAGAACTTCCAAGCTATGGAACTTGTTACCGAAAGGAATTTTCCCCAAAAATTACAACCTATCCTTGTTTAAGAAGGCGGTTCATCGCCATCTATCCTCGTTTCCGCATCCTACTCGCAGTGTTTTGAAAGCATAATGGGGTTACCCTTTGCGAGTGGATTAAACTTTAAAAAAAATCTTTCTTGGTTTCAGGGGACAAATTTTGTATTTCAATTTTTAAAGATAACCAAGGACCAGTCCGTTCCTCCAAATTTGTTAATCAAGAAGATTATTAAAAATGGCAGATCAGCTATTTGACAATATCCCATGAAGAAAATAGTTCCGAGTAAAAATAAACATCCTGACGATATTTTCCCAAATATACTGAAACGTAAGATGTAAAAATTGTGTTACCTATGCATATTTTTTTGACTCTATCCAATTCGTCCTTACGTCTTGCCGTTAGGGCAAGTTTTGCTCCATATTTTGCTAGAACTGTTGCCAAAGCTTCACCAATGCCACTGGAAGCTCCGGTGATGAAAACTACCTTCCCTTTTAGCCTTTCTGCAAAAGAAATAGATTTTGTAATTGGGTAAGTTGACCGCAATGTCATTAAATATTTATAAAATTGAATAGTCTAAGTGTCTGCCTGTCTGTCGACTGATCTTTGTCCGGGCTAATCCCGGAAACTGCTGAAGCGAATTTGGTGAAACTTATACTAAAATGTAGAGTATTTTTAGGAGTACGTTTTAGGCTATTTCTATTTTAGTAAACTCAACCTTCTATTTCTAAGAACTCAATTGTGCTAACCATTTCACTTGAGGTTATAAGGCGGAACATACAAAGGAGAAATCAATCTGCTATGTTTGTAGCTGATATAGGGATGATCGATATTCATCGATGGTGAATGAACATCGATGTTTAGTGGAAAAACATCGATGTTTTAATATCGATGTTAAGTTTTCGATAATATTGACACATCGATGTTATGAGAATAAAATCGGAACATCGAAATCGATACCCTTTAAGTCTAGGGCTAGGCCATCTAGCGTGATTAGGTGTAACAAATGTTGCTGATTAATGTTGTTATTAGTATTATTTCACCTTCACCTAATTTACACTAGATGTCGCTGATCGATTTAACCAAAATAAAACTAACAAAATAAAAAACTGCCAATTTCAAGCCATGGTCAGTTTTTTTTCTTATCTAAGAATAAAGTGGGAGCGAGTGTTAGTAGAAGTTAATTTTTTTTGTAATGAAACTTCGAAAACGAAATAACAGGTATAGTAAATGTACCCTATATTGTACTCTATGTCTGTCCAGCAAACTCAAACTTTTGCAATAATGTACCCCAACAATCTACCATGAATTTGCTTACGTCGCTTACTCTATGTATACCTTATAACGTTGATCAACGCTTATAATAAAATGGATTGTTTTTTTACCTAAAATATCGATGTTTTCGGGCATCGATATTTTTCTTCCGATATTCATCGTACATCGATACTTTTGAACCGATGTTAATATTGATGTCAATATCAATGTTTTTCTAATATCGATCATCCCTAAGCTGATATAATATCCTGCGCCACCTACGATTCTACCGGGTACTAGAATAAAGGGCGCGAAACTTTAACACTATTATTCTATTAATATTAATTGAGAAATTATTTTATTTTGAAATATCACGTTATTGGTTATTGGATTTTGCATAGAGAAAATCGCTGGTACTCCAATATTTGAGTAATACTCAGTGGCGCACTGTGGAACTGCAGCACTCCCAATTTCGTTTTCGTTTTTTTCTCAAAATTTTCTGAACACTTTTCATTACAATTTCTTGTAGAAATTTTAAATTTTCTCCGATTTCTTCTTAAAGAAATTTTAGGTTTCTTTCACTAAGTTACCTATTTTATTTTTAATTTTGATCAAAATTACATTTTCAAAAAGTAGTGCTTGTAAAAGTTTTTATGAAGAAATCAATATCTCGAGCAGGAATTAAAATGTTAAAAAAAACTCAAATTTCTTTGAAAATGTCAATAGTTTGAGAAAATAATTACAATTTCAAGAAAAAATCTAAATCCAACTCATCTCACCTTTTACTATTTCTACCTATTTTATTTTTAAATTTGAACAAAATGACATTTTCGAAAATTATGTTTATAAAAGTTTTGAGGGAGAAATCAATATCTTAAGTAGGAATTAAAATGTTAAGAAAAAAACTTTAATTTCTTTGAAAATATCAACATTTTGAGAAAATAATTACAATTTCAAGAAAAAATCTAAATCAAACTCATCTCGCATTTAACTATTTCTCTAAAAAATAAGTTAATATGTTATCTTCGAATTTTTAACTCAAATCTCATTTTGTATAAAAATTATGAGTTTTTTTCATATATTTCCATTTCTTTAGGAAATTTTGATTTTTTCTGCAAAGTTTCCATTTTTTCTAAATATTTTGCAAAAAAAAATTTTCTCGAAACTTCCATTTTTCCTGAAAATGTTCTCCAGATTTTTCTTTGTATTCCTCTAATTTGCTTTAAAAATGTTAAGTTTTTTCACGAGTCTTTGACAATTTAAAGTTTATTTTATTTTGTAGTTTTGACAAAAAATGTTTGGAAAAAAACCCTGAAAGCTCTATAAAAATTTCAACATTTTGGAACAAAAAATTTCGACTTATTTTTAAAGATATTTCAGTTTTTTTTTCAAATTTAGTTTTTTCCTCTAAGAAGTTTTGCTTTTTTTTCCTGTGCAATTTAAACATTTTATACATAGAATTTTTTTTTGGAATTTCGACTTTTCCTAGAGATTTTGTCTTTAAAATATTTTTACTTGTAGAAATTTTGATTTCTCTCTAAATTTTGATTTCTCTCTAATTTGTTTTGGAAATTTAAAAGTTTTTTTAACGAAATTTTAATATTTTAAAGTTCATTTAATTTTGTAATTTTGATAAGAAACTGAAAACTATTAAGAATATGTTTAGGTAAAATAAACTTCAAATCTGTATAAAAATAAGAAAACTTTGAGAAAAATATTGAAATTTCAAGAAAAAATGAACCTTGTAAATTTTAACCTTTTTTAAAATTTGATATTTCGAAATTTAATTTAAAGATTAAACTCAAAATTTCAAGCGAAAGCAGATCATATTTATAAAAAAAAGTTGAAATTTCTTATAAGTAAACAACATTTTTCAAAAGAAAAAATTGCATTTTTGGAATTAAAGAAAAAAAATTTTTTTTTTGAATAAATCCTTTGTCAAACATATTCTTATAATTTCGACTTTGAAAGTGGGAATTATTGAAATTTTTGAGAAAGAGTCAACACTTCTAGAAGAGTCTCAAAATTTCGAAATTAAAATTAAACAAAATGTTGAAAAAATTCATTAACAATTTACTGTTCCAATTTCATTTTTTTCTAGTAATTCCAGAGTAGCTCCAAAGAAATTTCAAAAATCAAATATTTCAGCTCGAAGTCAATTTTTTGTGATTAAAATTCAAATTTTGGCAATTTATTTGTACATAAAATGCAAGTTTTTATTGGAAATTTGTTTCAAAACTTTGCACAATTTCAAAAATAGGAATTTTTGTTATTAATTTTTATAAATTTGAGTGTTATTTCGAAATTTTTCTCAGAAAATGTAAATTTAAAAATAAAAACATTACCACTTTTAAAAATAATGCTAAAGTTAACAGAAAAGTCGAACTTTTAAAAGAAAAGTCAAATCTTAAAAAATTTTGAAATTTTCGTAGACACTAAAATTTTCAAAAGAAAATAAGGACTTCGAAAAAAATTTTCAATTTTTAAAATGGTCGACATTTTCAATAATTTTGGGAATGTGAATAAAAGACGAATTTTTGAAAAAATATCGACATTTTAGGAAGCTGAATTTTTTGAATATTAGAGAAAACTTAAAATTATCTAAAAATTCGTAATCATCAAAAAAGTTGAAATTTTGAAAAGGTAAAGTTTTGAAATAAGTCGAAATTTTCAATAGTTCAAGTTTAAAAAGAATCTTTTCTTTCAAGTTGAAGATGTAATTGGAAATGTTTAAAAAAATGTATAAATAAAGTTTTAAAAAAAGTTCTAACTTTTCAAAATAAGTCAAGTTTTCAAAAAGAGTCGAAATTTTGAAAAAAATGTCGAAGTTTTGAAATGGAGTCGAAATTTTACGAAATATTAGTCGAAAAATTTCAATAAAAGGTTTTAAGAAACGTCTGACTTAAAAAAAATCACAATTTTTAAATAAAGCACCGACAGTTTGCAAAAACTGTCAAAATTTTGAAAATAGTTGTAAAATTTGCCAAATGACTAAAATTTTGAAAAATTCAAAAAAAGGCCGGAATTTTCAACAAAGTGGGAATTAAAATAAAAAGTTAAAAATTTCAAAAAATGCAGATTTAAGAAAAGGTTAAAATTTTCAATAAACAAAGACGAAATTTGTTGACAAGGCAAAAATTTTCGATAAAGGAAGGTCGAAATTTCGATTTTTTCCGCAAATTTCGACTTTTTTTCTTAAAATTTCGTCTTTTTGCTTGAAATATTTCGAAATTTCTACTTTTTTTCTTGAAATTTCGACGTTATTCTCAAATTTCGAATTTTTGCTCGAAATATTTCGAAATTTCGACTTTTTCTCGAAATTTCAACCTTAATATCGAAATTTCGACATTTTTCTCGAAATTTAGGCTTTTTACTCAAATTTCGACTTTTTTCTCGAAATTTTGCCCTTAATCTGAAAAGTTCGACTTTTTTTTTCAAAATTTCGTTTTTTTCTTTCCCAATTTTAGACTTTTTTCTCAAATATCGACTTTTTTTCTCGAAATTTCAACCTTAATATCGAAATTTCGACATTTTTCTCGAAATTTAGGCTTTTTACTCAAATTTCGACTTTTTTATCGGAATTTCGACTTATGTTTTTCTCAAACTTCGACTTTTTTTCTAGAAAATTCGACTTTTTCTCGAAATTTCGACCGTTTTCTCGAAATTTCGACCTTAACCTGAAAAGTTCGACTTTTTTCTCTAAATTTGGTTTTTTTTTCTCAATTTTCGACTTTTTTCTCGAATATAGACTTTTTTCTCAAAATTTTGACCTTAATATCGAAATTTCGACATTTCTCTCAAAATTTCGACGTTATACTCAAAATTTTGACCCTTTTTTTTATCGAAATTTCGACCTTTCTTTATCGAAATTTCGATTTTTTTCCGCAAATTTCGACTTTTTTTCTTAAAATTTCGTCTTTTTGCTTGAAATATTTCGAAATTTCTCCTTTTTTTCTTGAAATTTCGACGTTATTCTCAAATTTCGAATTTTTGTTCGAAATATTTCGAAATTTCGACTTTTTCTCGAAATTTCGACGTTATTTTCAAATTTCGACTTTTTTCTCGAAATTTCGGCCTTAATTTGAAAAGTTCGACTTTTTTTTCAAAATTTCGTTTTTTCTTTCCCAATTTTAGACTTTTTTCTCAAATATCGACTTTTTTCTCAAAATCTTGACCTATAATCGAAATTTCGACATTTCTCTCAAAATTTCGACGTTATACTCAAAATTTTGACCCTTTTTTTATCGAAATTTCGACCTTTCTTTATCGAAATTTCGCTTTTCTTCGCAAATTTCGACTTTTTTTCTCAAAATTTCGTCTTTTTGCTTGAAATATTTCGAAATTTCTACTTTTTTTCTTGAAATTTCGACGTTATTCTCAAATTTCGAATTTTTGCTCAAAATATTTCGAAATTTCGACTTTTTCTCGAAATTTCGACGTTATTTTCAAATTTCGACTTTTTTCTCGAAATTTCAGCCTTAATCTGAAAGTTCGACTTTTTTTCAAAATTTCGTTTTTTCTTTCCCAATTTTAGACTTTTTTCTCAAATATCGACTTTTTTCTCGAAATCTTAACCTTAATATCGAAATTTCGACATTTTTCTCGAAATTTCGGCTTTAAACTCAAAATGTCGACTATTTTTCTAGAAATTTCGACTTTTTTCTCAAATTTCGACTTTTTTCTCGGAATTTTGACTTTCGTTTTTCTCAAACTTCGACTTTTTTCTCGAAATTTCTACCTTTTTCTCGAAATTTCGACTTTTTTTTTCAAATTCCGACTTTTTTCTCGAAATTTTGATCTTAATCACGAAGTTTCGATTTTTTATTCGAATTTTCAATTTTCATCTCGAAATTTCTAAGAAAAAGATTAAAATTTGCTAACTAAAAATAGCAATTATTGAACGCACCCTACTACAAACTGTCAAGATTGTTGGGAAAGAGGAGTGGTGGGACGCAACTGTCATCTGCCTAATTTGACCATAGTGTAGAAATTTTGACTTATTCGAAAAAAATGTCGATATTAAAGTCGAAATTTCGACATTAGTCTCGGAAGTTTAAGAAGAAAGTAGAAATGTCAAGAAAAAAGTCGAATTTTTGAGAAAAAAGTCGAAATTTCGAGTGTTAAGTCGAAATTTCGAGTGTTAAGTCGAAATTTCGAGTTTAAAGCCGAAATTTCGAGAAAAAAATCAAAATTTAAAAAAAAACCGAATTTTTGACAAAAAAGTTGAAATCCCTAAACCTTTTTTTTTATAATCAGTGTACTTTTTACGCTTTTGTAAAATGTCGAAATTTCTAAATATAATTTTTTTTAATCAATGCCTTCCTACGCTTTTGTAAAATGTCGACTTTAAACTCAAAATTTCGACTTTTTTCTCGAAAATTCTACTCCATGCATACATATGTCAAGAAAGCCAAAATTTGGGGTAATAAAAAATTGAAATTACTGAACGTAGCCTACTGCTAAGTGTCAATATTAAATTGTAAAAGGGTTGGTGCATGTATTGGGAAGCCTCGAGTTCATTGCCAATTTTTATTAAAATGTCTGCATGGCTATTTTGCTTATCATAAGCTGAATAGTTGGCAATTTCGAAAATTATTTATATGCTTAAATATACAAACAGCCGTTTTTCTACTAATATTTTCGTATCATCGAAAATTTTCTGGGGAATATTCATTTCGGGGAGGGTCCGGACCCCTTGGACCCCGCCCCCCTGGCTACGTGCCTGTTAGCAAGTTCGTAATTCAATAATTCGTTCAAAGTTTCAATGATGGAAAACAGAATAAAAATTTGTGTGGTTTCAATTGTGACTGCTTGAAATTTTTTGAAATAAATTCACCTAAAAACACGGTTTAACTGAAACACACTTTTCTATTCCAAACTTTTTTCTAACGTTTATTTTGTGGCATGTTTCGGTACAAATTTGCCCACTTTATCAAGCTAAACAAAAGTGTATACTAAAATTAAACATTCAAAGCAGGATACATCAGTTTAATGGTTTCTTGAAGGGGGTGGATTTATAAATAGATTTAGTAAAGGGGGGTATACTAAAATTAAACATTCAAAGCAGGATACATCAGTTTAATGGTTTCTTGAAGGGGGTGGTTTTATAAATAGATTTAGTAAAGGGGAAGTTGAAAAGTCTGTTCTGCTATTTAATATTAAGTACTCATGATTCTACCTAAACTGGTCACAGAGAATCTGAAAATGATAGCTTGGCTATCGAAACGCGTTTGAGCAACCTTTGTTGTGTTTTTTAATCTTTCTTGGTTTCAGAGGACAAAATGTAAGAACTGAAATCGAACTTTTGAGAATAAAAGTCGAAATTCAAAGAAATTCCATAAGTTATACTAAATTTTTTCTTGAATTCTTCAGTTTGCACATGAAATGTTTCAAAAAATAACTTAAACAGAAGAGATTAGTCTTAAAATAATGAAAAAACAGTTGAAATTTTGAAAAAAAAAGAATTTGTCAAAGAATCTCAAATTTAAACTCGAAACTTCAAGGGAAAAAGTAAAATTTCAGGATTAATTTAATAGGATTAAAATCCTCACCACAAATATGTCCCAAATTTAATTTCGAAATTTCAATTATTTTTGAAATCTTGTGTATAAACTAAATATTCAAGTTCCTGCTAATCTAAAAAGATTAGCAAACGATGCTTAGATTAGTACGCTTGAAAATGCCAGTTCTGCTGGCGAAATATGTATCGCGTAATTATTTATTTAATTGCCGATGTGGTAAAGGGGTGAAACCCTCTTTGGACTTAATCACAAGCCACAGTGTTTAGTTCAGTGCTTTAGAGGGTACACTAGTTTCGGAAGTTTTTAATTATTTCGAAAATCTTAGTCCAAAATGTGTAACTGAGTCGAAAAATATTGACTAAGTGAAAAATAACGAATTTACTATAAGAATACAGTAAAAAAAAAGTTTGGGCGGCGCGGGAATTGAACACGCGCCCTCCGCATTCTCAGAAAGAGAGCAAACATGCATTCTGTTATGAATCTGAAGTTATAGATTCACTTACTTTCTAGGCGTCTCTTAGCATATTTTGCTTCGAGCGATACGTGCTTAAAGCATGCATGAATTGTTTTAAATTAAAAAATTAAAAGCATTTGCGAATTTGGAGTAAATTTTTATTAAGCATGTTTATCTGTTATGTTTACTTGTATGCTGCAAAAAATTGGGCATATTAGCAACAATTAGGCTAAAGTACAAATAATTTGATGTGAAACAAAAAAATTGACTTAAAATATAATAGACTTACTCGGAGATTTTCCCAATTTTCCATAAAATGTGGCTTGAAAATCACAGTCACTAAAAATAAAAGTTCCAATGTACACCAAACTGTAAGTAAATAATCCTACACAAATTAAGGTAAAAATCATATTTGTCGCCGCTAAAAGACTATGCGATCATTAGTGTTTTTAATCAGTATAAAAAAAGGCACTGGCTCCGTTCGATTAAAACAAATGAAAATAAAAACTCAAAGATTAGATAAAGAGCGACTGGTAAACATTGAACCGCTAAACTTCGAAGTAATTCACGGATTAAATTTAACTCTCGTTCTAGCGTTGTTGTTTGGGCTGCTTATGGGACACGTGTAAAACGAACGGTTAGTGGCACACATTCCGTTTTTTTATTCGATATTATTTTACACGAAGAATGGTACTTGCTATAGCAATGAAAGTTGAGAAAGTGGAAAGTAATTTTTTGTTTGTTGTGCTTTCTAAAACAAATTGTCTAACGGGCATTTGTCTATAATGTTAAAAGGACGCCTAGATACTAACAGCTCTACACCGTTTATTTATCGATTGCCAGAAATGCCAGCTGACTTACTGTACGAGTCTAGCCCACAAAACCACGCGTGGGGCCATCGGGTTCATTAATCTGAGGTTGCATTAGTCAATGTTAAAGGTCATCACATTTGCGTTGATTGAAGCAATCAAGACTTTGGTGAAAGAAATCTGTGGATTGTTTGTTAATTTAAATTAGACGTCAGGAAGCGGCAAGTTAAGAACTAATAGGCACTTAAGTAAAAACTTTTCAAGGCCATTAATTTCTTAAAAATGTACACCAATACCTCGCTTTGCGTCGTTTCGTTTTGCATTTTTTCGAAGTTGCGTCGCTGCTTAATTAGTACTAATCTTCACTGTGCGTCGTTAGATTTTCGAGGTTGCGTTGTTTTGGGTTCGAGTCTTTAATTTTTCTTTTGAAATTTTTTGAAATTTTCTTTTTTTTTCTAAAAGATGGCACCACTTTTGTTTCTAATTGCGCCATGCCATCAAAACTCGGGGATTCCCTTTCTAACCGAAAATCAACGCAATTTTAATACAGTTTTATTTTCACTTTGTTTTGCTAATTTTAGAGTTCAGTTTCAATTATGTAGTGTGTTGTGCTTTTTGTAACGTTTCAATTAGTGTGTTGTGCTCTTTTTAAAAGAGAATAATAAATTTTTATAAATGTTTAAGGGTTGTTTCTGGTTACAAAAAAAGTAAATATTTTTCCAATTTATTTATTGGCAGAGTTATATTATTTTTTTTTACATACGCTTGTAATTTTTTTAGCCAAATGAGTGGAAAGGGCGCTGCTGGTAGAATTACCAAAAATAAAAAATAAAACTATCAGCTTGGAGACAAAATTAGATATTCTGCGACGATTTGATAAGGGAGAGAAGGCTGTGGAGATAGCAAAGGCTGTTGGTCTGGCTGCAACAACTGTCAGAACTATTAGAGATCGAGATGGGGATAAAATAAGAGAGGCTGCAAAATCTGCAACATCATTAGATGCTAAAACGATGACCCCTACAAGGAAGGCTTTGATGATCAAAATGGAGTTCTTGCTTTCTATTTGGATTGAAAATCAAGTTGCGCAGAGAATAACATTAAGTAAAATGGTAATTCAGACGAAAGCAAAAAGCTTATTTGATGACATAAAAAGTAAAGCAGCATCCAACGATAATGCTAGTGGTAGTAATACAGACAAGAATGAAACATTTGAAGCTAGTCAGGGCTGGTTTGAGAGATTCAAGGTTCGAGCAAATTTGCACAGCATTGCTCTTAAAGGCGAAGCAGATAACGCTGATTTAAATGCTGCAGAACGCTACCCGACAAAGTTAAAAGCATTAATTCATGAAGGTGGCTACGATCCGAAACAAGTCTTTAATGTTGACGAGACTGGGTTATTTTGGAAACGCCTTCCTAACAGAACTTTCATATCTAAAACAGAAAAATCTGCGCCAGGATTTAAAGCTAGCAAGAATAGACTGACTCGTCTTCTTGGTGGTAATGCAAATGGTGATTTCAAATTTAAACCATTTCTCATTTATCAATCAGAAAATCCAAGAGCTATGAAAGGTTGTTCAAAGAATCTGCTTCCTGTCCACTGACGAGCATGGATGACGGCATCATTATTTCAAAACTGGGTTTCAACTTGTGCTATTCCAGAAATTAAAGCTTATTGCAACAAGGAAAATTTAAACTTTAAGGCTTTGGTCCTAGTAGATAATGCTCCTGGCCACCCAGTTTATGTTGATGAGTTGTCAGAAAACGTGAAATTTGTATTTTTGCCGCCTAATACGACACCAGTTATTCAGCCGATCAAGGAGTAATATCGACTTTTAAAAGTTATTACCTTCGACGAACATTTAAACTTCTTTTAAGTGAGACTGATGGACAAGATAAGCCTACAATGCTAGAGTTTTGGAAAAAGTTCAACATTATGAAAGGCAACGAAATTATTTCCGATTCGTGGGAGGAAATTAAACCATCTTGCATGAATGGTGTTTGGCGTAAAATATGACCTGAATGTGTTCACCGAATATGCGCTGCAGAAGTTAATGGTACACCAGCTGTTCGTCATGAAATTTCTAATTTAGCTAGAGAGTCTAATTTTGAAGGTATGGAGGAGACTGACATAAATGAATTGCTATCCTCGCACAACCAACAATTCTCTAATAAAGAACTATTGCAACTGGAATTGCAATTTGCTAATGAAGAAGATGACAGTGACCGTTCAATTGAAATCTCCGAAGAACAAAATTTAACCTCCAAACAAATTTCCAAAGCGATGTGTTTGATTGACGAAGCTATGGAGATTTTTTTAAAAAACGATCCTGACAGCGGAAGGAGTTTTAAAGTGTCCCAGGCGGTAGCTACGAATATCAATTGCTACAACGAAATTTATTTTACGGTAAAAAAAAGCTGTTCAGCAAACAATGGACCAATTTTTTGTGAAAGAAAGCCGACTTACGACAACAGCCACTATGGACTCATCAGACAGTGATTAATTTTAATTTTGTTTTTCATAAATTAATTGAATAGTTTATTTTGTTTTAATTGAATACGTTTTTTTTTTGTTTTTTGTATGTATGTAATAAAATTTTATACTATTTTTGTTTTTTAAATGTTTACTTTCTTCAATTTACTTTTTAAAAAGTAATATTTTCGTTACCCTGAAATCTATCTTCGATCTTTACATGGTTTGCTATAGAAAATCTTAATTTACTTTGGGTCGTTTCAATTTGCGTCGTGTTTTTTTATAATGTACCCCGACGCAAAGTGAGGTATTGGTGTATTTGTTGAAGGATCTTTGCCCTTCTGCTCTTTGATCAAGAGGAGTTCAAAGATTAAGGAACAAAAAACAATATCCAATTTGGCCATAAATTACGTAACAGGACACTCACTCCCCTTCACGGTTCTCTCCCTTACCGCATTAAGTAATGGCTAGGGACAAACATATTAGTTCGACAAAGATTGAAATTAGTGTTGGAATAATCGAACGATTTTCAAAATCGAATACATTGCATTCGAATACTTTTGAGAATCGAATAAGTATTCGAATACAAAGAATCGAAATATGGGATAATAAAATACCTACTAGAGAAATTGTCTCGGCGGCCTATTCGAGGTATGTGGTGGCGAGATACGACTTTCGATTTCAGTACTTCCGTACCTATGCCCGTAATTGATAATCCCCTAATTGAATATATATAAATTTCTTAATATAAATAAATCTTGAAGCTTTAGAATTTACATACGTATCTTTAACTTTAATTGGATTGGCATATTGGCACTGTATTTCCTGGTATTGTTAAATTTCATTATTAAAATTGAGAGCCGGATTTTAAAAAGTACTGTGATGAGCAGCCGGTTGTGACCATAACCAGTGATTATATATAGTTTTCAAATTGTCGAATTTTGCACATCTTTAAAAATTTTCGAAGAATAATTTACTTCCGATTTTCGGACCCAATTTGTCTACGTTGTGTTTAAAATTATTTTATTCCAATAAATTGTAACCCCAGCTCGTAGAGTCGACAGGGAAGTGTTATCAAATTCAAACAACAATTGACCTCAACTTTTATTACAATTGGTCAAAAAATAAATCAACAAAATTTCAAGTTTGTGATTTTCAAGTGTTCTTAAACATAATACAACAAAATAAAAGTGAACCTGTTTGTTTCAACTTGTTTAAATTTGCTGGACACAGATCTGAGAGAAATATTTCTTTAGAAAATTAAGAGAATTCATTAAGCACAAGTAATCTGACATTCTTTGTCTAACTCTTTCGCTCGTATATGGTGCGTCGGTTATTAATTTCCCAACGTTTATTTTTACCCTAATAATCGCAATGCTTTCCCCAGCTGAGCCATTTAGTTTGTACTCAAAGGTTTTCAAACCAAATGCAGCTAACTTTGTACCTGATTATCGCTTAGTGTTCGCTGGTTAGTTTGTACACAGAGGTTCTCAAACTATTTTCAGGTGTCTGTTTTATTCCCCAATTCTTCTGTGTTTTTGTCGCTTCTTAATTCAACATACTTCACATAGCATACAGTTTCCTGTTAAAGCTTTGAGCTAACAATATCCAAAGGATAATGCTACGAGAAAATGGAGCTCAAGCTTGGAAATGAAGTTGTGATTTATCGTAATAAATCAAATTTATAAATGTTGATTCAGTCTTACAGATCTCTCGTTCTCTCACTCTTTCTTTCTTGCCTTTGTTAACTTGTTCCTTTGTTTGTTTTTCTGCTTTTGTCATACCAAACTCAATCACTCGAACTTAAACCAGTGTCATAAAATAGACTAGAAATATTGTTCAAATTTCATAGAAACTTTCTGAGCCGAATTTCCCTTCCAATACTACATCTACTTCTACGGCTACTGTTCTAAAGAAAGGGCGCTTTTGGCTTAGAAAGTGGCTAAGCTTGACTTAGCACAAAACATTGAAATTAAAGTTAGAAACTGGCAAGAAGTTCTCATTTCTTTCGTCAAAACATTTCCCTAACGAGAGCTGATGCTGATACTGCTCGTTCACCTACGTTAGTACTCCCCATTTGTCAACAGATCTATAAGGCTCTCTTTGGGCCAGGTTGTCTTGTCCTATATTTTTGGGATTCAAGCAACCTACGAAGGAGAATCTGCGAATGAGGTAGCACTAGGTGAATACACCAAAACAAGAACTAGGTAAGAGCTCATTGTGGCTTATGCTTCTAGGATGTTAAGGTGTACAATGCCCACGTTTCTAGAACTTACAGAACATCATCAGTAAAACCCAAATATATGTGTCTGCTGCCAGTTGCCGGACCTTTGTGGTGATGGATATAAATTATTTTGGAACCCCTGGAAACTCAGCTTCCAACAGCAGAACACTAAGATCGATCTTAAGGAAATGAAAATGTTTGTCTGAAGCGAATGCGCTTTATTTCCTTTTCGTTTTCTTGTCCTTGTATTTTTTTATTTTGTTTTATTTTTGTTTCCTTTTTTTGAAACTAAGACTGGTAGTTGCACCAGTCAGCGGTAGGGTTCTTGGCCCAATAATAATTTTCTAACAACGACTTTCTCATTCATTCGGTTTGTTGTAGAATTTTTAAATTCCTTTTTTTTTGTGTACGCCCCCCAACCCCATATTGATCAAAATTAGGAACAAGCATTTTCTCAAATTTTAGGAAAAGTTAATTAAATCATATAAGAGTGAAAACCATCAAACAAAATCATCGGACAATTTAAAACTTACTTGCCTACTTATTTCGTAGCAAACATCACATAAATGGCACAAGAACTTCACGTTGAACAGAAATTGTTTTTTTTTGTGTTCATTTACGTTGATTAGCACAAATAGAAGTAATTTTTTTTTAAACTCCCGTATTCCGTACCCGTTTTTATAAGTTCGGAAGTTGACCATAATTTTTAAACTAATTTCATCGAAGTTTAGTTCTTGACTACTCTGTAAATTTCTTTTAAAATTGGTCTTTCGTTTTATCTTTTTATTCCCCTACCCTTAACTTCTGGGGACCGAAAGACATCCACTGTATCTCGCTAGAGGGCATGAGAATTCAGAATTTCTACTAATTTAAATATTTCTAATTCAAATTAGCCCTTAAATAAATTTTGAAAAGAATTCTTAAAGTGCAAATCAAACTGCAAACCCATTTTGAATGATGTCGTCCCTTTATCTTGCATGTTTTACTTCGATAATTGAAATTTAAATAACTTACAATTGTACGTGTTTATAAGGGCGTTTTTTGAACGTCAAATTCCTCCAGTCTACCACCACATGGTCTTGCCGAGATATTTGCTACGGTCTCCGTTATCGACATGTTACCCTTATTTATTACTCTACTTTTCAGCGGTCCTTCAAAACTAACATGTTATTTTACTCAGTTTAGGTATCTGTGCTTGAAACAAACCAGGCCTAACAAATAACCCTTATCTAATTTGTGAACGCTAAGAAATCTGTTTCTCACGCAAAACGTTATGTTACAAAGAATTTTATATAGTACAATATTTGTAGATTTAATATTTCCAAGAAAATATTGAATATTGAATAAAATTGAATTAAATAAAACAAACGAGGAAATAGAACAGTTGAGTAGAACTCGACTCACCACAGTACTTAAGCATTCCGTTATTTAAGTCCAAAGAAGGTTTCACCCCTTTACCACATCGGCAATTAAATAAATAATTACGCGATACGTATTTCGCCAGCAGAACTGGCATTTTCAAGCGTACTAATCTAAGATTAGCAAAAGATGCATGGACGTCATCTGCATTGAGATTCAAATCGATACTGGCGGTCTTTTGCTTTCTTTCCTATTTCTATTAGACTTAATCACAAGCCGCAGTGTTTAGTTCAGTGCTTTAGTGAATATGGATTCCGTTATTTACTAATTTTAGGAGAATTATGAAGCAATAAATTAAAAATTAGGTACATATTCGAATGCAGGAGTGCGCGAGCATAATGCGTAACCAACCATTCCGGATAAAAATGATCTCGAATACAATACGCATTCAATAATGCACGTCTAAGATCTCAAATACAAATATCGGGTACAGTATTTAACATCTGAGAAGTTAAGAATCGGAAATGTTGCGTAGTTAGGAGACCGATTCTATTCACTACTCAGCATTCCAATGTTTTGTTGTATCGGACTACCACAATCTCGAATACATATTTTGTTTCGAATACATATTTTGTATTCGAATACATATTTTGTATTCGAATACATATTTTGTATTCGAATACATATTTTGTATTCGAATACATATTTTGTATTCGAATACATATTTTGTATTCGAATACATACTTTGTATTCGAATGCAAGCAAGTACCCGAGAACTTATGAATCATGCGATAATGAGATATTGGTTGCACGAGGCGAGAACCGATTGTATTCATATTCTCACTTCAACTTACGGAGTCCGCGAGTATTCGAATACTTCAGTTGAGAATCGGATCTATTCGAGATCTTGGTAGAATCGAATACATCTCACAACTTGTATTCGAATAGCCCAACACTAATTGAACTATACAAAAAACAAGTTCGTTATTTATAAACAAATTTTCTCTAAATTTCGAAAAAAAGCAGCTTTCCGCAATAAAAGTCAAATTGTTGAAAAAAGTGAAAAGAAAATTTCAAAATTTAAAGCTTACAAGGAACCTAAAATTCGAAAAGAGTTGCGAATTACAATTGCAATTTCGCGAAAAATGTCGAAATTTTGTAATAAAAACTGAAACAGTAAATTCACTTTTACAGTTTTTTTTAAGTTTAATCCACTCGCAAAGGGTAACCCCATTATGCTTTCAAAGCACTGCGAGTGGGATGCGGAAACAAGGATAGATGGCGATGAATCGCCTTCTTAAACAAGGATAGGTTGTAATTTTTGGGGAAAATTCCTTTCGGTAACAAGTTCCATAACTTGGAAGTTCTATAGAAAAAAGAGTCTCCGTAGACAGAAGTCCTCACTGTGTCAAGCTGGACCGCACAGGAATTTGCTGTCTCCGACTCCTCAAGAATCTTGCCCTTGGGGGGATCAATCCTATTAGTTCCTGCGAGCATCTTCCATGATAGTACTTGTAGAAAAGAGGCAAGTCACCAACCATACGCCTGTGCTCTTATGTTTCGAGAGAATCGGTCAGGCTTTCGTCATCAATTAGGCGAATCGCTCTTCTTTGATTTGAATCCAAGAGAGCCAAAGTGTGTTTCGGGGCTGAAGTCCAAACATGAGAACGGTATTCGCTAGTGTTGGCCTCACTTGAGCTTTGTATAGTGTTAATAGCTGATGAAATGTGAAGTACTTTTCAGCTCTAAAAAGAAAGCCTAGCTTCTGAGAGGCGGATTTGGCAATGGCGCGCACATGATCGTCCCAAGAAAAGTTAGTGCTCGCATTCACTCCTAGGATAGATAGATTAGATCCCATCGGAAGGATTTTACCGACCATTAGTATGTTTGTTGCATTATCCCTTGATGTTTTCTTAGAGGAAACCACGGCCTGAGTTATTGAAGCGTTGAAGTCGACCAAATTGTTCTTGCCCCATTCCAGATTAATCTCGAGATCCCGATTAATCGTCTGCATCTGCTTTTCTCTTAGTCGATCTGAAGCAGCGATAGATAATGGTTTGTCGGAGAAAAAAGATGACACAAGGTTACTATCATCTGCGTAACTGTATATAGGATTAGAAGTTGAAGCTAAGAGATCGTTTATGTGTAACAGAAAAAGAGTGGGAGACAGAACAGACCCCTGAGGCACCCCTGCGTCAATCGCAAATGTCTCGGATGAGATGCCATCGACGACGACCTGAAGAGATCTGTCAGCGAGAAAATTGGATATCAAATGACGGAGTCAAGGAGGAAGACCATAAGATGTTAATTTGGCGAGAAGAGATCGGTGCCAGACTCTGTCGAAAGCCTTTGAGATATCCAATGCCACAATCCTAGCCTCACCATGTTTTTCCATAGTTACAGATATGAGTAACATATGCCAGTGGATCGCCAGTGGAACGTTGTTGTCTAAAACCGTATTGCCTGTCGGAGATGATTCTATTTTCTTCCAGATATTTGAGAATCTCGATGTTGATAACCTTTTCCATCACTTTAGCTATAACGGGTAACAAAAATATAGGGCGATAATTGTTAGCCAGATTCCTTTTTCCCTTTTTAGGGACAGGCTGCACTCTAGCAGATTTCCAGATGTTAGGGAATACGCCTTTGTTGTAAGAGAGTGTAAACAAGTTGCTTAGGACAGGAGTCAACTCTGGGGCGCACTTCTTAAGAACAATAGCGGGAATACCATCAAGGCCAGAAGCTTTCGAGGTATCGCCAGCTCAAAGAGAATCTTCCCGATTGTGCGTTCTCTGAAAACAACTTCAGGTATCGACGTGCCAACCTTAGAGAGAATAGGAGGTTCTGCGTTTCGAGAATCAAGATTGGAATTTTTAGCAAACATTAAGGCTAACATGTCAGCCTTTTTCTTGGAGGTAGTAGCAATATTGCTATTTTCATTGAGTAAAGGTGGAAAATTTGACGATGTAAAATTCTTTCCAATCGACTTTTTAAATCCCCAAAAGGACCTGGAGCCGTTCAGACAGTTGATAAGCCTCTGGCGCATTTTACGATCGAAATCACTTTTTGCCTCGTCAATAAACTGTTTACAAGAATTTGGGGCATCTACAAATATGGTCCGAGTCTCGACTGAGGGATTATTTCGCCAACGACGATGTGCGCGATTTTGCAGGGGACAGCCCGAGCACATTTTTTACCGAACCAAGATTTACTGGAAGCAGACTTCTTTTGGGAGTGGGGAATTGAGCATTCCATACCAATCAGGATAGTTTCCGTGATGGATTCGGCGACTAAGAAAGGGTTGTCTGAGTTAAAGCAGAGTTCCTGCCTTGGGAAAGATGCAAAGAAGTCTCTTAATTCTTCCCAGTTTGCAGAGTTAAAGTGCCAAACCCTACAGGACTGCGTCTGGGGAGGAGGTGGTATATGAAGCGAGCGAGAGGCTGCTACAAGCTTGTGATCCGAATTTCCAAGCGGTGATGTTACAGAGATTTTATACGAATTTGGTGATTTTGTAATGAAAAGGTTGAGTAGATTAGGTTGATGGGTATATACATTAGGAATTCTTGTGGGTTCCTCAACTAATTGCGATAGTCCACAAGTGATGGCGAAAGCATCTGCCACCCTTTCCGCGTCGTCAGTTCGGGAAGAAAATCTTAACCAGGGGATGTTGTGTACGTTGAAGTCACCGAGAAAGACAACCTCAGCTTTTGGATAATTCGTCTGCAGGTAATCAAAGGTTACGGAGAGATAAGAGAAGAGCTGTCTGTATGAGGGATCGTTTGGAGACAAATAAAGTGAACAAATGACTATTACTTCGTTTTTGGAGAAGATTTTCAGCCAAATCATATCATGATCGGCAGATTCCAGTGCTTCTTCTCGTTGACAGGACAGGTCACTTCGCGTAAAAGCACAAATTCCCCTCTTGTGTCGAAATTTTATGTGCAAGTCGTAGTTAGGGCAAAGCAAATGGACTGTATTGATGGATGGGGAGACTTGGGTTTCTGTCAGAGACAGCACATGTGGTGTTTCATTTTGAAGGTGTTGATGAACCGAGTTTAGATTTGAGTTTAGACCCCGAATGTTTCAGAATTGAATTTTCAATGAATTGTTTGAAAGAAACTTGGCTCGTGGTACATTAAAATTTTCCGTCGATTTTCCCTCGTAGACCCTCCACTGTGACATCCGAAGGGGAGGGTAGTTTACGTCCGGAATTTTTTGCACAAAGAGCATTCATCATCTTTGTTTTTAATAAATAGCAGAAAAAATCAGAGTAGATGAAAAAAGGAAATAAGGAAAAGGACAGGATGAGGAAAGAAGAATAGCAGAAACCGACTCACGTGTCAGAGACGGAAACATGTTCACTGCACCGCCTCCTAGTGATACGAGGGGTGGTATTACCTCGGACGACTGAAAGTTCCAGTCTACCACCTACTACAGTGGAAATTTTACAAAAAAGTTATAATTGAAAGTGCAAAGACACTTGAAAGTATGAGAAAAATATAGGTTTCCAAAAATGTCAAATTTATGAGAAAAATTGAAATCCCAAAATAGCCAAAATTAAAAAAGGGGTCATCAATAAATTACTTTATTACACACGATTTTATGATTTTTGGATTTTCCTTCCGTCATAGGTAATCAAATTTATATGACCCCGCTCCCCCTGGTGTGACGTGACATATTTGTAAACTTCAGTTTAAAAACTATTGAATTAAAACAGCACTTCAGACATTATTTATATTTTTCGGCGTATGTATAAGCCAAAAATTATTTTTTTGAAATACGAGAAAATTTTTCTTTTACGATAGTTTTATCTTTATCCTAAATTCATCACAATTCTTATTTATCTTTTCCAAAATTGTGATCTTAAATTCGAAATATCCATTTTAGACGGTTTAATTTAATTTCGAAATTTCGACGTAATTCGACAATTTTTATGAAATTCAAGAAAAAATTTAATACAAATTCTATGGATTTTTTTTCGTAATTCTCATTCTAATGTTTAAAGTTTTATTTAAGTAAAAAAGTTCGATTTTAAAGCATTGAAGAAAATTATTTTCGATGTGAGTTAAGATTTTTTTTTCAGAAAATTCGAGTTTTGTTCTCGAAAGTTGGATTTTAGTTCTTACTTTTTTCCTAAATGTTCAACTATAAGCAGTAACGTGCCCACCCAAATTTTGTTATAAATATATGCATTTATTACGTATAAATTTAAAAAAGTAAAATAATATATGTCGGCGGATACGCCACTGGTCTTAGAGAATTAACGAATCTGGAGCACCCAGGGACCTTTTCCCTTGGCGGGCGGAACGAGACCAGCACAGCGTTTGAGGAGACAGATGGCGGTGACGATCGAGACGGGATAGATCGATACGCGGTGTGCGGGTTGCGGACTGCCGAGCTCTATCGATTAATTCTAAGAGTTACCGATTACATTATTGACAATTCTCATTTAGATTATTATAGACCATTTTAAGTTAAGTTACGTTAAGTTTGTTATTTGTGCCAACAACAATAAATTGTGCAATTATGAGTGGTAAATCAAAAGCGTCACCCCGTAAACGTGCGAGAATCGAAACATCCACGCAGCCACCTGAAACGTCTCCGACATATATTAACAAATTTCTCAGTTTAAACAGAATTTTTAAACTCTTAGGAATTTGTAATAAACGTCAATGTTTTATCGAAATTTTAATTTTTTTTTCTCGAAATTTCCCGGTAAAACTCAAATTTCTTTTTTAAAAATTTTGCACTTTGAATCTTTATTTTAAATCCAAAGTTTATTCTTGAATTGTTTAAATTAGAAAATTCAAAAATTCATTTTGTAAATTCTAACAGTAAAACAAAGATCGAATAAAAAAAAGTCAAAATTTCTAAAGAAATATGAGATTGAAAAGAAATTACGATTAACGCACCGAAATTTGAAAAAACATTTAGCTTAAAATTTTCTATTTATATTCCAAATTTCAACTTTAAACATAAAATTTTCTAAGAAAAACTCGGAAATTCATACAGTTCGACATTAAATTTGAATTTTTGACTTCAAATTCGACAATAGTTTTAAAGGTCAAATTTCAGTTTTAAATTAGAAATTTCGAGAATAAGTCTCTTAATTTTTCTTCGCCTTTTTTTTAACATTCGAATGTAGTTTTAAAACTTTAGATTTTAAAGTCACCATTTGATAAAAAAATTGAAATACAGAACTTGTCCCCTGAAACCAAGAAATATTAAAAAACACAACAAAGGTTGCTCTAACGCGTTTTGACAGCCAAGCTGTCATCTTCAGTTTCTCTCTGAAGATGACAGCTTGGCTTTCGAAACGCGTTAGAGCAACCTTTGTTGTGTTTTTTAATCTTTCTTGGTTTCAGGGGACAAGTTCTGTATTTGAATTTTTGAAGATAACCAAGGACCAGTCCGTCCCATCACCATTTGATGAAAATAATTCAACATTTCATGCTTAAAATCGATATCCTGAAAAAAAATCGATAGTTGCTATTTCTAAAAAACGGAAATTTTGAACCTTTCTACTAATTTTTGATTTGCAAAAATGGTTGTTTTAGTAATAAACAAGTTTAATTTCCAATTTGATTTAACTTTTTTGTTGGAATTTTGACTCTAAAATCAAAATATTAAAGAATTTCGAATTCAACTCAAATTTTTTCTCGAAGTTTCGACTTTATAAGCTCAAGAAGAAATTTGCACTTTATTATCGACTTTAAAGTCAAATTTTTCAACAATTAATATCTAGATTCGTTGCGCGTTGCCTAAAGTTTGGGATTGCACTTAGGCCACCCTTTCCAAGCCCATTGTGCTATCCTTGTGATTAAGGTGTCCTTGGTCATTCATGCAGTCATCCAACCTTGTTGAGAAACTGAAAAACGTCAACAATTAATAATTGCTAGTTTAAATTTCGTATTGCTCAAAGAAGTCGAATAATTTCTATAAATTTGTTAAATATTTTCAAAATTTCAACTTGTTTTCGAAATTAAATTGAAAGTTTAGATTTAGAACTCTAAATGTTCATCCCTTTTTTTTGGGGGGAAAGTTGTAAGTTAAAATTTTACAAAAAAATCAAAATGTTTAAAAAGGTAAATTCTGAAATTTTTCAAGAAAAACAAAATTAACAAAAAAATTTTGGAAATTCGAAACTTCCTAAAAAAGGCAATAGTCAGCATTTACCAGAAAGTGAAAATTAAAAAAAAAATGACACATTTGGAAAAAAGTTTACATTTTGAAGAACAAAAAAATCTAAATTTGGCAATAACCCAATGTAAAAAAGGTGGAAGATTTTAAGAAAATGTTCGAAAGGTCCAAATTTTGAGAGTCGTAATTTTCAAAAATTCAAATTTAAAAAAAGTCGAGATTTTGAAATAATCGAAAATTTCAAAAAAGTGGATATTATCAATTTTTAAAAGAAGTCAAAACTTCTAAAATCGAAATACCAGAAGTTAATTTTTTTTAAATATCTTCAGAGGTCAGAACATTACAAAAAGTCAAAAACTTTAAAAAAGTTGGAAGTTTTGAAAAAACTGACCGAAAATTTCAAAGCAAAATAATAAAAAAAAATCGTAATTTTCAAAGACTTTCAGATTTTCAAAACGAGGAGACAAGCAAAATGCTGCATTTTTTAGTCGAGTTTTTAAGAAAGTCTAATTATTGCAAAAAATTAGAAACTTTCAAAAAAATTCAAAATTTTGTTAAAAAGTCGTAACCTTCAAAAAATGTCGATTTTTGAAAAGGTAAAAATTAAAAAAAACCTAAGATGGAGATTTTTCAAGGAATGACATTCTAAAAATATGAAAGCTCTAAATTTCGAGAGAAAAAAATGATCCTTAGAAAAACTAGGTCCAAATTTTTAAAACGCCAAAATTTTGGAAAAGGAAAGGATTCATGAAAATTCATCTCTAAGGAGTTAAGGACATCAAATAGGGGACGGAACTTCGTGTGGGAAAAATTTCAGAAAATTCGATATTTTTACTAAATATCTTTTTTTAATCCGGCTTTTGGTGAAAGCTTCGATATTTGATCCATTTTTTTCGAATTTTTTAAATTCCAAAATTTCAATTTTCTGGAAATTTAGTAATTTTGATTAATTCTCCAAATTTCGACTTTTAATATTGACATTTGGGATATTTCGTTTTCAACTTTTTTGAAAACTTTGACTTCTGCTGAATATTTGATCTTCTATTTAAAATGCAAACTATTTCTCAAAAAATTAGATTTTATTTTCAAAATTTGTAATATTCTGAAAATATAAACTCTTTTTAAAAAATTTCAACTTTGTTGCAAATTTAGATGACGGGATTGTCAATTTATTTCAAAATTTGCGCCTTTCCTTAGAATTCTGACTAGAAGTTTTTACTTTCTTTAAAATATTGATCTGCTTTTTGAATTTTCAACTTCTTCTCCAAATTCTACTTTTTGTAAATTACATTTTTCGAAAAACTACTCTGTTGAAAATTTGAACCATTTATTTGAACAATTCACTATTTCTTGAAAAAAATATACAGGAATACTTTTTTAATAATATTTACCGAAAATTTCGATTTTTTTGGAAGTTAAGACCAAAAGATATCCAAAATTTCGGCTTCTTTTTGACATTTCGACTAAAAATTTTTGCGAGAATTTGAACTATTTAAAATATCTTAACTTGTTTTAGTAAGATTTTACACTTTTGCTTTAAATTTTTATTCATGTTTAAAATTTCGACATTTTTAAAAATTTGATTTTTACTAAAATCTAGTCTTTTGTCGTGACATTTTGACCACTTTTTAAAATTGTCCAAGTTTTTCCAACATTTTCTGAAATTATGAATTTTTTTAAAAATGTTCATTTAAAATTTCGAATTTTTATGAAAAGTGGGCTTTTTTATCGTAAAATTAGATTTGTCAAAATTTCGATTTTTCGCAAAATTTCGTTTTTTTCGCAAAATTTCGATTTTTTCGCAAAATTTCAATTTTTTCCCCAAAATTTCAAATTTTTTTCTAAATTGCGACTTTCTTTGTAATTTTTAGTTATTTGGAACATTTGACTTTTGTTGAAAATATGAATTTACTTTAAAAATTCGACATTACAGCTTTAATTTAATTTAATTTAACATTTCAAAACTGTCTTTTTTTAACATAGTACTTTTCTCGTAATGTCCACTTTTTTTATTGGAAATTTCGACGTTTTTTTTAAATTATAACTTAGAATTCTCGACTGTTTCTCAAAATTTTGGCTATTTCTCCAAGTATTACTTTTTACTGAAAATTTCGACTTTTTTGTAAACCTGAATTTTTTTTATATAGTCTTTTGTCGTGACATTTTGACCACTTTTTGGAAATGTCCAAATTTTTAGAAAATTAAACTTTTTGTGGAAATTTGATTTTTTTGAAAGTTTTGAATTAAAATTTTTAATTTTAAAAGAAGTCAAAATTTCTGAAATCCAAATATCAAGAGGTAATTTTTTTTCAAAATATGTTTAGAAAAGGTCAAAACATTTCAAAAAGTCAAAATCTTTAAAAAAGTTAGAAGTTATTTAAAAACTGACCAAAAATGTGAAAGCTTTCTAAAGAAAGCTTTCACATTTTTGGTCAGTTTTTAAGTTTTTGATCTAAAGATCAAAATTATGAAGTGTGAAAAGAGTGAAAACTTGAGGATGTTAAAATTTTCAGAGTCGAATAATTTAAAAATAATCTTTTCCAAAAACTAAAAATGTTTTATCAAAGTTAAATCCTTTTAAAAAACAATTTGAAATCTAAAAAAATTGAAATATTAAAATAACTTGAAATATTTAAAAAAAGAAAGTGAATATTTTTTGAAAATGGGTAGAATTTTTAAAAAATCAAACTTTGGAGTAAAGCGCCGTACTTTCGAGTTTATACCAGATGTTTCGCAAAAACAATTAATATTTAAAGTAACACACAATTTCGACTTCTAAATTCTAAACAATCTGAAAAAAATATCGCAATTTCGAGGCTTAAGTCGAAATCTTGAGAAAAAAGTCAAAGTTTTCAGAATAAAAATTACTATTTTAGCGTAAACAAAATTGTTGGAAGTTTAAATTAGACATTGTATTTTTTCGCTGATTTTTTAAATTTTAGGTTAAATTTGAAATAGTGAGACTTCAGCGAAAATGTTAAGAAAAAAAAATCATATCTTGAAATTTTAGGAAGTCGGCAGAACGTCATAGAAATTTGGGATTTCGAAAAAAAAGTGAAATACTAAAAAAAGGTGGAATTTGAAAGAAAAAATCGACGAAAAATCGAAAGTTTGAGGAAAGAAGCAAATTTGGAGTTTTCTAAAAAAAAGTTTAAATTTCCAGAAAAACTCGATTTGCAAATAAAATTAAGCTAAGCCGAGTTTCCCTAGCTCGAATGAAAAACACTCTACTGCCTTATTCTAAAATTACAACAGGGGATATTTTTTTTATTTTAAACTCGAAATTTTAAGAGAAGAAAATAAATATTTCGAGTGATTTCGAGATATAAGTTGAAATTTCAAGAAAATGTCGAAAATTTTGAAAAATATTCAAGTTAAAACTTGAAATTATAATTTGGCTTAAAATTTTGAGAATAAAGTCAACATTTCTTAGAAAATCTGGAAATTGATAGTTTCTAATCTAATTTTTAAACAGAAATCAGAGACGAAAGTAAACTCCTAAATTTGAGATCAATGTTGCATGGATTTGTGTACAATTTTGAAAAAGAAACTGAAATTTCTAAGAAAAAAAACCAAACTCAAGGATAAAATAAAAAGTCTTTTAAATACATAAATTCAATGAAGCGAAAAAAATCGATATTTTTTCCGGTTTCGTTCCGACGAAAATAACGTTTTTTTTTTCGGTTTCCGGTTTGAAACCCTGTTTGAAAGCGCACTTTCATGAGAAATAATGTTACGTTTGTTTTATCGAAAAATTAGAATTTATTTTTGAGATATTAAAGACAAACTGTTTTTGGGGATTATCTTCAAGCGGAGGGTTTCACCACTTAGTATCTAAAAAAATAACATATAGTAATATGTTTTTTTCAATTTATTTAACATTTCTTCGGCCCAGTTTGGAAATATTTAAATTTTTATGGTTTGTTGACAATTTTATAAACAGTTTTTGAAATGCTGTTATAAAATTGTCAACAAACCATAAAAATTTAAATATTTCCAAACTGGGCCGAAGAAATGTTAAATAAATTGAAAAAAACATAATATTTCCGGTCAATAAGGGTCTACCATGAAGAATATATAGTAATATATGTACTATAACATTACAAACTGAAAAAAATCGATGAGGTACACCTTGGCCACTTTCTTTGTAAGTGTGGAAACAAGAGTAAAAAATATGAATAAATATCTTTATTTACAGAGGAATAGTACTTTTACTACAACAAAGTATAAATTAATCTACACATTTAATTCTTTTAAATTAAGTTGCATTGTCATATGTCTTTTTTGTCATTGGAAGAGCCATTTTTGTCACCGCCGATCTCTACTACTTCGGACTGCTTGTCCAAGTGGGAGTCATTAATTTTTTTAAACAATGTTCCACCACCATATCCAGCCACGGCACAAGTAATTGCGGCAATGCCTCCAACTTTTAACCCGGCCACTAGACCTATTGGACCCCCAATAATACCCCCAATCAAAGCCCCTGAAACTGGATAGGCAGCTGCTTTCAGCCTGAAAAAAAACCATTTTTTATATTTTTAGATACAAATTTTGAGAAAAAAAAAGATGAACTGTTCAAAAATTACCTTTCTTTAATTCAAAAAACAAAAATAATATTTTCCCAAAATTTTTACTTTTTTATAAAACTTCAAATTACTTTTTAGTAAGATAACGAAGGCTTCCACAGCCAGAGTCAGTAAAGGATATACTTCTTCCGTTTCACGGTCCAATCCCGGAAGAAGTATATTCTGTACTTTTTAGTAAATAAACAATTTTTGAAAAAAAAATGGCAACATTTGGATGGATTTACAAAAAAAAGGATACAAATTTCAAAATAGGATTCGAATTTCAAGAACAGTCAGATTATAAAAGAAAGTAAAATTTTCTGAAAAAATTAATAATAATCCTGAAAACCAATTAATTAAAATTTTAACAACAAATTCGAATTGTAAGAATAAAAGGGAAATTTCGAAAAAGCTCACTTTTGGGGAAATATTTGAAATTTGCAGAAATGAAGTCCAAATTTTGAAAGACAAATTTCAAGGAAACTGTCAAAGTCTGCAGAAAACATCAACGTTTGAGATAAAAGGGTCGACGTTTGAGATAAAAGTTTAAATTTTCGGCAAAAGCCGAATTCTGAATGAAGCTGATGAATTTTGAAAAAAAGAACACCTTTCCCAGAAAGATAAAATTTTGAAAAAATAGTTGTAATTAGCAGAAATATAAAAAAGGTACAATTTTGAGATAAAACTTTAAATTTTCAAAAATTGGAGAAAATTTTCAAAATTTCGTAGAAAAAACAGAACGAATTTTCAAATGAAAGTTGAAATTTTGAGAAGCAAGCCGAAATTTCGAGAAAAAAATCGAAATGTGGAGAAAAATGCCGAAATTAAAAAAAAATCGAAATTTTCTGAAATGAAAGTCAAAATTTTAAAGACGAATTTTAAGGAAATTCTCGAAATCTGCAGAAATATAAAGTTTGAGACGAAAGTTAACATTTTCTGGAAAAGCCAAATTATGGGTAAAGCTTCGAAATTTCGAAGAAAAAAAATGTTACAAAGAAAATCGAAATTTAACAAAAAAGGCAAAATTTTTAGAAAAAAATCCAATTTTCAGAATAAACTCGAAATGTTAAAAAGGATAAATTTGGAAAAAAATTGTAATTTGGAGAAATATAAAAGATACAATTTTGAGATAAAAGGTCGAAATTTCGAGAAAAAAGTAGAAATTTCGAGGAAAATGTCGAAATTCAAAAAAAATTGAAATTTGTTGAAACGAAAGTAGAAAGTTTGAAAGACGAATTTTAAGGAAATTGTCGAAATCTGCAGAAATATAAAGGTTTGAAACAAAAGTTAACATTTTCCGGAAAAGCCAAATTCTGGGTAAAACTGCAAAATTTCAAAGAAAAAAAAATTACAATAAAAATCGACATTCAAATGAAAAGGCAAAATTTTTCAAAAAAAAATCCAATTTTCAGAATAAAGTCGAAATGTTAAAAAGGATACATTTAGAAAAAAAATCCTAATTTGCAGAAATGTAGAAGATGAGATAAAAGTTCGAGTTTACATAAAAAAATTGCGAAATTTCGTAGGAAAACAGAATGGATTTTCAAATAAAATAAAAGTTGAAATTTTGAGGAGCAAGTCGAAATTTCGAGTCAAAAGTCGAAATATCGAGAAAAATTTCGAAATTCAAAAAAAAATTTGAAATTTGCTAAAATGAATGTCGAAATTTTGAAAAACGAATTTTAAGGAAATTGTCAAAATCTGCAGCAACATAAAGGTCAACGTTTGAGATAAAAGTTTAAATTTTCAGCAAAAATCAAATTTTGAATAAAACTGCGAAATTTCTAAGAAAACAAAAAGATAAAAATTACAAAGAAAATCGAAATTTCCCAGAAAAAGTAAAACATTGGAAAACAAAAATCGAATTTTCGAAACAAAGTCGAAATTTCAAACAAATTTGGAAAAAAAGTCGAAATTTGCAGATATATGAAAGATACAATTTTAACATAAAAGTTTGAGTTTTCAAAAAAGTGTAATTTAAGAAAAATTGCGAAATTTCGAAGAAAAAACTGAACAAAGTTTGAATTTCCAGCAAAAGTCAAATTTTGAGTAAAGCTGCGAAATTTCGAAGAAAACAAAAAGATAAAAATTACAAAGAAAATCGAAGTTGTCCAGGAAAAGTAAAACATTGAGAAAAAAATTGAATATTTTCGGAATAAAGACGAAATTTCAAAACAAATTTGGAAAAAAGGTCGAAATCTGCAGAAATATAAAGGTTTGAGACAAAAGTTAACATTTTCCGGAAAAGCCAAATTCTGGGTAAAGCTGCAAAATTTCAAAGAAAAAAAAATTACAATAAAAATCGACATTTAAAAGAAAAGGCAAAATTTTTCGAAAAAAAATCCAATTTTCAGAATAAAGTCGAAATGTTAAAAAGGATACATTTCGAAAAAAAATCGTAATTTGCAGAAATGTAGAAGATGAGATAAAAGTTTGAGTTTACATAAAAAAATTGCGAAATTTCGTAGGAAAACAGAATGGATTTTCAAATAAAATAAAAGTTGAAATTTTGAGGCAGCAAGTCGAAATTTCGAGTCAAAAGTCGAAATATCGAGAAAAATTTCGAAATTCAAAAAAAAATTAGAAATTTGCTAAAATGAAAGTCGAAATTTTGAAAAACGAATTTTAAGGAAATTGTCAAAATCTGCAGCAACATAAAGGTCAACGTTTGAGATAAAAGTTTAAATTTTCAGCAAAAATCAAATTTTGAATAAAACTGCGAAATTTCTAAGAAAACAAAAAGATAAAAACTACAAAGAAAATCGAAATTTCCCAGAAAAAGTAAAACATTGGAAAACAAAAATCGAATTTTCGAAACAAAGTCGAAATTTCAAACAAATTTGGAAAAAAGTCGAAATTTGCAGATATATGAAAGATACAATTTTAACATAAAAGTTTGAGTTTTCAAAAAAGTGTAATTTAAGAAAAATTGCGAAATTTCGAAGAAAAAACTGAACAAAGTTTGAATTTCCAGCAAAAGTCAAATTTTGAGTAAAGCTGCGAAATTTCGAAGAAAATAAAAAGATAAAAATTACAAAGAAAATCGAAGTTGTCCAGGAAAAGTAAAACATTGAGAAAAAAATTGAATATTTTCGGAATAAAGACGAAATTTCAAAACAAATTTGGAAAAAAGGTCGAAATCTGCAGAAATATAAAGGTTTGAGACAAAAGTTAACATTTTCCGGAAAAGCCAAATTCTGGGTAAACCTGCAAAATTTCAAAGAAAAAAAAATTACAATAAAAATCGACATTTAACAGAAAAAGCAAAATTTTTCGAAAAAAAATCCAATTTTCAGAATAAAGTCGAAATGTTAAAAAGGACACATTTCGAAAAAAAATCCTAATTTGCAGAAATGTAGAAGATGAGATAAAAGTTCGAGTTTACATAAAAAAATTGCGAAATTTCGTAGGAAAACAGAATGGATTTTCAAATAAAATAAAAGTTGAAATTTTGAGGAGCAAGTCGAAATTTCGAGTCAAAAGTCGAAATATCGAGAAAAATTTCGAAATCTGCAGAAATATGATAGGTACAATTTTAAGATAAGAGTTTGAGTTTTCAAAAGTGTAATTTGAGAAAAATTGCGAAATTTCGAAGAAAAAACTGAACAAAGTTAAAATTTCCAGCAAAAGTCAAATTATGAGTAAAAGTGCGAAATTTCGAAGAAAACAAAAAGATAAAAATTACAAAGAAAATAGAAATTTCCCAGGTAAAGTAAAACATTGAGAAAACAAAAATCGAATTTTCGAAATGAAGTCGAAATTTCAAACAAATTTGTAAAAAAAGTCGCAATTTGCAGAAATATGAAAGATACAATTTTAAGATAAAAGTTTGAGTTTTCAAAAAAGTGTAATTTGAGAAAAATTGCGAAATTTCGAAGAAAAAACTGAACAAAGTTAAAATTTCCAGCAAAAGTCAAATTTCAGAAATAATTTGAGAAAAATTGAGAAATTTCGAAGAAAAAACTAAACAAATTGATAACAGATGGTCAAAGTTGAGAAACAAATTGAAATTTCAAGAAAAAAGTCGTCGAAATTTCGACAAAAATGTAAATTCGAAACGAATTGAATTTTCAGAATAAAATAAAAATTTCAAAAAAGATCAAATTTGAAGGCAATTCGAACTTTCCAGCAGAAAGTAAGTTGTATACAACTCACTTATGTGCATTTAAAATGTGTTTCACTCCTGCGTTGACATTGGTATTTGTACTTTCAATACTTTCTTCGACTATCGCTACCGTTTCTCCCTGCGTACCAACCATCTCATGGACTTGACTATAAATCTCGTGCAAATCTTTCACATCCTCATGAATGGCTTCTACCCTATTCAACGTCTCCTGATGTTCTTTCAGTCTTAAATCATCCAACGATTCCTGTATTTGTATTTGGGGTGCCCCGTAAAAAGGATTCTCGTTCTCTTTGTTTTCTACTTGAGTTTCTGGCACTTCGGTGATGCTCGATACTAAATTTTGAAGCTCTGAAAAATATTTGAGCATAAATATCGCACAAAACTATCACTTGTGATTCCATTAAGAAGTAATGATGCTGACAGAATTTTAAATAGAAAGTTTTCATGCTTTAAATATTCAGCAAATTTGTTGAAACGGAAAATAATTCGAAAATTCAAATTTAAACTCAAAATTCCAAATTTAAACTCAAAATTCCAAATTTAAACTCAAAATTCCAAATTGAAACACAAAATTTCAAATTTAAACCCAAAATTTCGGGTTCAAACTCAAAATTTTGGTTTTTTTTAGGATATTGAATATTCTATCGATATTCAACTTTTTTTCGATATCTCGATTTTGCAATTTCAAGAAAAATGTCGAAATTACGAATTTAAACGCGGAATTCTAAAAAAAAGTTAATATTTTGGAAAAATATTCAGTATTTCAGCAAAAAAAACTAGAAAATTTGTAATAAATTATCAAACATTTATGAAAAATATTGACTAGAAATTTAAAAAGACGAAATTTCGAATTGAATTCCCAATTATAATGTTTGCTTGAAAAAAAGTTAATTGAAATATCGAAATCTGAACTTTATTTTCTAAAGTTGCGACTTTACACTAGAAGTTTGAGAAAAAGTGTGAAACTTTCAACTTTTAAACTCAAAATTTTTAAATCTTTGCAAATTTCTACCTCGAAATCGAAATTTCCAGTTTAAAATCGAAATTTCAAGTTTAAAATCGAAACTTCGGGTTGAAAATCAGAATTTCGAGCTCAAAATTTAAATTTCAAGGTAAAATCTGATCTTTCGAGATTAAACTGGTGACAATTGACATTTCCAACCCTTACTTTGTCGAATTCTTCAATAACCATAACTATTAAACTTTATTAACGACTAAACAGATATTAAAAATTCCATGATGTTTCGATAAATATTTGCTAAGGCCAGGCCTGGTTTCGCTTTACAGCATCAACGCCGGTTGCTGCTTTAAATGTTAATAAAGTTTAATAGTTATAAACTTTTGGTGGAATGGACTGGTCCTTGGTTATCTTCAAAAATTGAAATACAAATCTTGCCTCCTGAAAACAAGAAAGATTGAAAAACACAACAGAGGTTGCTCTAACATGTTTCGATAACCAAGCTTTCATCTTAAGAGAGTTACTAAAAACGCGTTAGAGCAACCCCAATTGTGTTTTTTAATCTTTCTTGGTTTCAGGGGACAAAATTTGTATTTCAGTTACAAACTGGTGATTTTCAGACTAAAATGAATAGTTTTAAATTCACCTTGATATCCAGTGGTTAGATTTAAAATAGTTTTTCTTAAAGACATAGTCTTTGCGTCAAATTTATCTAAATCATTATCTTCAACTTGACTTCGCAGCGTATCCAACTCGTACATCAAATCCTTTAGTTGTCGCAAGGCCCTCTTTTTGTCTTTAATTTCTTTTTTCATTTCTTCTACATCTTTATTGGATATTAGCTGTAATAAACCACATTCCTAGCTGTTTTAAAATACAATTATGTTAACTCACTTTAAGTATATTAGTTCGATGTTTGTCGTACAATTTTTGATGGTGAGGGATTACGTCTTCAGTGAATTTACTAAGAGGAATTTCAATTATTTTTAACGGTTGTTTTGCCACAGGTGATGCCATGTCTTATCACAATACAACTAATAATTAACAACTGCGGAGTAATTATTTCGAAACTAATGTTTATAAACAAAGGACCATGAATTTTGACATTTGTAGTGTTGGAACTTAACCTTACTTTTTTTAGTCATAGAGCATCCAATAGAAGCAGAATTGATTGCTCACTTACATGTTAATCTTACGAGAGTGCAACGTCATTGCCGCCATTTTGTTGGAGTATGTAAGAGTTTGCGTACTAAAATTAATGAGTATTACACGAATAGTTCCATAAGTTTGTTTTAATAAATGAAGTTTAATTTTCATTGTAATGCATTGACTTTTCATTTTTATTGTTTCACTGGTATAACCATGAGGTATGCGCCAGAAATGGACCTTAAATTAAATTGAGGTTATGTAACGATAATATTATGGTTTATTAGGTAAATGTGGCTGAAAAACCCATAAAAATACCGTGGACTGCAAATAGAATGTTCCGAAAATAACGAAATTTTAAGATGAATGACAAAATTTTCAAAAAACCTAACGTTAAAGAAAATTAAACAAATTCGTATTTCAAAAAAAGCGCAATTTTTAAAATGAACGTGAAACATGTTTAAATAAATTTTGAATTTACAGTGTTGAATCCGTGTGGTGTGAGGGCCCATCGGACGCGTCCCAGGTGGCGGATAGGGAAAGGGCCATACGATGATCGTAAGTGAGCATGGTCAGAAAATTCGATAGGGCTCATTGGATATAAGAACCCAATTGGCAGCAAAATAAACCACGCCGCGGACCAACCTCCCCTGGCCAAGCTGTTGTGACGTGGCTAATGGCCTGCACCAGGGTAAACGGCGCCAAAGGACTTATTAAGAACTTCGTAATACCGTGTTCCATTGCTGTTTGTGGTCATGTCTCGCCGGCAATGGGATGTGGGAATCTTGGCTTAACCGCCCGGATCAAGTGGTGAGATCACAATAAAAATCTACCGATTCCCACGGTATTGTGCGCGCCAAAGGGATGCAAGGTCAGGAGGAAGCCTGATCGCTAGCGACTAATCTCGAGGCACCAGGCGCACCTCGTTGTAACCCATGCCTTCCGTGTGTACTAGGGGCACTGCACACGGCGACCTTTATTTCCCCTAAACTCGTGGGACCAAAATGGAAACCGAAAGAACCCAAGAAACAACAACAAAAGAGGAAGGAAGCTTGGAAAACAGGGACCCAATCAAAAAACTTTCAGGCGCAGCTAGAAGGAAGCTCAAAAAAGAGCGACGACTTCAAATACAAGAAGCCGGAAAACCCGTTGAAAAACGGAGTGAAAAGAGGGAACAAACCCATAGAACAGCAACAGGAAACCAACCGGGACCCAGCACTAGTGACCAACCGAGACCCAGCACTATGGATTAACCGGGACCCAGCAGCAGAACCACAGCTGCGACTGAAGGGACAACTACTGAGGCCGGAGGCTCAAAACGCTACCGCTCAGAAGACAGAAGAAGACCGACATAGCCGAAGAAGAAGAGCAGAACGTCAAGGACTACTGCATTCTACGCGTCGGCTGTGAAGGATATCCGCCTAGCCATACTACCAGAAGGATATCCAGGAACGACCATTAGCGAAGAGAAAGGGGACCTCATCAAGGAGACTCTTGTCAACGAATTGGGGAAAATGACCGTAGAACCACCTCCAAGGTTCTCCGGAGTGAATTATAGAGGGGGCTTTCTTGCGGCTTCCTGCGCTGACCAGGCCACTAAGGAATGGTTGGAGAGGACTCTCGCGGGAAACACTACTTTGGTCAATACGAAACTTAACATCGTGGATGCAAAGGACGTACCAAAAGCAACAAGAGTCATGGGGTGGATTCCAGAACCAAAAATGGAACCAAAAACGATCCTCAAGATGCTAGCGTACCAAAATCCTGGACTTCATACAGACACATGGACGGTGTTGGACAGAAAACCCAACAGCAAAGGGCAACAACTAATTCTTCTCATGGACGAAAGTTCATGGGAGAAAATTCAGGAACTACAAGGCAGACCCTACTTCAACCTTTCTCAGACGATCTTTAGGTTGATGGGAAGGAAGAAGCCAGGGGAGCAAGAGAAACCTGAAGAAATGGAGATTGATAAAGAAGGAGCTGAAGAGGAACCTACAGCATCAACCTCGACAGGGGTAACCCCCCAAAATTAAGGTGGGTGAATTCAAAGTACTACAGATAAATCTACACCACTGCAAGGCAGCTACATCTGCCCTACAGAGATATGTACGTATGAACAAAATTGATATTGTACTGATACAAGAACCATGGATTTCTAGGGGCCAGATCAGAGGACTGCGGATGGGAGGTGACTGGGCTTTAATCAGCCCGTCATCAGACCATCCACGAGCTTGCATACTAACAAAGAGAGGAATTCCAGTACTACCTCTATGGAAACTCTGTGCAAGGGACCTAGTGGTAGTAAAGATGACAACAAACATGGAAGGGCAAAACCGAGACCTTGTGATTGTTTTATTTGTTTATACTTGATTGAAACAGCTTTTACTATAAGCAACTTTATTACTTACTATTTCTTTATACAATAATCTATTTATGCTTGTGACGCTATGCCGTTCTACGCGCCATCTTCTTCTTGGTGCTTGACGCTAAATTTAAATATACAACAGTGATGGGATCAGCTTACCTTCCATATGACCAACCAGGACAACCACCCACAATGGAGGTAAGAACACTGGTGCAGAAATGCGCGGAAGAAAACACACAATTAGTGCTCTGTTGTGATTCCAGCGCGCACCACACCGTATGGGGGAGCACCGGAACAAACAGGAGAGGTGAGTCACTTTTAGAGTTCATTATTAGCAATAACCTACAAGTAGCAAATCGGGGCACAGAACCGACCTTTCTCAATCAAAACAGAAAAGACGTAATAGATATAACAGTCGGCACACAAAACGCGTGCAATCTAATAAGTGATTGGAAAGTCTTAAATGAATCATCACTCTCGGACCATAGATACATAAGTTTCGAGATAGCTCTGATACAGGGGGGGGGGCTGAGTCGTACAAAAATCCTAGAACCTGTAATTGGGACAACTATCAAGTGAGACTGAAACAGGGACTGGAATACTGTCCGATTAGACCAAAAACCCCAGCAGACATTGAAATGATGTGCGATGTAATCAACACCACCATTAAAACAGCCTACGACAAAATTGCCCAATGAAGACGAGGAAGATCAAGGACCGGACGTTGGGAGGAATATAAAACTCAAGACGAGAATATGTAAGTGCCATCAAAAAGGAAAAAGAAAATTCCTGGAGGACGTACTGTGAGGGGATCGAAAAATCCCCAGAAGGTGCTAGACTCCAGAAGACATTGCAAAAGAACAACCAGAATATACTGGGATCTTTGCAAACACCACAGGGAGAATACACGCATTCCGAGGAGGGGACCCTGAGGGTTTTACTTCAGGCGCACTTCCCGGGATGCTCACCCCTCCCTGCACAACAAGACAGCCAAGACACCGATCTACCGCAAAATCGGGGATCAAGTCAAAGCTGGAGAATAGCTAATAAAGTATTTGACATAACCAGAATTATATGGGCGATAAACAGTTTCAAACCATATAAATCACCAGGCCCAGACGGAGTATTACCAATAATGTTACAACAACGAGTTGAAGCACTAGCGTCACCCTTGTGCACAATATTCATGGCCTGTGTGGCCACAGGATACGTGCCTCAGGACTGGAGAAGGACGAGAGTGGCTTTTATACCCAAACCAGGGTGAAATTCGTACGCCCAGGCAAAGTCTTTCAGGCCAATCAGCTTGACATCATTCATGCTCAAGACAATGGAAAAGCTTGTCGATAGGTATATTAGAGACGATGCGATGAGGTGTTTCCCCATTAGGTTGAGTGTCAGTGAGTGAACAGTGAAGTGTGTTCTCCCGAAATATTCAACAGCTAGAAAATCTCAAGTGAGTTAGCCAAAGTGTTTCAATTATCGTGTGCGACCAGATTCCCGCATTATTGTTGCTACGGTACAGCTTGTTAGCTAATTATTACCTGCGATTACTGAGTAAGTTGTTTATCATAATAACATTACTAATTCCAGACTGTTTACCAGTCATTGACCAACAATTTATTAAGTTGTAAATAAGTATTACTAACAATAGAGATTAACCTTGCATGAATTAGATTCTTTTTGCATGGTAGAATTTTTAAGTTTATCTAGGACAAAAACGCTAAGAGGCATCTTAGCAAAGAAAAGGAAGAAAGAAGAAGTTAAACGGCCAAAATACTTAAATTTTGGCCGTTATAACCAACCATGAAACCCAGCACGAGTATGAAGTATAGAGATATGCTCCTTGAAACCCTCGAAGCAATTATTGCTGAGGCTGAGGCGGCTGTCAAATACATCAAGAAAAGGGACGCGCCAAGCACCTCTAGAAACAGTGCTTGGGCCAAGAATTCAAACCAAAATGAAACTCCTATGGTGACTCACATGGAAGTAAGTTCGCCAGCGGAAAAACAAACGACGACGAAGAACGAAAAGGACAAAGAACAGGCGGCGAAACTTGTGGTAAAAAACTACTATCAAGTTGTCGCCAACAGCGACGAGGAAGAAGTAGCAATCACGGATTGCGAATCTTCCTCTAATATGGAAACCGGAACTGACCATACAAGTGATAATCCTTTTATTTCTCAGGAGAGAAAGAGAAAAAGGAAGAAGAGGAGCAGTACAACAAGAGCCAGCGACAGCGAGGCCTCAGAGACGGCCATTGTCAAGGCAAAGAAAAACACGCCGAAAAAACAAGAGACACAAGAGAAGGCACAAGATAATGGGATAATTCCACCCATTATCTTGAGAAAACAAGAAGATTGGGCAAACGTATCGAAGCTTATGATGTTAAGCAAGATACAATTCACAAAAGCCAAGGCGATCAGGGACAGCATAAAGGTTTTTCCTGCTCGCATAGAAGATTACCGTGCCTTAGCGAGAATGTTAAACGAGAGGAAAGTCTCGTATCACACATTTTCGCTTCCCGAAGAAAGAAACCTTAAGGTGGTTATTAGAGGAATAGCCACCTCCCTCAAAGAAGAACAAGTCAAGAAGGACTTAGAGAAGCAAGGATTTAACCCCCTGAAAGTGTCAAGGATGCACGAAAGGGACAAAGAACAAACAATTATGCCTCTTGTCTTCGTAGAAGTCAAGAGGGAAGAAAAGAAAATCTTCGACTTGGACAGATGCTGTGGCTTGGAAATCACAGTTGAAGCCCTAAGAAATAGAACGGATGTCAGTGCTACAATTGTCAGCAATTTGGGCACAGTCAAAGAAACTGTCACGCAGATCCGCTCTGCGTCATCTGCGGACAGAAGCATGATTCACGCAGCTTTGATCAACCCAAGTCGCAGCCAGCGAAATGCGCCAACTGCGATGGAGCTCACCCAGCGAGCTATCGCTGTTGTCCCGCAGCACCAAAAATCAAGAACAGTAGGATTACCGTTCAAAAGAAGACAAACAACGAAACAAGCTACGCAAGCGTAACAAAAGGACCACTTAAACAGCAGGTCACGGAAGACAAAAGTTACGCCAGCAAGCTAAAAGGACCTCTAAAACTGACAAAGAAGGTCAAAAAAGAGAAATCGAAGAAAAAGAAGACGAAGAAAACCGAAAAAAGCACCGGAAAGAAAGCCGAAAAAAGCGCCGGAAAGAAAGCCCAAATGAGCATTATCTTATGCGAGATGATAATGCAATTCAACAGTGCAGGAGCAACATCAAGTGAAGTGAAAGACTTCATGGAGAGAGTGCTGTTGAATTTAGTGGGTTAAAAATGACTAGCTCTCAACAAAAAAGGAAACCCAGCTGCCTGAAAGTGGTAGCCTGGAACAGCGACGGGATTACAAATAAGATACTAGAACTAAAGGAGTTTTTAATAGAGCACAATGTAGACGTGTTTCTGTTAAGCGAAACTAAATTAAATGGAAGCGACAAGATGAAAACACCAAATTATTCAATCTACAGAGCAGATAGAAATAGAAGAGGAGGAGGAACAGCAATTCTAGTTAAAAGAAACCTAGATCACTATACTCCAGATTAGCCGGAAACAAGTCACTTAGAGTATAATATGGTGACAATTAGAATGAAAGATATTAAAGAAATTAGAATAGCATCGGGATACATTTCACCGAACAAAGCAGTTCTCGAAGAAGATTTTGAAAAAATATTCATCGCGAACGAAGAAACGTTAATTGCAGGAGATTTTAACGCGAAACATCCGCAATGGAATTGCAGGGTGAGAAATACTAAAGGCACAGCACTGGAAAGATACGTCACTGAAAATGACATAGGTGTTTTGGCTCCCAGAGAATCAACACATTATGACCATATAGGACGTCCTGATATACTGGATATAGGAATTTTTAAGAATATAACTAGAAATATGGAGATATATACGAAATCTGAACTAAGTTCAGGTCATAACCCGATATATATACAAATAGGAGAAGAAGGCTTATTGGAAGAACAACAGTTAGTTAAAAGAACTAACTGGCAAAGATACAAAAGGCATCTGGAAGAAAATTCGACATTAATGGAGGAGATTTCAAATGTCAACGAATTAGAAAGAAGCGTCAGAAAGATACAAGAAAATATTCTGAATGCCATCAGTGTGGCGACGTACGAGGAAAGACGGGATTATAGAAAAAATAATCGCTATATCAAAGAACTAGCAAGAGAGAAAAACAAGCTAAAGAAGAAATATCACAGGACCCTTGATCCTCGAGATAAAAGGAATATGAACAGAGCACAGACTGCATTGAGGCAGGCCTTAGAGCAGCAGAGAAATGCAGAATGGGACAGAAAGCTAGAAGAAGTAACAGTGCAAGATAATTCTCTCTGGCAACTACATAAAATTTTAAAAAGGGAAAGAACACAAACTCCCTGTATGCACACCCCAAGAGGAACTGTGTATACTCCGGAAGAAAAGGCAGAAGCTCTGGCTAACCACTTGGAGGAACAATGCCAGCCTAGCTACAGAAATTACAACGATGAACAAATAACACAAGTAAACAGACTCCTGAGACAAAAAGCAGTAGCAAATGAGGAAGGAGAACCAGTAAGAGAAACAAATGTGGAAGAAATTAAGTCAATAATCAAGAATATGGCGAAGAAAAAAGCACCAGGAAGAGATCAAATCTCAAATCTGGACATAAAAAATCTCCCGGAAGCGGAGATTGAAAAAATCAGGAAAATTATCAACACGATAATAAAAATGGAACATTTTCCCAGCATATGGAAATTCGCACAGGTGGTGATGATTCCAAAGCCGGGAAAAGACCCAACGTATCCACAAAATCAAAGACCGATAAGTCTTCTCCCAGCCATAGGTAAAGTGGCAGAAAAAATAATCTGCTCAAGATTGCAAGAAGAATTAGAAAGATTAGAGGTAATACCGGAAGAACAATTTGGATTTAAACCGGAACACAGCACCACACAACAGGCGTTGAAGGTCGAAGAAGTCGCACACGGATTAAACGATAAACAGTCCACGGGGTTGGTCTGTTTAGATGTTGCCAAGGCTTTTGACAAAGTTTGGCACAAAGGACTAGTATATAAAATGCATAGAGCAAATATAAATCCCAAATTAACAAGGATAATACAATCCTATTTAGAGAATAGGAAATTCGAAGTAAAATTGGACGGAATAATAACAGAAGAAAGAAGAATAAGAGCTGGGGTTCCGCAAGGCTCGGTTCTAGGCCCCACTCTATTTAACATATATATGCATGACATTCCCAAACCAAACGGAGTAAAGATAGCGCTGTATGCGGATGATACAGCGATTCTAGCAAGACACACAAGACAAGAAATAATAGTTAGAAGATTGCAAGAAGCACTTAATCAAATGGAAGAATGGTTTGAAAAATGGCGTACTGAAGTCAATGGGGACAAAAGTACGGCCACATATATGACAAGAAAAACGTTTCAGCCAGAGGAAAATTTAAATATTTTCAACGAAGACATTCCCTGGACAGAAGAGGCAAAATATCTAGGAATAATTCTAGATAAAAAGCTAACGTTCAGGAAACATATGGAACACGCTAAGAAGAAAGCAATAATGGCAAGAACAAGAATTTATTCGCTTCTGTGCAGAAAAAGCCGTCTAAGTCTAAGAAACAAACGACTAATTTACAAAGCAGCTATACAACCTATAATGACTTATGGTGCAGCGTGCTGGGGATATACAGCAAAATCAAACATGAATATACTGCAAACAGTACAAAACACAACGCTAAGAATGATAGCCAACGCTCCCTGGTTCGTAACCAACCGACGAATTCATGAAGATTTACAAATAGAAACGATATTAGAAACGGTAAAAAAAGCCGCAAGAAGAGAGTTTCATAGAACTGAAATACACCCAAATCGACTACTTAGGGAAGTAGTGGATTATGAACCACAAGATTATCCAAGAGTCAAAAGACCTAGGACGGTCTTAAGAAGATAAGGAAGTCTACTAACCTCGGGTTTTAGTGTGGTTTCCCGAGGGCAAGGTCAAATGGCTAGTAGGCGAAAGAAAAACAAGTCGCTCCACCCGCGCATTAAGAGGATGTTTCTACAGAAAGAGAGATAAAGGCAGAGAGTAAAATCTCCAGCAGATGAGAGGCAGACATGGAAGGCCTGAATCTCAAAAAAGGCAAAAGAGTAACTAACGGTACGAGCAGATAAGAAAGATCTGCAACGCAAGAGAGAAGGACACGGAAGGTCTAAATCTTTAAAGAGGAAAAAGAGCAGCAATAAACAAGTGAGGTGTTAAAGTTCTTATACAGAACAGAGCGACAAAGGGGTAAAAGGAAAATATTCCTGACCCCATATGGAGATTGGAAGACAAAGACATGTGTTTCCCCTTGCATCGACATTAATACGCCTACCAAGCAGGTAAATCATGCGACCTGAGCCTGCATGAACTCACACGCAGGATCGAGGAAGCCCTCAAAAGCAAGGAAATTGCCTTGGGAGCCTTCTTAGACATTGAAGGTGCGTTTGATAATACGTCATGCGCATCTATCTAAAAAGCTGTAGAAAGGCATGGAGTCGATCCGGCGGTAACTCGCTGGATAGACTTTATGCTCCAAAACAGGAAAATAACAACATCACTGGGCAACATATCGATAGCGGTATCTGCAGCCCGGGGCTGGGTGGGGTATTGTCACCACTTCTGTGGAGCCTTGTGGCGGATGATCTGCTAAGGGTACTAGAATTAGAAGGATTTTATGCGCAAGGATACGCAATTAGAGGTAAATTTCCAGGGCCCGTCTCAGCATTAATGCAACGGGCACTGAATATTACAGAAAGGTGGTGTTCAGCAGAGCGACTAACAGTGAACCCTGCGAAAACCACGATAGTCGCATTCACTAAAAAAAGGAATCTTAATGACTTAAAGAAGCCTAGTTTAGGAGGACAAGAAATTCCGCTGAGTAAGGAAGTTAAACATTTGGGACTTACCTTAGATACCAAACTCAGTTGCGGTGTTCACGTGGAAAAAGTTACTGCCAAAGCTACTAAGGCCCTATGGGCCTGTAGAGGTATGATAGGAAAACAATGGGGACTCAGACCAGCGATGGTCCATTGGATATATTCCAAGGTTGTAGTACCCATAGTAACATAGGTGGCATAAAGCCAGAAAAAAGGAAAGTGTTATCAGACTAAACAAGGTACAAAGGTTAGCTTGCTTAGAAATAACAGGGGCGATGCAAACAACGCCCACTGCAGCCATGGAAGCACTGCTAGGTCTGCCTCCACTTCATCTAGTGGTGGAGGCGGAGGCCTTGTCAGCAGCCTACAGGCTAAAAACAAACGGGTATGGAATGAAATCACTTAGATCAACATCCCATACAGAAATATTCAAGCGGATCTGTGCGAACCATACGTTAAGTATGCCATCGGACACAACAAAGAGCATCCCCAACTTTCACAGACCCTACCGGGTAGTAATACCGGAAAGGGGAGTTCAGTTAGTACAACCAAAAAGAGAGAATGGATCAATCTGGTTCACAGATGGATCCAAAACTAAAATAAGTACTGGAGCGGGAATAACCAGCAAAGAACCAGGGAATGAATTCTACATAAACCTGGGATCCTTGGCAACCGTATTTCAGGCAGAAGTTACTGCAATTACAGCCTGTGCTGAAGCAATGATCAAGAGGTCTTATAAAAATAAGAGAATCGTGATCTACAGCGACAGCCAAGCAACATTAAAAGCGCTGAGAGCTTATAAAATAAGTTCTAGTACGGTCAAAGATTGTGTTGATAAGCTAAAAAGCTTGGCACAGCACAATACAGTTATACTCCGATGGGTTGAGGCCCATCGGGGAATTGAAGGAAATGAAAGAGCAGATCTTCTAGCCAAAAGGGGAGCCGAGTTTCCTCTAGTAGGGCCGGAGCCTACTTGTCCGCTTGCCTACAAAGCGGCAAAATAGATAATAAAGGAACTCCTAAGAAAAGAACACAGAACTCACTGGAGGGGTGTCAATGGGCTGAGGCAATCGCGGAAGTTCATTGACAGACCATCAGGAAAGAGAGCCAGAGAACTATTACAGTTAAGCAAAAATCAGCTCAGGTGGACAGTTGGACTATTTACGGGACACTGTGCCCTAATGAAACATCTTACAACAATTGGCGTAAAAGAAAATTCTACTTGTAGAATGTGTGGAGAGGAAGAAGAGACTCCTTTACACATATTATGCAAATGTCCGGCTCTGGCAAGGGACAGACATTCCAGCTTTGGGAATGCTCTGATTGAACCAAAGAGAATAGTGGAGGCCCCCATAAAGGAGGATCTGGAATTTTTCAAAAGAACGGGCAGTGCTGCAGGGATGACCGACACCATAGTAATAATAATACAGTGTTGAAATTCTTGGAAAAAAAGAGAATTATTATAAGAAACAATCGAAGTTCGAATTTCGATTTTATTTTTAATTTAGATATTTTTTATATGCTGAATAGAAAATGTTGACTCCAAAATTTGAACTTTTTTTGGAAAAAACTACTTTCATTTAGACTTTTTCTTAAACTGTTAATTTGTTTTTTAATTTTTACCACTTTTAAATATTTTGACTAGAAAAATTTCGATTTTTTTGATGCTTTTCAATTTTTTTTGAAAATTCTGTCAAATTTTCATTATTTTAACTTTTTCTTGCAGTTTTGACCCTTTTTTTTTAAGTTTCAGCTTATTCCAAATATTCAATTTTCTTTTGAAAATCTGTTTTAATTTGAAAACTTTATTTTCTTTGAAAAAGTTGACTTCTTTAAAACTCTACTTTTTTTTGAAAATTTAGACCATTTTTCAAAGATTTGGCTTATTGTCGAAAATTCGAAGTTCTTAATCAAAATTTCGCCTTGTGTCGCTTAAATTAATTTTGAAAACCTAATATTTCTCATAAAAAAAAAATTTTAATTTTTCTTAATATTAATTAATATCTTTCTCCTCGTTAGGGGTTGCATTTTCAAAATCTCCAAAGTGTTTAGTCCTTTCTTTCAGTATTCTTTATACAGACTAGTGGGATATTGAACGCCTTTTAAACTTTGTTGCATCCAAATTTTGATGCCCCTTTTCCGACGTTTAATCTTGAATTTTTATCAAAAATTCGAACTTTTTTTAAAAATATTTGAGATTGAAATGAAAATTATTAAAATTTTGAGTTTGACTATTAAATGTTGAAGTTTCCCTTCAATGTACGTCTGTAATTTTAATTTTTTTCAAAAGTTTAATTACTTTTTGAAAATTTTGGCCTTTTAAAAAAATTCGACATTTTTAAAATTCCCTTATTTTTTTAAATTTCAAAAATTGTAAGTTTCTGAATATTTCACTTTTTGATAAAAACTTTCGAATTTTTTTTGTTGAAAATTTTGGTATTTTTTTAGATTGTCGATTATTTTTCTAGGAAATTTTGATTTATTTCAAAATTTAAATTTTTTTGAAAACTAAGATTTATTCATATCACTAAATTCATTCAAAATATCACTTATCTTTGAAATTTTTAGCTATTTCTCAAAATTTCGAACTCTTTTTTTGAAAATCCTCCCAGAATAACATTTTTTTTATTTAAATTAAAGCGACTTTCCAAAAATTTTTGGTCTTTTTGAAAACTAAGCTTTTTAATACAAAAAAGTTAATCTTTTTAAATTTCAGCAGCTTTAAAAATTTTCCAATTTTTTTGAAAACTTTGACCTTTTTAATTTTCGACATTATTTTAAAATATGGACTATTTTTCATAATTTCGATTTTTGTTGAAAATCTTTTGCTCAAAATTACAATTTAGTTTTAAAGCTTCAAAAACTTCACCTTCCTTTTTGAAAATTTTCATTTTTTCAAATCTCTTTCAAAATTCTGTCTTGAAATTTTCGACTATTTTTCAAAATTGCAACTCTTTTTAAAATATCGAATTTTTCAGAATACCAACTTTTTGGAAATCCTTATTGAAAATATTTCTTTATAAAAATGTCGATTTTGATGGAACGGACTGGTCCTTGGTTATCTTCAAAAATTGAAACACAGAACTTGTCCCCTGAAACCAAGAACAATTAAAAAACACAACAAAGGTTGCTCTAACGCGTTTCGACAGCCAAGCTTGGCTTGTCGAAACGCGTTAAAGCAACCTTTGTTGTGTTTTTTAATTGTTCTTGGTTTCAGGGGACAAGTTCTGTTTCAATTTTTAAAAATGTCGATGTTTTTCTAAATTTCGACTATCAACATTTTAATTTAAAAGTCGAAATTTTTTGAAAATTTCGTTTTTTAAAATCATTTGAAAAAGTTTTCAAAATTCGATATTTTTTTAATAACTCGCTTATTTTGAAAGTTTGGCATTTGTACAAAGGGATGACTTTTTTAAAAAGGGTTTTACCAAAATTTCGAATTTTTGAAAAACCAGAATTTATTTGAAAATTTTATATTTTTTTGAAAATTTCAACATTTTTCAGAATTTAGTGTCTTAATAAAATTTTCGAAGTTACTCAAAGTTTAAATTTCTTTTTCAAAATTTTGGCAATTTTAAAAATTTCGTAATTTTTAAAATTCATTTACTTTTGAAAATTCCAAAATTTTGTATTAAACCAAATTTAACATCAATTAAAAAAAATGGTTTAAAACTTTGATTTCAAAGGCAAAAGTTCGAGTTTTTTCTTGAAATTTCGATTTTAACCTCGAAATATCAACTTATTTCTCGAAATTCCAAAAAGTCAAGATTTCGACTTTAATCTTAAAATTTCGACTTTAATCTTGGAATTTGAACTTTTTTTTCAAAATTTCGACTTTAATCCCGTTTTGACTATAACTTAGACATCTCGAGAAGAAAGTCGAAATTTTAGTTATTAAAAATTCAAATTGTTGGATACATCCTACTGCCAACTGTTTAACAATGATACCTAACCTAACCCAACCATATAGTATAAAAACCTCGAGGTTCGAGGTCGATTTTTCCCGAAATTTCAAGACCAAAGTCGACCTAACCCAAATCAACTTAATTTAATCTAACTAAACCCAAATCAACTTAATTTAATCTAACCTAACTTAAATTAACCTAACCTAACCCAAATCAACTTAACCTATTCCAAACCAACCTAATACAATCTAACCTAACCCAAACGAATCTAATTCAATCTAACCTAACCCATATCAATTTAATTTAATCTAATCAAACCCTAATCAACTTAATTCAATCTAACCGAACATAAATCAACTTAACCTAACCCAAATCAACTTAACCTATCCCAAATCAACTTAACCTAACCCAAACCAACCTAATGCAATCTAAGCTAACCCAAACGAACCTAATTCAATCTAACCTAACCCAAATCAACTTAATTTAATCTAACCAAACCCAAATCAGCATAATTCAATCTAACCGAACTTAAATCAACCTAACCTAACCCAAATCAACTTAACCTAACCCAAACCAACCTAATACAATCTAACCTAACCCAAACGAATCTAATTCAATCTAACCTAACCCAAACCAACCTAATTGATCTAACTTAATCCAAACCATCATAGTTCAATCTAACCTAACTTAAATCAACCTTACCTAACCCAAATTAACTTAACCTATCCCAAATTAACTTAACCTAACCCAAACCAACCTAATGCAATCTAAGCTAACCCAAACGAACCTAATTCAATCTAACCCAACCCATATCAACTTAATTTAATCTAACCAAACCCAAATCAACTTAATTCAATCTAACCGAACCTAAATCAACCTAACCTATCCCAAATCAACTTAACCTAACCCAAACCAACCTAATGCAATCTAAGCTAACCCAAGCGAACCTAATTCAATCTAACCTAACCCAAATCAACTTAGTTTAATCTAACCAAATCCAAATCAGTGTAATTCAATCTAACCTAACCTAAATCAACCTAACCTATCCCAAATTAACTTAACCTAACCCAAACCAACCTAATGCAAGGTTAGCTGCAGTGAAAATTTTGATATTAAAGTCGAAGTTTTAAGTTCAATCTCGGAATTGCTAGGAAAAAGTCGAAATTTCGAGGTTAAAGATGAAATTTCGAGATTAAAGGTGAAATTTCGAGAAAGAAGTCGAATTTTGGAGAAAAAAGTCGAAAATTTAATGTTAATCTCAAGATTTTTAAAAAAAAGTGGAAGTTCTGAAATTAATTCAAAATTTTCAAAAAACAGTTCTTTTCAAGTTGATGTCTTTTCTGGTTCTTAAGTCCGCAATTAAATATTTAAAAAACATCGGAAAAAGATCAATGTATCGCGTTATGGAATACCGATGTTTGATTAAAAAATATCGATGTTTTTTAAACGATGTTACATCCCTACCCTGGGTGCGCCACCTAACCTGATGGTAGGTAAGAAGCAAGCTTGCCTGAGCTACCAAGATTCTATAATGCACAGACCAATAGGTTTGAACATTTATTAGATTCGAAGTTTGGAAACCAAATACCGGTTTCGATCTTGTTAGATCTCGTCAGTTTGGTATATCCAACTCACGGTAAACTTACAACGGTATGTCAGGGCGCATGCACCTCCCCGCCCCGTACGATTGTGACTTGACTTGGGAGAGACGAGAAGCGAATCTCCGCAGAACTACGGCAAATTAAATGGGAAAATCCTGAACTTTTAATAATTTTTTTCTCCGAAATGACTCCACCGATTTCGATGAAACTTAGTAACTGAGATACTTTTGGACCAACAAAATGATCTACATAGGTGCCGTATCGGCACAATTACGGGATCACCAGTTTTTGGGGACATTTTTGTTCACAAATAAATTTTTTCTCCAAAACAGTTCCACCGATTTAGCTGAAAATGGGTAACTTTCAATTAATAATAGTAATTTTTGGGTCAATATTATTACTTGTCGGAACATTTGTTAGCATTCGAGTTGGATATACCAAACTGACGAGATCTAACAAGATCGAAACCGGTATTTGGTTTCCAAACTCCGAATCTAATAAATGTTCAAACCTATTGGTCTGTGCATTATAGAATCCTTTTCTTCTGGGAACTCTTCTAGAGAGCAACCGCTTCGTTAGGTGGCAGTGTTTCAACTGTTGGTAGTTCAGCTACCTATGATTCCACTATACAAGCCTGAAGGGCTGCATGAATTTGTAGTCTAGGTTGCATTCTTCTTGCATATGAGCTACCAAGAGGTGAAGTCAGAATTTAAAGATTTTGGTGGAACGGACTGGTCCTTGGTTATCTTCAAAAATTGAAATACAAATCTTGTCTTCTGAAACCAAGAAAGATTAAAAAACACAACAGAGCAACCTTTGTTGTGTTTTTTACACTTTCTTGGTTTCAGGGGACAAGATTTGTATTTCAATCTTTTTTAGGATTTAAAGAAATAAAAAAAATGATGCAACATTTTCTAAAATTTATTTATTACAATAAGTAACATTTTGCACACGTTGCACTTTACTATACATTCATCAATATATCGTTTTTATTTTTACATATTTTTAAAGTAGAAAATATTCTAGTTTTTACACAAAGTTATATTTTTATTACTATATCGATTAGTAGAGTCCACTATTGGCTCAGATATAGTAGGGTCTAACTATATACAAAATTGGTCACATTGCGACAAAAAAATTACCAAATAGAAAGTTAATATTCGTTGCTAGTGGGATCCTAAGAAACAACTTATTCAGTTATTAACAAAGATATTAAATTAGATTGTAACAGAATTTTTTATACAATAAATATTATATTAAACGAATCGTTAACGATGTATCAAATTCAATCGCAATAAATATTAAACACAGTTGCGGCTGGTCTTAAAGAGCGCAAGAGCGAGCGCTCCTCGTGAAATGAGCGATTTATTCTTTTCGGTTTAATGTAAAAAACTTGGATTTATCACATTTTTAAACACAAAATAATGATATACTAATTAACTAATAATACTTGTGAGTGACTTGGAATAAAGTACGCAAATGTTTGATTCCATTATATTAAATATTATGAAGAAATTTAAATAAGTTGGTGCGCGCAAAATTATATACCTTAGCGTGGCTGCCGTGCGATGCCTATCAACGGACTCCACGGGATACGGAGAAATAAACTAAAGAACACCACGTTAAAGCTAGCCCGCGGTACGCCGCTCCGCGCTTATGCGCTATTGCCAAATGGTGAGTACGAGTCAGAGTTTGGAGTGTGTATTTACGGTTTATGATGCTAAATGCGGCTGATCTGATTGCGATTGCTAATTCTGCCGCTTACCTAACTGCCAATAGTACCGCTATTCACAAAGAGATAGCATTACCCATTCTAGGGTCTAATTATTAATTTGTAGATTTGGATTTAAACAATTTTGACGAAAAAGTAATGAACACTTTATTTCTTTAAAAGATCGTAGAGTGGATTTTGTTTAAAAAAAATATTTTTTTGTATTTTTGTAGAGTTTAATTAGAACTTTTTAATAAAATATATTTTATTTTCAAATGCAGTTTTCATGAAAAAGTGATATAATTTTATTTCTATGAAAGAAACAATTTTAATTTAGTAACCCAGAGCCGTAACGACGTGCAACCGTACAGAGTACTTTAAAGGGGCTCAGAAATGTCGATAATGTTTTATTTTTTGTACTCAATGAAAATAATTTAGAGAAGATAATCCAAAAATATTTTGGAGCTTATAGATGTTAATTAAATTTAATTCGTCAAAATACTATTTAAATACAGAGCTTCGAACCGGAATTGAACCGACAACCGGAAACCGAAAAAAAAAAACCGTTATTTCTGACGGAACGAAAACCGGAACTGAACCGAAAAGAAAATATCGGTTTATTTCGGTTCAGTGCAGATTCAAAAGGCCACAGTAAATAAAATCTCCCCACTTCAATTTCAACTTTACATTGAAAGTCTTGAACTACAACCCAATATTTTCTCTCGGTTATTAATTGTATTGTTCATAAACTTAAACTTTTTTAATTAAAATTTTAAATTTAAACCTACTTTTATTTTGTCCCATAAAGGTCAGCTTTAAATTTAAAATTTGGAATTTTTCTAAAAATATTGACGTTTATTTTTAAATATTTCGACATTTAGTAGTAGCATTTGAATCAAAATTATGTAGAACTTTTGTAAAATAAATTTCGAATATTTTCTCTAATTTCACCTTTTTCCTCAAAATTCTGTGTTTACAATTTCAATTTTTTCCTATTATTTCAATCGTTCTAAACAAATGATGCCTGATCCGTAGCTGACGAGCCACATATGGCTTGCAGTAATTTTTTATGGGACCTGAGGTGCCAATGAAGAAAAGAGGCATCCCATTTTATTTAGCAAATTCATGTTTTCAAACTAAAATCAAAATTTCTAAAAAAAAGTCAAAATTTCAATTTTAAAATCGGAAAAATAAAAAAAAATTATCTTTAACGTAAAAAATTTAAGACAAAAGCTAAAAAAATTAAAAATTATTCGAAATAAATTTATTTAAATAAATCCAATTGTCAGAGTTTAAATTAAACACGAAATTTTGACAAAAAAAGTTCAAATAGAAAAACTGGAAATGTATAAGTGGAATTTTAAAAAGTATAATTTTTAACTTTAAATGAAAAATGTGGTGCAAAACTTTGAAAATATAAAAAACTCTTAAAACAAAAAAATTCTCGAATTTTCAATTATAAAATTAAACAACAGAATTTTGAGAAAACCATTCAAATTTTGAAAAAACCAAAAGTCATTCACAAGAATTCAGTTCTAACACGAAATTTCGAAAAAAAAGGTCCAAATTTTAATTTTAAATTCGAAATTTCAAAAAAAAGTTCAAGCCTTGAGATGAAGGTCAACATTTTGAGATCAAAAGACTAAATTTCCAAAAGAAAGTCTAGATTTCGAGTTTTGTAGCAAAATTTTAGAGAAAAATATTAAGGTTCAAATTTGAACTCAGAATTTTTAGAAGAAACTCTCCTAAGAAAATCTTAAAATGTCTTCCTTATTCTCGAATAAAGTAAAAAATTCGATGAAATGGCTAAAATGTGAAATCAAAATTTTTGTGAAAGGTTTTTCTTTAATAAATCGCATTTTTTTGGAAATGTTGACTTTTTTTCTCGAAATTTGGACTTTAATCTTAAAATGTCAAACCTAACCACTACATTTTGAAAAAAAAGTTTAAATGTCTAGAGAAGCTTAAAATTGATAAAAACAAATCTCAAGTTAACAAGAAATTATGATAAAAATTCGAACATTTTAAGAGAAACTAGAAATTTATAATTTTGTTTGACTATAAACTTTCGAGTTTGTAAATGTCAAGTTTAAACATGAAATTTCGGTAAGTTTTCGAAAATTTAAACAATAAAACCAAAATTTTGAAATTTTTTAATAAATAATGGTTTCATTTTATTAAAAACTTTCTAGGAAACCTGAATTTTTTCAAGGTTTTTGGTTAAAACTGATTTTTTTTTATAATTTGGAAGTTTACCCACGCTATTAGTAGCTTTAAATTTTTAAAAACGAAAATAACAAAAATTTCTTTAAATCTTTGATTTTTATTCTAGCTTCGAGTTCTCTGTGAAAATGTTTAATTTGAAATTTAAATTTTTACTTTTTTTCCTAAAGTTCCAACTTTAGAATCAAAATATCGACTTTATTTCGACTTTAATTTCAAACTGTCGAATTTTCTCGAAATTGTGAGTTCTAAGGTTAAAACTTCGAAAAAAAAAGAAAGAAAACAAAATGTCACCTTAATCAGAAAATTTCAACTTTAATCGGTAAATTTCGACCTTCATTACTTACGAGATTTCACTTTAAAACTTTTGTTAAAAAAAAACTGAAACATTTTTATTAATTTCCTAATTTAAAAATGTTAGCTCGAAATTTTGATAAAATTTGGAATCCTCAACATTTGCTTAAAAATTCAGAGTTTCTAGAAAAATAGAAATCTCATTAGTTGTTAAATTTTAATCTTTGACAAACGTTTTTCGGTTTCCATCAAAATTTGACCATTTCAAAAAACGATGATAGTTTTCTCTTTAAATTTTGGCAATTTTTATTTTAAAAAAATTAAAATTTCAAATTTGAACTTGGATGCTTCAGAACATAATAAAATTTCGCTCCAAATTTTCTAAAAACGAGAAAATGTCTAAAAGGAATTCGAAATTTTGATAAAAGGTGGATAAAGAGATTTAACTTTTCTTTAGAAATTTTTACATTTTTTTAAAAATATTATAGGGTAGATGTACCGTTTGTGGCCACTGTTCCGTTTGTGGCCAGTCTGAGATGTATAGGGATATATTATATATATTATTTTATGATAGCATTTTATGGTGTATTTATAGGGTTTTTGTGTGTGTTGGCTACGCTGTAAACTTTTCCCTATACTGATTGAAAGTATAGTTTGAGTGATTATTAAAAAAATATCTGGACGCGTGGTGTATCTCACCAAATTATAACTAATTCTTATAAGAATCTCGAGAAAGGCCTGGTAAGTAAATTAATCATAATTATTGCAAATCTTAATATTCTTTAAAATTTTAAGCTCTATAGTAGCTAGATAACGTAATAGTATGTTAAAAAAAATTAATTTACTTATAATAACTTCAAATACTAACAAAATATCCCATGGCCATAAGTGGAACAATAAAAACATGTGATTGCTATTTGTGGCCATACCATGGCCACAAATGGTGCATACACTATCCATTTTTGGCCATAATTTTTACTCATTTAATGTATGTTACTGTATGTTATTTAATAATTAATATTCAAACAATTAAGATAATATTTCGAAATAGAGACTGGAAAAGAAACCTAGTGTTGAAAGATTATTTTTTATCTGTTGCAGGTTAAAATGCCATCAAGGAAAAATCAGAAGCCCGTTGAAAAAATTCCAAAATCAACAAAAACTGGTATTCAAAAGGAAAAATCTAAAAGGACATTTTTTAATTACTCAGAAACTGACTTACAAAAAGCTTTGGAATTAGTGAAGAATGGTTGTGCTATTGCAACGGCGTGTAATCAATATAAAGTCCCAAGAACTACATTACGTAGTAAACTTCGAGGCAAAGTACCAGAAACTACAGGTCGAGTAGGACCTGAGTCTATACTTGGCCATCATATTGAAGAAAAATTAGAAGAATGGCTATTAGGAACCAGCAGAATGGGTTTTCCTATAAATAGAGATTTCTTAATTCATTCAGTGAAACAATTAGTCGACGCAGAAGGTTTAAAAAATCCTTTTAAAAATAATATCCCGGGAAGAAAGTGGTTTGAAGGATTTCTTAAGAGGCATCCACGTGTGGGTCAAAAAAGGGCTGAACACCTCTGTAAGGCTCGAGCCATCGTCACTGAATCTGGTATACGGTCATGGTTCTCTCATATAGCTGAAGAACTGGGAGAAAATATTAAAATCCTTGATGATCCTCGACGAGTATTCGACATGGACGAGACGGCAGTTCATTTATCACCAAAAGGTGGTCTTGTTTTAGCAGAAAGGGGAAAAGCTGTGTATGATGTTGCTGGAAACGAAAAAGAAAATGTTACTACACTTTTTAATGTAAACGTTGCCAGAGAATTTGCACCATCACTGACAATTTTCAAGTATGAGCGACTACCTAAGATTTGCGTTGACTCGGCACCCAAAGGTTGGGGGATAGGAAAATCCGAGAATGAGTGGATGACTAGTGAATCTTTCTACGAATATTTCACGAATGTTTTCTATCCATTCCTGCTTGAACGCAAAATTCAACTTCCTGTGATAGTTTTCTTGGATGGCCATGTTTCTCATATGTCCATTCATCTGAGTAAATTTTGTAAGGATAAACAGATTATCCTGTGCTGTTTTCCACCTCACTCCACGCATATTTTACAACCATTGGACGTTTCTTTTTTTTTTCCTTTGAAGCAAAGATGGAAAAATTTGATAAGAAACTGGCGTATACAAAATGATGGTGTTGATGTTCAGAAACATAACGTTCCAGCTTTTTTATCTAAACTTATTACTGAAGAAGATTTTACGACTGTCATAAAGAATGGATTTAAAGCTTGCGGTTTATGTCCGTTTAATGCGAATTCAGTTGACTATAGCAAGTGTGTCGAAATGAAAGATCGAGAAAACAATCAAAATATTTCTAATGAAATAAATTCGCAAAGAACCATGCAGCAAGCCTTATCTCATCAAGAATACATCGAGAGTAAAATAAATCCTGAGCTATTACAACGATTCAAAAATGCCAAAGCTACAGGTATTGATTGGGAAACTGGTGATAAACACGAGTCATTGTACAGTTTTTGGGCCCAGGCTGTTGAAGATGACAAACCGGAAAATGAATTGCAATCCCCACTTTGTCATCCTCTAGTTCCTGAAAATCCTTCTCCTTTGGCTTCTCATAATGATAATGTTTTCGAATTTCCTTTTCCTGAGTTTGATGCGTCTAATCTTCATGAAGGTGAGTAAAATTGAAAAAACAGTTAAAAAATAATCTCCCAATGTTGAATTTATTTCAGTGATCTATTCTTTGGATAATTTATAAATTTTTAAATTATATTTTAATTTGATATTTTTTTTTTGCACTTTTTTAGTCGATGAACTGTTGGATTCCTATCCTTCTGATACTCTTAACCAAATTACCGACTGTGAAGTACCTCTTGCGATTGAATTTCCTATCCTCGTAGATAATCATAAAAACCCGAATATTGTAATCCCTCCTAGTGATGAAGTTATTCAAGAACCTGTTGTTATGGAAGGTATTATAGAGCCTGTAGTTGAGGACGTTAGTACAACTAATGTTTCTCATTTGAACAGTATTTCAATGCGTCGAAAGTCTTTGGACGAAGTTATTGATGGAATTTGTATGTGGCCTAAAAAGAAGACTACGACACGAAAACGTAAGGTAGAACATTTACCTTCCGTAATCACAGCTGACAAGTGGATCGAACTAATGGAAGCTAAAGAGAATGAGAAAAGCGCAGAAGAAGAAAGAAAGAAGCTTAAAAAAATCGAAAGAGAAGAAACAAAAGAGCTTAAAAAAATCGAAAGGGAAGAAAATAAGGAAAGAAGAAAAAAAATTAAAGAAGAAAAATTGGAAGAAAAAGCTAAGAAAAAATTAGCCCCAAAAAAATCAGTTAAACCGCGCAAAAATGCTAAAAAAAATTGATGATTTTATGTGTATTACTAATTTTTGTGTCTTGTCTAGCTATTTAATAAATAAAGTGATGCATTGATTGTTAATTAAGATAATATTATTAATAATTCCCTTCCAGCAAAAAATTTCAGGCCCTATGACCAAAACTGGAACAGCAAATGGCCAAAAATAGTGCTTCTATGGCCACTACTGGTGAAATTGGTGTAATTATTAATTTTAATTAATTTTGCATGACAAATTAAATTTTAAACATTTGGGCTTTTGATATTTCAATTCCTGATAAATTGAAGATTTGATTAATTTATTTTTTCTTATTAAATATTTAATTTAAATATATTTAAATCTCAATTAAACATACAAAAAAGCTTAAAGTGGTCACAAACGGTACATCTACCCTATTTAAATTGCAATTTTTTTTTCTAAAATTTCGACTTGGACATGAAATGTAGTCTTTTTTTTTAACTATGACTTTTTTTGATATTTATGCAGTAATCTCTAAATTCGAATGTTTAAAAGACTCATATTTACTAGAAATATTCTTCATGGTAGACCCTTATTGACCGGAAATATTATGTTTTTTTCAATTTATTTAACATTTCTTCAGCCCAGAAATAGTTGAAATCTTGAGTAATTTTTATTTATGAAAGATTTGTTTTTTCGAACTTTGATCATCGATTGAATCAAAATTTTAGTTCCTAGAACGGTGAAATTCTTTCCCCTAAATTTGAATGATTTTCTCGAAATATTGAATTGAAACACGACATTAAAAAAATTGTCAAGTTTTAATCCACACTTTTAAGAAAGTAGTCAAAATTTAAAAAAAATACTAAATTTCGGTAAAAAGAAATTCTAAAGAATTCATTTTAATCATAACAATTTGACTTTCAACTCGATTGTTCCAGTATCTTCTCGAAACTTAAAATCCTTAGTATAAGTTGCAAAATAGTTTTTTTTAAATTTTGAATTATTTATAAAATTTAAAATTGTTATTTTCTTTTCCTGAAAATTTTACTTCAAACTAGGATCTAGACGTTTTTTTAGAAATATTAACTCCGCTTTATATATTACTTTTCTAAACATTTTATGTCTAAACTTAAAAAGTGTTAACATTATTTCTAAATAGTTTAACTCAAAATTTTGAAATCTAAAATTTTTAATTTTATATCCTATTTATTCTAAAAGTTATAGTACAGGTTTACAGTTTCTACATTTTCTAAAAATAATTGACTTTGTACTCGAAATTTCAACCTAAATCGAAATTTCAAATTTTAATTTTAATTTTTTTCCTAAATTTCATATCCTTTTTTGAAATGTGTACTTTTGTTTCGAGATTACCCGAAATATTTTCTTTCTTTTAAATGAAAAATTAAAAATGAGTCACTCGGAGCTGAACCGAAAACCGGAAAAAGCCGTTATTTATGTAGGAGCGAAAACCGGAACTGAACCTATATCATTTTTTTTTCGGAACGAAAATTGAAAACCGGAACGAAAATAATAATGGTTCGAAGCGCTGATTAAATATCACACCTTTTGTATCGCTTTTGTTTCTCTCAGTGGCGGCTGGTGACTTTTTGACAGGGGGTGCGCAGATGCAAAAAATATTAATAGTTAAAGTTTAGATTTTTTCAATGCCGCAGCAAGGTATTAAATTTAGGAGAAACAAACGCTTTTTGTAAGGCGTTAATAGTATTTTATTTATTTATTTATTTTTCACATTTTTATTCCAATTTTAACACTGGCAAACGCCTACCTAGTTCTTTTATTTTCACTTTCTCTTCTAGTGGAAGTATACCAAAATCGTTTTTTAATATAAAAATGCTGTTCATTTTAAAAACACAATTAAATCTTCTAAAACCTGAAGCAGAATACTGACCCTGACAAACATACACTTCAAATTTTGACGCATACTGACAATGTCATAATTAGTGGTGGGTGTTTATTCAACGAACTATTTTTTCTATAATTTAGAACCAAATACCAAATCAACAAATTAATTATTAGGCCCTAGAATGGGCGCTGCTATCTTTTTGTGAATAGGGGTACCATTGGCAGTTAGGCCTGTAAGCGGCACAATTAAAAAAAAAAAATACGTACGCATTTAGCATTTATCATTTCACAGTTAAGTACTTATTAGGGATGCAACATCGTTCAAAAAAGCATCGATGTTTGAACATCGATATTTTTTTCAATGAAACATCGATGTCTTAAACATCGGTATTCGGTATCGATACATCGATGTTTTTCTGATGTTTTTTAAATATTTAATTGCGAGTTTAAGAAGTCAAAATTCGAAAAGTGTAGAAAACGACATCAATTTAAAAAGAATTTTTTTTAATTCCGAGTTTAATTGGAATTTCCACTTTTTTCTTGAAATTTCGTCAAAATTTCGACTCTAATGTCAAAATTTCGACTTTTTTCTCGAAATTTCGCCTTCAATTTCGAAATTTCAACTGTTTTCTAGAATTTCTAAGGTTAAAGTCAAAATTTTGACTTTAATCTCGAACATTCGATCATTAATATACACGAAAATTAGGTTAGGCATACAATATTGACAGATGACGCCAGGATGTATTCAGTTACTTCAATTTTTAATAACCAAAATTTCGACTTTTTTCTCGAAATTTTCAGATTAAAGTCGAAATTTGAGATTAAAGTCGAAATTTTGACTTTACTCCTGGAATTTCGAGAAAAAAGTTGATATTTCGAGATTGAAGTCGAAATTTCGAGGAAAACTCCGTTTAAACTCGAAGTTTCTGTTACTGTTTATTGGTTGATGGGCTTTCCTCGCCTAATTTCTTTAATTATTTTTTATGAAATGTCAAAAAAACTCAAATTTCGGGAAAAAACTAAAATTTATAAAAATAAAATCTGGTTTATTACAAATTTTGGAATTTTGAAAAATAAACGAATTTTAAAAATGTCAAAATTTTTAAAATACCCAAAATTTTGAAAAAGAACTTAAAATTTTGAGGAACTTCGGAAATTTAAAAGAAAAGGCTAAATTTTGAAACGTTAAAATTTTCATAAAAAATTCAGGTTTTTCAAAAAAAGTTTAAATTTCGATAAAACTTTTTTTTAAACGTCAGGCAAAATTTTGTAAAAATGCCAAATTTTATAAAAGACGGAATTTAAAAAAAGCAAAGTTTTGAGAAAATACTAAATTTTGAAAATTTTTGAGTCTCACTAATTAAAAAAAAAGAATTCGAAAATTTTTAAAAAACGAAATATTTAAAAACATTTCCAATTTTCGAGAAAGTCAGAATTTTAACAGACGAATTTTGAACCGAAATTTCAAGCTAAAATTTAGAAAAATCTCGACATTTTCATAAAAGTCGAAATTTCCAAAAATGTCGAAATTCTGGAAGAAATAGCAAAAAAGTTCAAGGCAACATTTTAAAAAAATTTTGAAAATATCCGATTTTAAAAAAAGCGAAATTTTTTTTTACTAATTTCATTTGAAAATAAATTGTAATTTTGACCAAAGTAAAGATTTTCAAAAAAGGTCAAAATTTTGTAAAATAGTCAAAATTTCAGAGGACAAAATTTTTAAATACTGTTGAAAATTGAAAAATATCGAAATGTTTAAAAAGAAAGCGAAATTTTGAAGACAACTGGAAAATTTCAAAAGATGTCTTTCAAGAAAATTTCAAATTTTTTTATGAAAAAATGAGATTTTCAAAAATGACAAACTTTTTTAAAAGTGGCTCTAATTTAACTTAATAAAATATAATTTTGGAAAAGTAAAGATTTAACGAAAAATTCGAAATTTTGAGAAATATCCAAAAATTTTAAAAATAAGTGAAATTTTGAAAAAATGTTTCTTGAAAAAATCTGAATTTTTCAAAATGTTGAAATTTTAAAATAACGTCAGAATTAAAAAAAAATAATCGACAATTTAAAAAACATTGAAATTTAAAAAAAATCGAAAGTTTTTGATAAAAAGTGAAATGCTTGGAAAAATCCAAGGAATTTAAAATAATAAAAATGTCGAAATTTTTTAAAAAGCCACAATTTTGAAAAATGAATTAACATTTTGAAGAAATTAAAACTTGAAATTTTGAAAAATGTAGAATTTTCATAAAAAATTAAAATTTTCAGAAATAATTCCAGATTTTCGAAAACAATTCGAAATTTTTATATAAACTCAAACTTTTTATAAAAGTCAAAGCAGTTTGTGAAAATGCCAAACTCTTAAAAAAGCCAAGCTTAGTAATTTTTAAAGAGTCAAAACTTTAAAAATTCAAAATTTTCAGAAGAATCCGAAATTTTTTGAAAATCGAAATTTTCAAAAAGTTCCAAATTTTCGAAAAACTAGAAATTTTAAAAAACGGAAAAAAATACGAAAATTTTTAATTAGTCGAAATTTTGAAAAATGTAGACATTTTCATAAAAAGTTAAAATGTCCAATAAAAAAGGGAGATTTCCAAAAAATTGGATATTTTGAAAAGGTCGAATTTCGTAAAAAAAATTTTTGGCCCGAAGAGTACATTTGAAGTTTAAATTTTTCGAACAAAGCAGACATTTCGAAATTATAGGCATACATGGGAAGAAACTTTAACATTTAAAAACTAAACTGAAAGGTCCAAAATTTTTCACTTTAAGCTTAAATATTAAAAAAAAATGTTCACAATTTTGATAAAACTTTTATATTAAAGTCCGGATTTGGACAAAACAATTCGAAAAAAAAACAGAATTGATAAAAATAAAAATTTAATACACAATGTCAGGAAATGTTCGAGATTTCTAAGAAAATTTGGAATTAAAAAGTATGCAATTTTCAAATTTAAACAAGAAATTTTGGTAAAAATTTATAATTTCTTGTATTAAGTATGGAAATTTATTCATTAAAAAATTGACAACTTTTCAAATATTCCCAATTTGGAAATTAGGTCCGAAATTTTGGGAATTCTGTTCAGGTTTTAATTTGGACATTTCTATTTCTAACTTAAAAATTGGTCTATTTCTATAAATGTTTATCTTTTTTATGAAAATTTTGACTTTTTTTCTAGAGGTTTTCAATTAAAATACGAAATTAACAAAATTAAAAACTCAAAAAAAGGAAATTTATGTAAAGTAAGTTGTCTTAAAGGAACTGAATATTTGAAGTTCAAACTAGAAATGTTGATAGGTAAGAATTTTGTTTTTAATATTAAATAAATAGTAAATAATTGTGAAAATTCTGTTTATAGTTTCGAGTTTTCAAATTAATGCTTTTCTAAAAATTCTCATTTTATTTTCAAAATTGGTGTTTTTTTATAGGTTGCCAAATAAAAATATTTAAACTATGAATTGTCAGATAATTGTAGTTTGTATGCCTGCTGCTAAGCTTCAGTATCAATTTGTTAAATATACACTGATGCCATCAAGCGACTAGTTACAAAATTGTGTGGTCATTTGTACCATCAATATTAATTCTATGCAACAGATGGCGCTAATTCCATCGCGATACGATACATCAATTTTTCAAACATCGTCTGTAAACTGAACGGTGTATCGATATTTTTTATGTTTTAGAATCGATGTGGAAACATTGATGTTTACAAACGATGTATCGATGTTTTGAAAACATCAAACTATTGTTTGCATCCCTACTTGTTTTTCCTCGTTAAGTAGTAATGCATAATAATAAAACACAAAACATTTTCGTAACTTTCATTATAATTTAAATAATTGAATATTTATAGTTTTAAACCTTCAAAGTGCTCAGTCTGTGTCACTCATTTTAAAATTTGTTTAAATATTTAAATCATACAAATCAGCCAATCACAACAATAACAGACAACGCAGACAGATGTAACAAGATATGCTACTGCCAGATTGATTGCTGATGTATTACACGTAATAAAATTTGTAATTCATATGACTTCTTTTTATGTTAATAATTAGATAATCGAAATATAATTGATTGACCATATGAAAATCTATCATTCATTTCGAAACAAAATTAAGACACAAAAGTTGTAACAGAAATCTTATCACATGAAATATAAATATTTTACTTCAAACTCTGTCTCGTACTCATCATCCGACAACATCCCGTGAGGGAGCGGCGTACCGCGCTAACTTTAATGCGCGCTCCATAGTTTATAGTTTCTACGTAACGCGAGGATGTCTCTGATAGGAATCGTACAGCAGCCACGCTAAATGCTTAGTTCTAAGCGCACCAACTTATTTAAATTTCCTCATAATGGAATAAAACATATGCGCACTTTATTCCAAGTAATGCATAAGTACTAGTTAATTAAGAGATCATTATTTAGGACTTAAAAATGTCATAAATCCCTAGCTTTTACATTAAACAGAAAAAAATTTATTACTCATTTCATTAGGTGCGCGCGCTCTTGCGCTCTATAGGACCAGCCGCCACTGGTTTCTCTTAAATTTAAAACCTTGCTATGGCACTGGAGTCACCCAAACTCTTAACTACTAATATTGTTGCATCTGCGCCCTCCCGTCAAAAAGTCACCAGCCGCCACTGATTAAACAACAAAATCCATGAACGTAGCCAGGATGAATCGTAGTAAAATCCTTGAGCATAACCAGCATTTGCTTCAGGACTAAGGACAACATCATTTTAAAAACTTGATGGCCAAACAAAGCACGTCATTTAATTTACAGAACTCTACAGAAAACTTCTCCAAAGGCTAGATAATGGAGGGGGATTTAGTGAATGCAGAACATTCTGTATAACAAAATACTATTTTTAAATTATAGAACTAGGGTAACGTTGTAAAAATGAGAAGGATGCCTTACGAAAAACTATACCTCTGCGTATTAGTGAGATACTTGACCACTTGTATCAGAGGGAGACAGTATCCCTTTCTGTTCCATCGTGGCTACGCCCATGTCAGAATCATTTCCAAAATAATAAACCTCATTAAATAGTATTTTATTTATTTATTTTGTAATTGTAAATATGTAAAAAAATAAGCATGTAAAAAATGTGTAAAAAAAAGTAAGTATGTAAGAAAAATCACAATATAACCAATCATCGTTTCGTTTTTTTTTACTTACTGATTACTTATCTACTTATAAAGGGAAATACATGAGGCACTTGAATAATTTGGTTCGCTAATGGGTCGTTTGAAGGTAAACATGTTTCGCTCTGTTCATAAGAGCATCATAAAAAATTCAAAACGAAGTAATTGTGCTTCTAAGAAGCTATCTAACGAAGAATCTTTATAAAGTAATACAGAATAAATCCTGCTAGAGTTACTCGTCAGGAAATGAAAGAGCGCATTCGCTTCAAAGAAAATCCTACGAGCAACAAAAGCTGGGTCAATTTAAAACACTGGACATAGTGCAAATTAGAACATGACTCCCAGCATCCCTTATTTCATTTTAGACTCTAACGCCAACCGGGGTTTATATGGAACATCGGCGTTTCCCCCAATGGAAATAACGTATTGTTTGCTGGCTAATCTATAAATACATTCAAAATAATTGAATATGACCAAATACGCCCGAAGGTAATATTTAGTATCGAATTTGAAATTAGATTCGCCGGGGGCATACGGAAAACATCGAATGCGAATCGGAAATATGATAATGCTAATACCCTGCATTAGAGCTTTAATACTTTTCAGGATGAAAATTGGAACGTATTGTGCTTCAGTGCATAGTATTTCTCTGATGGGGTAAATTGAATCTTATTGGTCGTTAATTTGCCTTTTTAGTATTTCAAACATCACGGATTTCTGTTTGATTGACAAAGTACGCTTCGTTTCCGTGACCTTGTTAGAAGAAGTAGCGATTAGTTATTGATTGTTTTGGTTAATTTGTCAAGTGTCACTTTGAAGTCTGATTTATACAAGTTGGGATTTTCTGTCAGAATATCACGAGCTGCCACCGCTTCAGTGTAAAAATTTATTAAAAAAATTTTCGAACTTTCGAATTTAAAACTTTCGAGCTTAATTCTAATGCACAGATCTGAGATCGATTAATCGAAAAATCGATTTTTGCAAGTCTCAAGGTCGATTTTTAGATCGATCTCAAATATAAGATCGATCTAATGAACGATTCAACAATCCTAAGAATCGGAACGATTTACCTTAGATGCAGGTCACTATAAATCTAATGACAAACATTTTTTATTTTCTATTTACGTGTATTTATGTCGTTATGTTGTTTTCCACTTTCATCTACTAGCAATACGTTAATAAGCCAACAGATGGCAGTATTAACATTTCTTTTCATTCATGATGTCGTTGACTAAATCACAGACTATACAGGAAATTTCTCTGTGGACTGAATAGGAAAGATAACTGTGGTGCAGTGTTGCAATTTATTTGAAGATAAAATTCCGTGCATACTCAGTTAAAATTACCGTATATTCACAAAAATTACCTTACATTATTTTATTACCTGTTACCCGTCTTAAAAACTTTTATTTAGTAGTTGAACACGTTACACACGTAATAATAAATACACTACAAAACTTAAAAAAAGTTTATTTACTTATTTTAAAGTAAAAATTGCAAGAGCGTAGAAAGGACATCAATAAAAAAAATATATCACGGAATGTTAACTTTTCTCCTCTAAATCCCGAGATTAAAGTCAAAATTTCGACTTTAATGTCAAAATTTAAAAAAAAAGTCGAAAAAAGTTGAAAATTTAATTTTTAAATGGAAATTTAACGAAATGTTACAAAGGCTTAGAAAGGACATCGATTAAAAAAACGTTATTTTTAAAAATTTCGACTTTTTTCTGAAACTTCGACTTTTTTCTGGAAATTACAACTTTTTGGTAACGTTATAACGACGTAGAAAAAACATCGATTAAAAAAAATGTTATTTTTAGAAATTTCGAGTTTTTTCTCAAATTTAGATTTGAAGCTCGAAATTTCGACTTTTTTCTCGAAATTTCGACTTTTTTTCTTAAATTTCCATTTTTTCTAGAAATTTTGACTTTTTTCTCGAAATTTCGTCTTTTTTTCTCGAAATTTCGACTTTTTTCTTAAATTTCGACTTTTTTTCCCAAAATTTCGACTTTTTTCTCAACTTTCGACTTTGTTGGAAAAAAGGAGTGCTGGGACGCAATTGTCATCTGCCTAATTTAACCATAGAGTATAGAAATTCCGAGATTAAAGTCGAAATTCCGACATTAATCTCGGAATTTTAAGAAAAAATAGAAATTTGAAGAAAAAAGTCGAATTTTTGAGAAAAAAGTCGAAATTTTGAGGGTAAAGTAGAAATTTCGAGAATAAAGTCGAAATTTCGAAAAAAAGTCGAAATTCGAGAAAAAAGTCGAAATTTTTAGTTTAAAATCGAAATTTCAAGAAAAATGTCGAAATTTCGATATTAAGGTCAAAATTTCGAGAAAAAGGTCAAAATTTCGAGAAAATATTGAAATTTGAAAAGAAAGTCAAAATTTCCAAAAAAAAGTAGAAATTTTAAGAAAAAAAGTCAAAATTTAAGAAAAAACTAGAAATATTGAGAAAAAAAAACGAAATTTCGAGAAAAAAGTCGAAATTTCAAGAAAAAAAAGTTGAAATTTGCAAAAAAAGACGAAGTTTCGAGAATAAAGTCGAAATTTCGATATTAAGGTCAAAATTTCGAAAAAAAAGTCGAAATTTGAGAAAAAAGTCGAAATTTTGAGTTTAAAGTCGAAATTTCGAGAAAAATGTCTAAAGTTCGAAGTTTTGATAAAAAAAAAATCTCGAAATTTAAGAAAAAAGTCGAAATTTCGAGAAAAAAGTCGAAATTTCGAGCTTAAAAGTTAAATTTGAGAAAAAACTCGAATTTTCTAAAAATAACATTTTTTTTAATCGATGTTTTTTTTACGCCTTTGTAACATTTTTGAAAAGTTGACATTTTCAGAAAAAAGTCGAAATTTCCAGAAAAAAGTCGAAATTTGAGAAAAAAGTCGAAATTTGAGAAGAAAGTTGAACTAAAGCACTGAACTAAACACTGTGGCTTGTGATTAAGTCCAAAGAAGGTTTCACCCCTTTACCACATGGGCAATTAAATAAATAATTAAGCGATACGTATTTCGCCAGCAGAACTGGCATTTTCAAGGGCACTAATCTTAAAAGATTAGCAAAAGATGCATCGACGTCATCTGCATTGAGATTGGGCCAGTATCGATTTGAATCTCAATGCAGATGACGTCGATGCATCTTTTGCTAATCTTTTAAGATTAGTGCGCTTGAAAATGCCAGTTCTGCTGGCGAAATACGTATCGCGTAATTATTTATTTAATTGCCGATGTGGTAAAGGGGTGAAACCTTTTTTGGAAGAAAGTTGAAATTTGAGAAAAAAGTCGAAAATTAAGAAAAAAAAGAAATTTCGAGAAAAAAGTCGAAATTCAGAAATATTTCGAGAAAAAAGTCAGAATTTCGAGAAAAATTCAAAATTTCGAAAAAAAAAGTCGAAATTTTGAGAGAAAAGTAGAAATTTGAGAAAAAAGTCAAATTCCCTAATAAAAGACAAAATTTCGAGAAAAAAGTCAAAATTTGCGGAAAAAGTCAAAATTTCAAGAAAAAAGATCGAAATTTTGAGTTTAAACTCGAAATTTCAAGAAAAATGTCAAAAGTTCGATATTAAGGTCAAAATTTCGAGAAAAAAGTCGAAATTTGAGAAAAAAACGAGATTTCGAGAAAAAGGTCGAAATTTCGAGAAAAAATCGAAATTTGAGAAGGTCAAAATTTCGACAAAAAAAAAGTCGAAATTTAAGAAAAAAGGCGAAATTTCGAGAAAAAAATCGAAATTTCGAGCTTAAAATCTAAATTTGGGAAAAAAGTCAAAATTTCTAGAAACAACATTTTTTTAATCGATGTTTTTTCTACGCCTTTGTAATATTTCGAAAAAGTTGAAATTTCCAGAAAAAAGTCGAAATTTCCAGAAAAAAATTTCTAAAAATATATTTTTTTCATCAATGTCCTTTTTATGCTTTTGTAACATGTCGAAATTTCTAAATATAATTTTTTTAATCAATGCCCTTCTACGCTTATGTAAAACGTCGACTTTGAACTCGAAATTTCAACTTTTTTCTAGAAAATTCTACTTTAATCCTGAAATGTCAAGAAAAAAGTCAAAATTTTGGGTAATAAAAAATTGAAATTACTGAATGCACCGTTCTGTTAAGTGTCAATCACAAAGGTGTCAATATTAAATTAAATTGCCAAAAGGTTGGTGCTTAGAAAGTAGTCTGATATTCTAAGGGTTGGTGGGGTTCAACTGTCATCTGCCTAACTTAACTATAGAATAAGAAATTTCGACTTATCTCGAAATTTCGTGAAAAAAAGTTGAAATTTTAAGATTAAAACCGAAATTTCGACATTATCTATGAAATTTTCTCAAAAAAAGTCGAAATTTGGAGAATGAAGTAGAAATTTCCACTTTAATCTCGTAATTTTTAGCTTAAATTTCATATTTCTAAATATACTTTTATAAATGAATGCCCTTTCTACATCTTCGTAACAAAACCAAAAATACATAAATAAAAAACAAAGCAGAAAATGAATATGCATCGGATCTTTTTAATTAGGAATAAATAATTAAAATGTAAATATTAGTGTTTAAAATCCAAGAAAAAACTTTCAAAATTAACTACAATGTTTCTATTTATCACGAGATGGCACGGCGCACATTTTTTTTACTTGGCTGTAAATTGTGGAGCTGTGCGTAAAATAATATTGGTTAATTACTTAACAAACTTATTATTATTGAGTAGTAAAACCTAAATTACCTTATTTTTTGGTACGGTATTGGTATTTGGACCATGCACCGTACTTTTATCAGAATTACCGTACATACAGCGTGTCCCACTAGTGCGGGAAAGTCCAATATCTATGTTAAAATGAGGAATATATGGATTATTCTTTTTACAGTGTTGTCACATTTCTCAAAATGTACAAATTAAAAATATTTTTAACTACACAGGGTGTTCCACTTTTCCTGGCCAGACACCAACTTTTGTTTTTTAAATGTAAACACACATTTTTTATATTTTTTTCGGATTCTACATCAAAAATAAAGGGTACTTTTTAAAGAATAGTCCTATTCGGATATTCACGGTTTTTGAGTTACCTCGCTTGAAAGGTTTTTCTAGTCGATATTGGCTGCTTACATTATTTGATACTAACAGGTTATGCTAAGAGCTACTATGCCCATTTTTTTATCAGATGTTTAGTAAGGACGACTCTTTCGAATCGTGCTCCAAAAACTGCCCTGCGTTATACAGGGTTACCAAAATATCATGTCAAAATTGACAATTTAAAAATTGAAAAATTTCGAAAATTTTAAATGCAACACCCTGTATATTTTCATACCATGAGATGCAGAATTAAATTCTCTACAACTTTGCTACATCTGCTTATATACCTAAATTCATTAGTTTCTCATGAAATCTCATTTTTATGAAAAAATGCGAAGTTTACAAATAGTTTATTTGTAAGATAACGTAGTAGGCACCTGCCAAAGGATAATCATACAAATTTTCGATTCACATAGGGTTTAATAGAAAAGCGATAGTAGTAATTCTGGAATGAATTACTCTAACGAATTTGTAAATAAATAATAGAATAATAAAATAATTAGTAAATAAATAATAGAAGAATTAGTCAAAGTCATGGTAACTGTTCATTGGCAAGTCGTATTTACTAAGCTAATAATCCAGATTTACAAAGATATCCTCGTACAACGTGTTTTGTAAAACTGAAGGAGAGGTTTCAAAGAACATCAAATGCAAATTATGAGAAGACAACAGGAACACACGCATGCAGTATTCAAAACAGTAAATTAACATCGTGCATTTCTTACAAAAGTAATAAAGACCTAGTTAAATTAGTGATTAACAGGTAACCGCTCAAAATGTCTGCCATTTTTCTCACGACATTGAGCAATTCTACGACGAAAATTGCTCGACACATTTCGCAGCATTTCCGGACTTACGGTCAAAAAAGCATATCTTATTTTTGCCCGTAAATCTTCTATATCTGTCGGAGGAGTTTCATACACCTTGTCTTTAATATAGCCCCATAAAAAAAAATCTAGACAAGACAGGTCCTTTGACAGGTGCCTACTACGTTATCTTACAAATAAACTATTTGTAAACTTCGCATTTTTTCATAAAAATGAGATTTCATGAGAAACTAATGAATTTAGGTATATGAGCAGGTGTAGCAAAGTTGTAGAGAATTTAATTCTGCATCTCATGGTGTGAAAATATACAGGGTGTTGCATTTAAAATTTTCGAAATTTTTTAATTTTTAAATTGTCAATTTTGACATGATATTTTGGTCACCCTGTATAACGCAGAGCAGTTTTTGGAGCACGATTCGGAAGAGTCGTCCTTACTAAACATGTGATAAAAAAATGGGCATAGTAGCTCTTAGCATAACCTGTTAGTATCAAATAATGTAAGCAGCCAATATCGACTAGAAAAACCTTTCAAGCGAGATAACTCAAAAACCGTGAATATTCGACTAGAACTATTCCACAGAAAGTACCCTTTATTTTTGATGTAAAATTCGAAAAACATATAAAAACCGTATGTTTCCATTTAAAAAACACAAGTTGGTGTCTGGCCAGGAAAAGTGGAACACCCTGTGTAGTTAAAAATATTTTTAATTTGTACATTTCGAGAAATGTGACAACACCGTAAAAAGAATAATTCATATATTCCCTATTTTAACATAGTTATTGGACTTTCCCGCACTAGTGGGACACGCTGTATACGGTGATTACCGTATATGTACGGCATGGCAACACTGCTGTGTGCCATTATAGTAGTTTGTTCCGCTAGATCAGTTGTCAGTGTGTTTGGTCACTGACATTTTATTTGTTCGATTGTTATATGAACATATTTATTTTGTCCATTTATTTTAAAATTATACGAAAAATCCATAAAAAACACAAAATCACAATCGTAAACACTAACCTCAGTTAGTCAACTTGCAGTTATGTACAAAAAACTACAAAGCATAGAATATAATAAATGGCCCGTTGATTGAATATAGTATAGATGGCGGAAGCAATAGACCAAAAGCGTAAGCCATTTTTGGACGCTCAGGAGCTCTGCTTCAGGACGCATCCATCAAAATCAATGATGGTCTTTGCGTCCACTTGATCTTATCCCTGATCCTCTGCATCCTTTTGTTTAATCTTTTCACCAATAGAGGGACACGGTAATTGCAGGTTCCGACAGCCGTCAGAGATGAGCAGCTGGTAGGGTAGTATTTTGAAATCGTTTGAACTCTTAAATAATGGGTCACTTCAGCCTTCAGGCAAAATAAAACCTGTTTTATGACTGGGTAGATGGCAAGTACGGCATTAGCATTGTTGCTTGAATTAGCCAAAATGCTCTTGTTGGAAAACAAATCGTTATATTTTTCTTTAACTGATTTCAACTTAAGATTCCTAAAAGAATTTAAAACAAATTTAAATATTAATTAAGACAATAAACCAGTGTAAAAAGATTATGTATGCGTATTTCTTAAAATTTTTGATAAACTTTTTGTTAAATTAATTTAATTGATATAATTAATTTAATCTCGGAATCTCGACTTTTTCCTTAAAATTTGTAGTTCATGTAAATTCGTTTTTTAAGTTTTTGTTGACTTTTTAATTAATTTATTTATAAAAATTATTACTTTTTCGAAAATATTTTTTATTGTTTAGACAGAATTTTTGGCATTTCAGCATTATATATTTTTTAAACCGGCAAGAATTCGGTTTGAGAAAGAAGCCCTAAGTTTTGGATGTTGCGTATTATTTTTTTCTGACCTTAATATTAAAGACAGCTTTGATAATACCATAATACTGCCATAATAATTACTAGAGACCGGATTTTATGTCATGTCCTACTTTTTTACATTTTTCGGCGTTTTTCATGCGTCTTTGCCTTAATTTTAATTTCGTTTGTTTGTTTTTGATTTGGACTATTTTCAAAAAGTGTACTGCCTATTTATCCTTTTCTATTGCTCTATTGGTGTTTCCAAGTACAGCTGTATTTCTAAAGAATTTAAGCAGAAATATGTACTTAATAAAACAGTATAATTAATCATAATAACAATAACAAACTTGAAGCATAAATTTCCACGAAAAGCAATTTTATAATAATTACTGTTATGACTCGCCCAGCCCCTTTTGAAGTTTTGTCTGCTATTGTGACGCAGGCCAATTGAACTACGTTGTTTATTTATCTTACTTTCTAAGTAAAAACAGATGTTTGGGTAAAATGATAAAATTACTGAAAGGGTGTTCCTTTTCTAAAAGTTATATTTGAACTGGGAGTATTTATTGACATCAAGATGCACAAATTTTACAATGGAAAATATTTATAGATATTTGTAGTTGGGAAAAAAGTAATGTTCAAATTGACCAATATTTGTTGTTTTTCTTGTTAATTATGAGTCTTAGAAAAAAACCGAAATAAAATTCTAATTTTAACAGGAAAACACTTTGTTTTGAAAAAAAAGTTCGCTTTTTGTGAGACTTGAAAATATCGAAATAATATTCAAATTTTAACGCGAAATTTCTAGTAAAAAGCTAAGATTTTGAGAATTCGAAATTTATAAAAACTATTTAAAAATCCAAATGTTAGATAAACTTAAAATTTTGATAAAATTTCGAGTATTCGACTTTTTGCTGAGAAACTTTCAAAAAAGGCATAATTTCAGCATTGGGAAATAAAGTCAAAATTTTGAGAAAAATGTTGAAAGTTTGAAAAAAGGAGGAATTTTTAGAACATTTCATTAGATTAAAAAAAAATTGAAATTGAATGAAAAAAACGAAATTTTTAAGATAATTGGTAAAATTTTGAAAAAATTTTAAATTTCTAAAAAAATCTAAACTTTGAAAAATAGATTCATTTGAAAAATGGTCGAAATTTTTTTAAATATTCTGAAATTTAAAAAAAAATGAAAATTTGAAAAGCTAAAACTTTGAAAATAATGATAATTTAAAACACTAGTGAAATGTCAAAATTGTCATAAAGTTGAAATTTAAAACAAAACTGATAATTTTGAAAAAAGCCAAAATTTTGAAAAATGTAAAAATTTTCATAAAAAGTAAAATTTTAAAAAAAAAATCTTCAAAAAAAAAAGTCGAAATTATTCACCAAAAGTCGAAATTATGCAAACAAATCGTGATATAATAGTCACAATATTGACGTCAAAAACTGCAAAAAGGAAAATGTTTAAAATAGACGAAATTTGGTAAAATATTAATTTTCAAAAAAATATCAAAATTGAAAAAACTGGTGCAGTGCAGTTCTTTAAAAAAATTATTTTTTTTTTTTAAATCAAAACTAAGTAATTCGAAAATTTTGAATAACATTCAAAATTATCAAAAGCCGAAATATTCAAAGAAAATCAAAAAATTTTTGGAAAAAGTATAAAATTTAAAAAGTCGAAATTTCAGTCAATTTTTGGAAAAAGTTAAGATCTTCAAAAAAAGTTGACTTTTTTAAAAAGGTCGAAATTTTAGAAAAATTCTTGATTTTTAAAAAAGTCGAAATTTTGAATAGTTGAAAATTTCAAAGATGGCAAAATTTTGAAAAAAGTGGAAATTTTCATTTCATTTTCATAAAAAGTTAAATTTTCAAAAAAAATCAAAATGTTTAAAGAAAGTCTAAATTTTGAATAGTTGGAAAACAAATTTTAAAAAAAGGCAATTGCCAAGTTTTCCTAATTTAATTTTTTTGCAGCGCTTATGTTGTCAGTTAGCGTTAATTAGGATGAGTCATGACTTTCTACACCAAAGATAAAATGGGACCAAAAAAATGTTTGATACTTTAAAAATTACTCTTGTATCCAGAAAATTGTGCAGATTCCAAAAGTTTAAGAATATACAGGGTGTTCTATTTAAAAATCAAAAGTTGGTATCAGTTCTAGCGAAAGTGACAACAATAGGAATGTAAATTTTATGTAACAATTTTACATTTTATAAATACATCAAGTGTAGCAATTTTGAAAAATTTATCTTTATAAATAAAGAAGAAATAAGGGGTGTACCATGATCCTGCTACACACGGTGTATATATCAAAAACTAAAATAAATCGAAATTGTTTGTTTTGAATTTAGCAGTCAAAATTGTGTTGTCTAAAGTGTTCGTTCCGTTGCTCCTTCAACTTTTGTGTCAAAAATCGTCTTTTATCTGTTTTCTTAAAAGGTTAAGTTTCTTCACAAACTTATTAGTTGCAGAGCTAAATTTTTTTATAAAACTTCGTTTTTGAGATTTAAATTTCGTTTTGTTTTTGATCTTGAAATTTCAATTTTGCCGCAGAAAATTTAAATTTAGAAATTGAAATACATTTTTTATGACATTTTTGACTTCCATAGAAAACAAAAATTATGAAAAAAATCTCTCATATCTTTCAATTTAATTGTCAAATTTCGCATATTTTCAGTTTTCAAATATTGGATAAATATTTTAAATCAATATTTTTGTGAAAATTCCGAGTTTAAATTTAATAAGTCTAAACCCAATTATTCCGATTTATTTTATGTTCTTATAAAGTTAAGATTTTTCTTAATTTTGTGTCATACTGAATCTGTAAATTGCCAGGTAGGAGTGAGTGGAAAAATACGAATCAAGACCAAGGTTGCCGTTTTGCCAATAAATACTGGCATTAGCCCGGAATATAAGGTCCTGCCAGTAACTTGCCAGTATTGACTTATAACCAGGAATTTCAAGGAATAACCTCGAATTTCGATTCGCGATTTTTACACGCTGGTTCCCTTGACTGCGATTCTCTTGTAATATTGGATCTTAAACATGTGTTGTACAGAGAAAACCAAAGTGCATTTAGGGTGCAATTCAATGTCTTTGTTGTGTAGGGTAGGGTTTCTAACTTTTCAGAATCAAGTGTTTTCAATAATTTTAACTGCTTTTATTATATGAACAAGTTTTATAACCATTGCTTTTTTGTCCCTATTGACATAATTCTCGAAACTCAACGTGGAGAGGGTCACTTTGGTCTGCTAGCCGAAATTCTCCTTACGGTTATGAAGATCTAACACTTCTCAGCTAAGAACGTTTTAATATGGCAAAAATATTTTATGTAATATGATTTAAATAAATTTCTATTAAAATTGATTTGTTAAAAGCTCATTAAAGCAAATATATAATAAATACAATTTAACTTTGAATTTGTCTCGAAATACAAGGAAAAAGCCGGGAATCTAATCAAGATTTGTCAGTAATTTCGTATTTTGCAAGCGGTAACACTGATCAGAACAGCAGCCCATCTGTGGCGAATTAGTCGGTCGGTATCGGAATGCAATGATTAAGACAACGGGCATAACCAGGTAAAATATCAAGGGACAATTTGAGTTGAAGAGTAAAAAAGAAAAAATATAAAATGCTCACGACACGTTTCGAGTTGAAAAGTAAAAAATATCACACTCACGACTTTAAATACCGAAATTTCCAATTTTTTCTTGAAAGTTCGTTCGAAAATAGAAAATTTCTAGAAAGTCCTGATTTTGTGATTAAAGCGGAAATATGAAGAAAATAACAAATTTGTAAATTTACAATTCTAAATTTTCAAAAAAAGTGAGATTTTTCCCTCGTTGGAATTACTAGAATAATAAACATTTTGTTAAAAAAATGTCTCAAATTTTCCAATTTAAAGGCGAGTTATTGGGGAAATTTTTTTAAAATAAAATTTTGAATGGAAGGAAAAAAGTAGCAAGTTCAACTTGAAATTTTGAAATTTTTTTTTATAAATTTATTTGTTTGCTTTAAATTCCCAAAATTCAAACTTTAAATTTGCAATAATTGTTCTCTTTTTTCCCTAAAATGTTGACTTCAAATTGAAAATATTTAATTAATAACGAGTTATAAAATAAAATAATAAATTTCGCGATTTTTTATAAATTTGGAGTTATTTCTTAAAATTTTCTATATTCGTTTAGTAATTTCTAATTTCTAACCCGATTATTCTGATTTATTTTATGTTCTTATAAAGTTAAGGTTTTTCTTAACTTCGTCCCATTCTGAAAATGTAAATTGCGAGGTAGGCATGAGTGGAAAAATATGAATCAGTACAGCACCCCATCTGTTGCGAATTAGTCGGTCGGTATAGGAATGGAATGATTAAGATAACGGGCATAACCAGGTAAAATATCAACGGACAATTTGAGTAAAAGATTTCTAGAAAGTTCTGATTTCGTGATTAAAGTGGAAATATGAAGAGAAGAATAAACTTGTAAATTCACAATTCGAAATTTTGAGAAAAAGTTATGATTTTAAAAATAAAAAGAGATTTTCCAACGTCTATAAAAAGTTGAAATTACTAGAATAATAAACATTTTGTTAAAAAAATGTCTCGAATTTTCCAATTTAAGCGCGAGTTATTGGGAACAATTTAAAAAAAATAAAATTTTGAATCGAAGGAAAAAAGTAGCAAGTTCAACTTGAAATTTTGAAAACATTTTTTTAAATAAATTTATTTTTTTTACTTTAAATTCTAACTTTAAATTTGCAATTCTTGTTGACTTTAAATTGAAAATATTTAATTAATAACGAGTTGTAAATTAAAAGAATAAATTTCACGATTTTTTTTAATTTGGAGTTATTTCTTAAAAGTTACTGTATTCGTTTAGTAATTTCTAATTTTTCTAAAAATTTGGAAATTTTGAACAATATATTCCAAGTTAAAGATGAGAATTTGGCTTAAAAATTCGAAATTAATAAAATGTCTTAAACTCTGTAAAAAAAAGATGTTTTGTCAAAGTTTCATAATTTAAAAGTGTATTCATCGAAGTGAAACTCCCCATCCCATCACGCGGCGACCTTGGACATATCAATAAGAGAAAATAATTATTGTTTGATTTGTGGTGTAGATCTTGGATAAATGACCCACGGGGGTTCAACTTTGGCACGAAATTCAAATATACTGTTTGTAGCGCCCTCCCACGCAGTGACCGGAACTACCGCCCATTTATACATATATATGTAGATTAAATATATGTGTATAGTTTTTAAATTTGTGTGCGGTGGCGCCTGAGAACGTAAACAAATTTAACTATCGTTGGATTTGGATGAAATGGAGGACGAAAACATCAGTCATCTTCGAGCAAAATTTTAAATAGTGTTGAAAATAAGGTAAGTGATCTCTGCGAGGATTACTGGTAAGTAGAAAATGTTATTTATTTGTAGAAATGAAGTATCAATCGGAATGACATCCCCTACTTCGGGAAAAAACTGCTGAATCCCAAGCTGCCGGAATGTTTATAGAAATGGCGACTATAACAATAAACAGTTTTGTGATTACCAAAAGCAAAATAAGAAAAAGGTAACATTTTAAAAAACAAGATTTAATGTAATCCGAATATGCACTGTTTGCATATTGACGAAGTTAATGATGCTAAAATTCACTTCTAACGTTTTGTAAAATATCTGTAGGAATTTGTCGGATCGTTTGCTTAATAATATGTCGGAGACTATTATATATGATACTTTTTTTCTAATGAGAATATTATTATTACTACTTTACAGTGATAAATAAATGTATCCAAAATATCTTATTGTCATTACTGCACGAACAAATGCCTCCAGATATTTGAAAAAATGTTAGAAATTTTATTGTCAGTATGGACTTTGTCAACATGCAAATGGAGCATACATGGACCTCGTTAAGATTAAAAGCTACTTTTTTTTATTTTTGTCTTTGATGATTAGATATTCAACTAAGGGATTCAAGATATTTCATTTGAAAAAAAAAAGAATTGAGGTTTTTTCTGATCTGTAGTGAGCAAAATGCAAAATCGATCTGCTTCGGCAGGCACACCCCCTCGTAGTAGGAAAATTGTACCCTAAAAGGTGTCAAACTTTCAACAAAAATCAACCAGAAATTATGTTGAAAAACTTTTCGCTGCTTTACTTGATTTATTTTAGTTAAATTCACTATCCAGTATATTATAGGTCATCTGTATCAATATTTAACTTCTAGAGAAATCTTGAAGCAGTTGAACTGATAAATATATTTTAAAATTATTACAAATATTTACATATGAACTTATATACATGTACGAATATACATATTTAATAAAAATATTTAATGTTAAAATGGCAGTTTATTTTTTTACACCTCATACTTGAAATTGTTTTGAAATTTCCATTCACGTTGGTCACTTTTGTTTAATCTTTAAAAACAGAAGTGCAATCCAACTGAATGGACATTTCAAAACAGTTTAAAATTAATTTTGGATTTAAATTTATAAGTCGGTAATACAGGGTAACTGCAACGTGGCTACAGTCGATAATACAGGTTCCTAATTTTATGGTAATAGTTCCGGTCCCTGCGTGGGATGGCTGTTTTCAAAATAAAAAGCACAGAGTTGACACTCTTAACCTTTCTCTATGAAATGACCAAAACCGTGAAGAACTCCGTTTTCCCCTGCCAAAGTGTAGGAGTTTTACTATTGACCACTAGGTACCAGCACTTCCTTAACAACGTTTTGAAGTATGCATAGAGAAAAGTGGTATACGCATTTTGTGATAAGGTTTGCATATCTAATATGTATTCAATCAACGAATGGCCCCAACTGTCAAGCTTTGCGTTGCTAATAAATTATTACGTAATTCCCTTTTTGAATGCTTTGTCACATTTTAACCTTTGTATCACTTAAAGTTGATATTTCTGATGTAGGAAATATGACGCCAATTCATCATTATCATTCAATTTTTTTTTTAATTAGAAATGTCAATGTCTAAAAATTTCACCAACAAAGCGATTAATCGGAAATCGATTCTTTTGCTCACGATTCGAATCAATCCAAAAATCGATTATTTTAAAAAGGAATCGACATCTATCTAGTACACAGACCAAATAGGTTTAAACATTTATTAGATTTTCGAACAACTTTGGAAACCAAATACCCGTTTCCATCTTGTTGAAACTCATCAGTTTGGTATATTACTATATTCAACTTGAATGTTAACAAATGTTTCGACAAGTAAGTACTAAAGAATTCATGGATGTCAAGCGTGTCACCTCTCAGTACTACCACCTATTGGTCCGTGGAGAAACTAAGGCCAACGCCAACAATGTCGTATGCAAGTAGAATGCAGCCTAGATTACAAATTTATGCAGCCCCCCAGGCACGTATAGTGATACATAGGTAGCTGAACTGTTGGTAGTTCAGCAACCTATGATTCACCGTACACGCCTGGAGGGCCGCATGAATTTGTAGTCTAGGTCGCATTCTACTTTCATTTCAAGCTTAATATACACATCAGGAAAGTCAAACACTGTCCATAGGGAGAATCTTAATGAGAGATTTAACATTGAGAGGTAATAGTGGGATAGATGGGCGGTGCCTTGTATTCTCCTACACCGATGTAAACAATTCAACGCAGAGCGCAGCGATCAGTGCTGGTGGAGATTTCAGTAGTACATCATAGCTTCTAAGATGTTTTGTTACGGGATTACTACTGGCAGGCAACAATTTTATTAAAATTTGCGTACCACATGCTGTTTGTTTTTTTAGTCCGTTGATTTAATCAACGTCTGAGGTAAAATAAAACTGATATTCTTTGATAACCAAAATAAATAAACGAGATTTCTTAAACAAAATTAATAATAATTCTTATAAAGAATATAACATAATAACTCTTTAAACATAACAATATAAGGAGTTCAAATAGGCCACTAGACTGTGCTAAACAATATTTCAGTCTGTTGTAAAACTCTCGACGAGTTTTTTCTGACATCTAAACTGGAAGATGCGAACATGCTGAGTCAAAGTAGGGAAATGCGTTCAGCGGCCGTAGAAAACTATGGAAGGGACAATTCTTAGCGTTTTAATGGACAATGAAAATTTTTCCTTATCTGTATGTATAAAAAATTTGGTGCAACTTTAAGATGGAGTTTTAACATGAAATTTCGAGAAAAAGGTTAGAATTTCTAGCAAAATTTAAAATTCAAAAATCGTTTTATACAAGTTTAAACTTGGTTTTTAAGGAAATATACTCAAAATTCAGCATTTACGTAAAACAAATACTTTTTTTTGGTGAAACGGACGGATCCTTGGTTATCTTCAAAAATTGAGATAGAAATCTTGGTTTCAGGGGACAAAATCTGTATTTCAATTAAAAAGAAACGATTTTCAACATTTTGACTTCAAACCTAAATATTCACTAGAACTTTTCTAGAAAAAGGCGAATCTAAATGGAGCAAAAAGGCGAAATTTCGCTAAATTTTAAAAATTAAAGAAAAATATATTGTCATCCATTTCTTTCTTAGTTCTCTATCTCAAAGTAGGTATTTGGAAAACTAAGATTAGAAATAGGTGACCAAGCAATCTATCTTTTTTTTTCAGGATTAGTTCAATAATATATTTTGCAAACGAATATACAATTTGGAAAAAGATAGTAAGTTCAGTATCACAATAGACACAATTACAGTGGGTAAATACGAAAACACATTTTTTTTAAGATACCGACAATTATATGTACACAATCAATTCCGCGCGTGCGCTGTTCTAAGAATAGAATCTGATGAAAATGAAGAAAGTATTAAACACGACGATAACAACTCATTTGTGCATTTATAAAATCAGGTGTAGTTCCATTAGGGGCGTTCCTAAATGTTCAGTCACCTGCGTGTCTACTGGAATTTTGCTGCTCTAAAATAATTTTTGTAGTGAAAACTTCTTTAGGCGCGTTGTGCGATTTTGGGGGCGTAAATTTGTTTTCACGTCACCATCAGGCGTCACCAACATGCTCTAATGTTAACCGTACCATTATACTATCAAAATATTACCAATATTCCGACTTGTTTGTGTGAGTTCGTACTGCACTACATAAATGATGTCATTTCCTGGTTTTCACTTCTGTCGGCAGTCTTCAAGATTGTCCAATTTTATTTTTATGATGAAATATGTCCCAATTTACAAAACAAAATTTTTGAACTTTCGAGATAACAGTCAAGTTTTTATAACTAAAATCGAAATTTAAAAAGAAGTTTTGAAAAAAAATTAATTAATTTCAAAAAAATCATTGTATCGACATTTTTCAAAGTTTTAGAATTCTTTATTATTTATACTTTTCAACAAACTGTATTAGATTTTTTTCGACGGATCATACGTTTTGTAGTATTTGGACATTGGTAATCTAACGATTTGTTTTTTATGCAAGATATATTTGCATCATTAAAAATTGTGTAAAAGTAGTTTTACAAATAAAAAAATTTACAAATTTAATATGTTCAATTTCATTCTACGTTTTAGCAAGGCGTAGGTGCAGGACTGGTGCTCTAATAGAATTGGACAAGCAAGTCATTTTAGATTGAATAGTCACATGGAAGAAGTTGGGTCATTCGACTTGGGGGGAGGGGGCTGTAGGCCCCCGTACGCTTTACGACCATACTTTGTTTTATTAACTATATTTCTTTAACAAAGGTTCTTGCACTTTGTTCATTTGTTTCCTTTTCTGTACCCTTTTTTATTTAGAAATGTTGACTTTTGTAGATATTTGAAAAATTAGAATGATAGACGTGAGAGCGTACTATAGATTTTTAGACCCCCTTAGAGGTCGAATTTTCCAAAATTCCTTTTTAGAGTGCGCCTACATTACAAAAAGAACCTCCGTGCACAATTTCGAGTTCCTAGAGTTACCGTCCAACTCGAAATTTTGCACAGAGGTTCCTTTTGTAATGTAGGCGCACACTAAGAAGGGAAATTCGACCTCTAAGTGGGCTTAGAGGGGCATTAAAATTACGCTTTGACGTCTGTCAAAGTGACAAGTTTCTGTGTTTAAATTCGAGTGGGCAGGCAGCAAATTAAGATTTTTGACAGTACGTTCACATAGAGATGCACAAAATTTTTAAAACAACGAAAAAGATATATCGATACGTTTCGATACATTGGTAAATTTATTCGATGTTTGATGTATTATATAAATCCAATGCTATACAGCAGGTCTTCTCAACCAGCTACCCTCATAATTTCGATTTTCTTCAAAAAAAAGTCGAAACTGAGACGTCACGAAGTATATGACTCGTTTAGCCCTTAACACACGATGTCACACTTTATTGACCCCCTTACTCTCCCTTAATCTGAATAATAACAACGCGACCGATGTCTCATCATTATATCTCTTAGTTTAAGATGCAAGATTTTTATTTGAAACAGGCATACCAATTTCAAAGTAGTGCTGCTTGTTTGGAATAAAATTTCCTCTATTTTATATTAAAATGATAGACAAGTATTGTTGAAAACATTGACATTAATCGATAGATCCAGTTTTTTAAAATGATGTCAATCTCGAAAATCCCGGGATCAAAAAAACTGAATCCCGAATATTTCGGAGTTAAGATCCGGTCGGGATCCCGGGATCCCGAATTTCAGAATCCCAAAATCAAATCCTCTAAATGCAACACAAAAATCGAAATATAAGTTAAAAAAATAATCAAAATTTCCGTAAAATTATTAAATTTGTAGTTTTAAAAAATAGGTTTCCAGTTTTGTGCATAAAATGGGGCACGTAAACGCTAAGCCCAGATGCCACTTCAGTTCAGCAATAAAAGCAAACAAAAAACGAGAACGATTGGAAAAAGAACAAATTGTAAAGAATAAATCTCTAAAAACTTTCGAGGGCAGCTTTTTGTACACCTCAGGTTTGAATTCGTCCTATTTTTATTGTTCCTGTTGGATGCGAGCATCGTAAGCCGTAAAAGGAGCGATGCGAAGTCTTGCAGATTGAATAAAATACGAGGAGTTAACTAAAGCCTTCCTTCAGGATACACTTCCCTAACATACATTAACGACGCATTCGACTGGTTTACTTAAGTTTTACGACAAGTAACGGAAGTTTGAATTTTAATTCCGAATCGAGCATGCTCTGCTTTTGAGTTTAATCCAGCGCCTATAGATAATCTGATAATGGATTAGTTCCAGTTGAAATAAGGCGTCGTATTCTGCAAGGAAGGATTTAAAATCCAACATTTTTTTTTAAGTTTTGGGATATTAAGTTAAGTTAAGCTACCGGGTTAAATAGTAATCGGGTGTCGTGATTTTCCTGAATAGGGAGGCTGATCTGAGAGAAGTTAAAAAAGAGCAAGATTTTTGAGGCATACAAGACATATGCAAGTAGAATACAACATAGACTACAAATTCATGTAGCCCTCCATGTATCGTGAATCATAGGCAGCTGAACTATTAACAGTTGAAACACTGCCACCTAGCGAAGCGGTTGCTCTCTAGGAAAGTTCCCTGAAGACAAGGATTCTAATGCATAGACCAATAGGTTTGAACATTTATTAGATTCGAAGTTTGGAAACCAAATACCGGTTTCGATCTTATTAGATCTCGTCAGTTTGGTATATTCAACTCGAATTCGAGTTTGATCTGTGCATTAGCATACAAGACAGTCAAAAACTGCAAATAACTGTGCGGTCCAGCTTGACACAGCGGGGACTTCTGTCTACGGAGGCTCTTTTTTCTATAGAATTTCCAAGCTATGGAACTCGTTACCGAACGGAATTTTCCCCAAAAATTACAACCTATCCTTGTTTAATAAGGCTGTCCATCGCCATCTCTCCTTGTTTCCGCATCCTACTTGCGGTGCTTTGAAGGCATAATGGGCCTATCCTTTGCGAGTGAATTGACTATAAAAAAAATGTTTTCTCTTTGATTAAAAGATGAACCAAATTTGGGAACGAGGCAAATTTTGATAATAAGTCGAAATTTGCAGTCAGTTAAAAAGAGACAAAACTTTCAGAAAAAGTCTAATTTTGAGAAATGGTAAAATTCGGAAAAAAACGACGAATTTTGATATCATTCGAAATTTTGAGAAGGCCAGATTTTGATTAAAGAAGTCCAAATTTAGGAATAAATTCGAAATTTTAAAGTAAACGGATTTTTCCGGAAAAAGGACGGATTTTTCCGGAAAAAGGACGAATTTTGTGAAAAAAGTAGAAAATTCTAGAACATGTCGATATTTCAGAAAGACGAATTTTGAAGAATCGAAATTTCTTAGAAAAGGTCCCCCAGTTGAGAAAATAAATTTTCGGTTGGCTGCATGACCCAGGGGGTCTGTTGTAGCCATGTCTAAACCCTTTTCGAAGAATTGTAGGAAATGAAAATAGAAGAATTTAAAAATACGTCTTATTACGTAAGACAGGACAAATTACTGTATTAGTTACTATTAAAGAGCAGATTATATGCACAGCTTTTTTAACAAAATATGCGCATATTATATGGAGATTTTGATCTAAATATGCAACGTTATTTCAAGTATAGGCCCATTAATATGCATATTATGCATAGTAAATCCAAAAAAATTGGGTTAGTTGCAAAACAAATATTTAATGACCTTTTAAAAAAGTTACATTACAGTGGAACTTCTAAAAAAAAGGCCGAAAATTTCAAAGGTCGTCAGAATTTTCAAAAAAGAGTCGAATGTTTCAGTTTTTCAAACAAAGAACCAATTTATTGCATAAAGGTCAACATTTTTAGAAAAAGTCGTAATTTAAAAACAGTCAAAACTTCCAAAAATAGTCAAAAATTTTAACAGAGTTGCAAATTTTAAAAAAAGTGGATATCTTGAAAAAAATAAAAGTTAAAAAAATACAGTGAAAATTCTGAAAATGTTTCTAAAATTCCAAGTGGATTTTTTGTTAAAAATGCATTTTTTAAAAACTGAGAATTTTGAAAAAAGTCGAACTTTTCAATGATTGAAATAAAAGTCAAAATTTTTGGAAAAAGAGGTTAAAATTTTCAAAAAGAGTCAAAATTTTAAAAAAACAATCAAAACTTTGAGAAGTAGTTAAAAGTAAACAAACATGCAAATTTTTGAAAATAAGTGGGCTTCTTGGAAAAGAAGGGGTTTTCAAAAAAAAAACAATGAAAATTCTGGATAGAGTTCCAAAATTTCAAAAGTCAAAATTTCGCAAAAATAGTATCGTTATGCTCATTGGACAAACATTTTACTTGTGTAGTCTACATTTTCAAAAAATAATGACTTTAATTTATTCAATATCTCATTTTAGTGTTGAACTTTACACTTCTTCTTGCTGAATGCAATAAAAATAAGCTGAAATATGCCAGCATCTCAAAAAATGCAAAATATGCATGCATATGAAAGTGCATATAATCCGCTCTCTAGTTATTATCTTAAAAAATGTGGGCTACCCATGGATCCCCGGCACTCACGGTATGGATCCATAAGTAGTCCATGGACTCTGGGTTGAGAAATTCTGAAGAGTTTCACAAAATTATATCTTTTTTGACTTTTTTTAGACTTTCATTTTCTTACCAGAAAATCGTTCTAGTTTGAAAGTCAAAATGATAATTTTGGCTTTGTGCGCCAAACAAGGGCGGTTACTTAAGAGGGGCAGCAATTTGACTGATTTCTATGGTTCCTTTTTTTTTGGGTGGTCCTTAGTTATCTTCAAAAATTGAAATAGAAATATTGTCTATCATCTTCAGAGAGACACTGGTATCTGTCTGAAAATGAAAGCATGGCTGTCGAAACGCGTTAGAGCAACTGTTGTGTTTCTTAATCTTTCTTGGTTTCAAGAGACAATATTTGTATTTCAATTTTTCTATGGTTCCTTAACTTCCACTTCGATGAAAACACCTCTTAAATTATAAAATTTTGACAAAACAGCTTTTTTTTATAGGGTAAACGAGTCACTAAGATATTTTTTAAAATTCAAATTTTTAAACCAAATTTCTATCTTTAAACTCGAATATATTGATTGAAACTTCCAAAATTTTAGAAAAATTCGAAATTTCCAAATTATCAAAATTTTAGAAAAAAAATTCACATTTATAAAGAAATCATCGAGAAATTGGGAATCCACTATTTTAATTAATAACATTATAACTCGTTATTAATTAAATATTTTCAATTTCAAGACAAAATTTTAGGGAAAAATAGGTAGGTTAAAATTTTCAAAATGTTCATTTTTTTAAGAAAATTTCGACGTTTTATCATGAGTTTCGATTTTTTCTCGAGGTTATAACTTTCTCCAGAATTTGATTTCTTTGGAAAATATCCTTCCGTTTTCAAAATTTTGATTTTTTCTAAAAATTTGGATACAAAGCTTTTTCTTAATATTTTGACTTTTTCAAAATTTTGGGTTTTTTTTAATAAATAGGATGATGATGATTTTTTTATTTTCATTTTTTTGAAAAATTAGATTTTCTCGAAAATTCGACATTTTAAAATTTTCAAAATGTATTTTTATTTGAAAATTTCTACGTTTTATCATTAAAGTTTCTATTTTTCTCAAGGTTACAACTTTTTCCAGAATTTGATTTCTTTGGAAAATTTCCTCCCTTTTTCAAAATTTTGTTTTTTGCTAAACATTTTGACACAAAGCTTTTTCTTAATATTTTGACTTTTTCAAAATGTTGTTTTTTTTTTAAATGATTATATTAAAGTCTTGTTTTTTTGAAAACCCTAACCTTTGATGGAACGGACTGGTACTTGGTTATCTTCAAAAATTGAAATACAGAACTTTCCTCCTGAAACCAAGAAAGATTAAAAAACACAACAAAGGTTGCTCTAACGCGTTTCGACGGCCAAGCTGTCATCTTCAGAGAGAAACTTTTTCTCTCTGAAGATGACAGCTTGTGTCATTTACAGTCTAATTTGATACGAGCAGAATTTTCCTGGGGAATCCTTACTGCAGTTCATCGTTATTTATCTTCCTGGAAAGCTGGCAATGAATGCCACCTCCCGAGGATGCAGTTTTTGAGTAAACTGTACTTGAAAAAAGATACTATTTTAAAGTCAATTTTAGTAAATTTACGAAATAGTTTTAAAAGGCAAAACGAAGTCCGAATTGGTTGCTCCAAGTTCTCACCTTCATATCAAATTTAAAAAATGGACCCAAGAATTTGCTTCCAAAAACATAGATCGCCCAAACACTAATTCTAATAGGAATGGATCCAAATAGATTTTTGGACTAAAGGCACTAGAATTTAGTTCATAAGGAGAGCACCAGACCTGCACTTTCCCAATCTGATATATTCGAGCAATTATAAGTTAGATTGCAGCACTGGTTCCACTGTTTCTATCAGAGGTGCTGTGTCACTTTTAGTGTGCAACACGGGCGATTTCACTTCAATGGTCCACGGTTCCAACAGCTGTGAACCGTTCTGAGTCAAATTGGTGTTATCTGGAAATTTTACTGATTTTCGCGGCAACTTTAAGTAACTGCTGGGCGACGCTTCATCGGTACCGATCGAAGTGAGCGGTCCCGTTCCGGTGGGACTTTGCGTCGGAGTTGGTCTCGATTCTTGGTAGGTGGTCGTTGGTCTTCGAGTCGTACTCAAGTAGCTCGTTGCCGTCGGCTGGGACGAATACTGGATGTGGGGTATCTGGAAAATAAAGAACCGTAGATTGTAGATTTGTGTGATTTGGCTCTAATTTTGGTGGAACGGACTTGTCCTTGGTTATCTTCAAAAATCTTGTCCCCTGAAACCAAGAAAGATTAAAAAATACAATAAAAGTTGTCCTAAAGCGTTTCGATAGCCAAGCTATCATCTTCAGAGAGATGCTCTACAGTACTCTACTGTATCTCTCTGAAGATGATAACTTGGTTATCGAAACGCGTTAGAACAACTTTTGTTGTATTTTTTAATCTTTCTTGGTTTTAGGGTTCTAATGCACAGACCAATGGTCAGTGCATGTCAAAACTTGCCGACTTTGTTTAGTTTTAATGTCATTTGTTAGTGTGTGCATTCATATTTATTTACGAAAAAAATATAAAAATGTTTCAGGTGATTTTTTTGTAGCCTTTCAACAAAATACCCGAGTGGCAATTGATCTGCAATTTTTTTTCTTAAAATTCAGGATTTTCGCGTAACGTTTAGAATTTTTGGCTTTTGTTCCAACTTTTCCGTTTAATGTAAGTAGAATAAAACCTAGACTTAAAATTCATCTAATAAATGTTCAAACCTATTGGTCTGTGCATTAGAATCCTTGTCTTCTGGAGACTTTCCTAGAGAGCGACCGCTTCGCTAGGAGGCAGTGTTTCAACTGTTGGTAGTTCTGCTACACGCGTAAAGGGCTGCACGAATTTGTAGTATAGCTTGTATTCTACTTGCATACGACACTTAGTTTCAGGGGACAAGTTTTTTTTTTTATATCAATTTTTGGCTTTAGATGACTTTGATTTCTTGTAAGTAACCGCGAACTAAATATGCCAATATGGCTCAAACCTTTAACAAAATCTCGCTCATTTTGATTGACTTTTTCGTCACCAGTTGCTTCTTAACCAATCCAGATTTTCAGTTATATTTTTTTAAAGGTTGGCAGTCTATAAGAGATTGCCAATCCTAACTTCTTTAGATATTTCTTCTAAGAGTTTTCAAATTAAAATTTGCAATAAAAAATAACTTTTTAAGTTTAGATTCGAAATTTTGGGAATTTACGAACGAATTCATTTAGAACCAGTTTTCACTTTCTCTGAAAATTGCGACTTTTTTTGCAAAAATTTGGACTTTTTCTCCAAGTTGCGACTTTCATGTAGTAAATTGGACGATTATTTGAAAATTTGTCCTTTATTTAGAAAATTGTCACTATTTTGAAAAGTTGGATTCTTTTTCAAAACTTCGCGTCATTTGAAAATTTTCAACTTTTTTCAGCATTTTCATTTTTTTGAAAATTTCGACCTTTTAAGATCGAAATTTCGCGTTTTTTTCAAAATTATGACCTTTTGCAGCTTTTAAATTTTCTTCAAAATTTCTATCTTTTTTTTTTCAAAATTTCGACTGTGAAAACATTGACTTTTTTTTAACATTTTCTTGAAAATTTTAACTTTTTTCCCAAAAATTCGAATCTTTGTAATTTCTACTTTTCAAAAAATTTACTTGTTCCTGGAAATTTAAAATTTTTTGGAGAACCCGACTTTAGAAACCACAAATTTTTAAAATTTTGAACGAATTCAAGACTTTTCTAAATTTTGATTTTGAAAACTATCTATCTAAATTTCGATTTTAATAACTGGCATTTTCAGAACGAGTATTATTCAAATTTGAACTGAAAAGATTAAAAAAAGTCGAAATTGGAGAATTTTTAAGTTTATTGTTTAATTAGGAATTTAAAAAAAAATAGCAATGCAAAGGGAAATGTCTGGGATTCCCTTTAGAAATTTCGAAACTATTAACTTACAAACTTCAGATTTGACAAGCAAGTTCCTTATATGACGTAAGCATCCTCTAAAAAAGAATTTTTTGAAAATCAATCTCCAAGAGGGTGAAAGTGTGTTTCAAATTTGACATGTGTTAATCAGTCTCCGGGTTGCATGCTACCAATAAACAAAGCAAATGGTCCATTTACTTATTCTCATTAAATCTAGTCTTTAAAGCTAGTACTTTAACAACTAGTATTATTGAAGTCTAAACTCAAAAAATTAAAAAAAAAATCCAAAGTTAGAAGAACTTTCGTATTTAAAACTTAAATAGAAAATTTGAAATGAAGAGCAATGGGAAGAGAAATGTTTGGGATTCTTTTCAAAAATTGCGATACTCTTTACTTACAAATTTGATTTTTTTTTTGGTGGAACGGACTGGTCCTTGGTGATCTTCAAATGTATTTCAATTTTTACAAATTTGAAATTTGCCAAGCAAGCTTCTTATACGACGTAAGTATCCCCCAAAATTTTTTTTTTGAAAATAAACCTCTAAGAGGGTGAAAATGAGTCTCAAATTTTACATATGCTTAATCAGTCTCCGAATTGCATGCTATCGGTAAACAAATGGTGCACTTAGTTTCAGATTCTGATTCAGACTTTTGTGAAAACTTTAACTTATTGTTACGCGCTTTATCGGTTCGAATTGATTCACACGTGAATTGAAAATAATACCCACTTTATTACTAAACTAAACTTGGATCACCACAATTGAACAATTAACTCACTTTTGTTGACTTCTACTAACTCACTAATTACACTGACTCTATCTGACTGACTCGAGGGAAAGCTGACCGCCTTATAGAGTTTTGGCATCCAGGTTTTAGAACAATCCGGCAGATAAGGCTTATCGTTTGCCGAAATTTCGGGAACGCTTATCTGCCGTTTGCTTCGTTATTGCGGTCGCTTTCCCCTTATCAGATCATTCTAGAAATTTTTCTTATGTACTAAATTCTACAATTCTATTCTAAATTCTATTCCATCTATTTACATTGCGTTACATTATTTTCAAATTTTTCGTGAGAAAGTTGAATTTCTTCTAGAAATATAAATTTTTTAACTTCGATATTTTGAAAAATTTCTCGTTCCTGAAAACTTCTCATTCCTGAAAATTTTTAAATTTTTGAAGAATCCGACTTTCCAAATTGCGAATTTTTTCAATTTTGAACCAATTAAAGACTCAACTAAATCCCGATTTTAAAGCTAGCATTTTAAAAACGAGTATTATTGAAGTTTTAACAGTTTCAGAAAAAGTCGAAATTTAGAAGAGTTTTCGTGTTTAAAATTTGAATAGGAATTTTGGAAAAAAAGAGCAATGAAAAGAGAAATGTTTGGGATTCTTTTGAGAAATTTCGAAACTATTAACTCATAAGTTTGTAATTTGCCAAGCAAGTTCCTTATACGACGTAAGCATCCTCTAAGAAAAAAAAAATTGAAAATCAACCTCCAAGAGGATGAAAATGTGTTTCAAATTTTACATGTAATTAATCAGTCTCCGGATTGCATGCTATCAATAAACAAAACAAATGGTCCACTTACTTATTCTCACTAAATCTTGATTTTAAAACTAGTACTTTAACAACTAGTATTAGTCAAGTGTAAACTCAAGAAATTCAAAAAAAAATCCAAATTTAGAAGTACTTTCGTGTTTAAAACTTAAATAGAAATTTTGAAATAAAAAGAAATGGAAAGAAAAATGTTTGGGATTCTTTTTAGAAATTGCGATACTATTTACTTACAAATTTGAAATTTGCCAAGCAAGTTTCTTATACGACGTAAGCATCCCCCAAAATTTTTTTTAAAATGAACCTCTAAGAGGGTGAAAATCAGTTTTAAATTTTACACATGCTTCATCAGTCTCCGAATTGCATGATATTGGTATACAAATGGTCCACTTACGTTTCAAATTCAAAATTTTGACCTTAATTAAAAATCGAAATGTATGTGTGACTTTTGTGAAAACTTTAACTTATTTTAAAATTTTTCTTGAGAAAGTTGAATTTCTTTTCGAAACTTAAATTTTTGTAGCTTCAATATTTTCAAAAATTTCACGTTCCTGAAAATTTTTAATTATTTGAGGAATTCAATATTTTAAATTGCGATTTTTTTCAATTTTGAACCAATTTAACACTCAACTAAATCTCGATTTTAAAGCTAGCATTTAAAAACGAGTATTATTGAAGTTTTAACAGTTTCAGAAAAAGTCGAAATTTAGAAGAGTTTTCGTGTTTAAAATTTGAATAGGAATTTTGAAAAAAAGATCAATGAAAAGAGAAATGTTTGGGATTCTTTTGAAAAATTTCAAAACTATTAACTCATAAGTTTGTAATTTGCCAAGCAAGTTCCTTATACGACGTAAGCATCCTCTAAGAAAAAAAAATGAAAATCAACCTCCAAGAGGGTGAAAATGTGTTTCAAATTTTACATGTAATTAATCAGTATCTGGATTGCATGCTATCAATAAACAAAACAAATGGTTCACTTACTTATTCTCGCTAAATCTCGATTTTAAAACTAGTATTTTAACAACTAGTATTAGTCAAGTATAAACTCAAAAAATTCAAAAAAAATCCAAATTTAGAAGCACTTTCGTGTTTAAAACTTAAATAGAAATTTTGAAATAAAAAGCAATTGAAAGAGAAATGTTTGGGATTCTTTTTAGAAACTGCCAGACTTGGCAAATTTGAAATTTGCCAAGAAAGTTTCTTATACGACGTAAGCATCTACCAAAAAGATTTTTTTTTTAAATGAGGCTTTAAGAGAGTGAAAATGAGTTTCAAATTTTACATATGATTAATCAGTCTCCGCGTTGCATGCTATCTGTAAACAAATGGTCCACTTACGTTTCAATTTCAAAATTTTGACCTTAATTAAAAATCGAAATGTATGCTTCCAACTTTGGATTTCTTTTTGAATTTTTTGAGACTAAACTTGACTAATACTAGGTGTTAAAATACTAGCTTTAAAATCAAGATTTAGTGAGAATAAGTAAGTGAACCATTTGTTTTGGTTATTGATAGCATGCAACCCGGAGACTGATGTTAATGTAAAATTTCAAACACATTTTCACCCTCTTAGAGGTTGATTAGAGGATACTTACATCGTACAAGGAACTTTCTTGTCAAATTTCAAGTTTGTAATAGTTTCGAAATTTCTAAAAGGAATCCCAATCATTTCTCTTTTCATTGCTATTATTTTTAAATTCCTATTTAAACTAAAAACTCGAAAATTCTTCTAAATTTCGACATTTTTTTAAAATCTTTTTAGTTCTAATTGAAAAATACTCGTTTTTAAAATGCCAGTTTTCAAAATCGAAATTTAGATAAATAGTTACCAAAATCGAAATTTAGAAAAGTCATGAATTCGTTCAAGATTTTAAAAATTTGTATTTTCTTAAGTCGGATTTTATAAAAAATTTTAAATTTTCAGAAACAAGCAAATTTTTGAAAAGAAGAAATTACGAAAGTTTGAATTTTGGAAAAAAAAGTTAAAATTTTTAAGAAAATGTTGAAAAAATAGTCAAAGTTTTCACAACGAAATTTAAAAAAAAAGGTAAAAATTTTGAAAGAAATTCAAATTTTGCAAAAAGTCATAATTTAGAGAAAAAATCGAAATTTCGATGATAAAAGGTCGAAATTTTCAACAAAGTGAAAATTCTGAAAAAAGTTGGAAATTTTTATAAAATTCGAAGTTTTGAAAAAGAATCCAAATTTCCAAAAGAGTGAAAATTTTTGAAATAAAGTCTAAATGTTCTAATGAAAGTCCAATTTACTATAAGAAAATCGAAATTTGAAGAAAAAGTCCAAGTGTTTCAAAAAGAAGTCGAAATTTTCACAAAGATAGTTAAGTTTTTTTCAATTTATTTAACATTTCTTCGGCCCAGTTTGGAAATATTTAAATTTTTATGGTTTGTTGACAATTTTTAAAACAGTTTTTGAAATGCGACTACGTGATATTTAAATTCATTGAAAACGTCACTTCATGACAGTTTACTAATTAAAAGGTTAGTTTATTTTACATAGAATAGGAATAATGAAAAATAGAAGACCAAAAATTAGATATGGAAAAAATAAAAAATTTTGTTTTTTTTTTGATGAATTAGGAAAATATAAAAAATACATAAAAGAGGTTGTAGCACTGGACACCGATGTTTCTTTTTTTAATTAAAAAAAAAATTATTTTTAAGTATTTCTTCCCCATTGTTTCCTTTCCATGTTATGCACTGCTGACGAGCTCAAATGAGAGCGAAACATCGATGTCCAGTGCTACAACCTCTTTTATGTATTTTTTTATATTTTCCTAATTTATCAAAAAAAAAAACAAAAATTTTTATTTTTTCCATATCTAATTTTTGGTCTTCTATTTTTCATTATTCCTATTCTATGTAAAATAAACTAACCTTTTAATATGTAAACTGTCATGAAGTGACGTTTTCAATGAATTTAAATATCACGTAGTCGCATTTCAAAAACTGTTTTTAAAATTGTCAACAAGCCATAAAAATTTAAATATTTCCAAACTGGGCCGAAGAAATGTTAAATAAATTGAAAAAAACATAATATTTCCGGTCAATAAGGGTCTACCATGAAGAATAAAGATAGTTAAACTGGTTCTAAATAAATTCAAAATATTTACATTCCCAAAACTCCGAATCCAAACTTGAAATGGTATTCTTTATTTAAAATTTTAATTTAAAAACTCTTTAGAAGAAATGTCTAAAGAAGTTAGGATTGGCAATCTTTTACAGACTGTCAATCTTTAAGAAAAGATAACTTTAAATCTGGATTTGTGTAAGAAGCAACTGGCGACAAAAAAGCCAATCAAAAATGAACAAGATTTTGTCAAAAGCTTGGGCCACATTGACACATTTAGGTCTCAGTTACTTACAAGAAATCAAAGTCATCCAGAGTCAAAAATTGGTATAAAAAAAATCTTGTTCCCTGAAACCAAGAAAGATTAGAAAATACAACAAAAGTGGTTCTATGCGTTTTGATAGCCAAGCTATTATCTTCAGAGAGATACAGTAATCTTGTCCCCTGAAACCAAAAAAGATTAGAAAATACAACAACTTTTGTTGCATTTTTTAATCTTGGTTTCAGGGAACAAGATAAAGTATCTCTCTGAAGATGATAGCTTTGCTATCGAAACACGTTAGAACAACTTTTGTTGTATTTTAAAAAATTAAACAAAAAATACAACAATTTTGAAAAATTGTCGATAATTTTAAAAAATGGAAATTTTAAAAAGGCAAAACTTCTAAAAAACTTAAAATACTGTAAATGACCGAAAATTCAATAAAAAGTCGGAATTTTGTAAAAAGTCGAAATTTTTATAAAAAGTTAAAATCTTCAAAAACTACAAAGAAGTTTGAAAAAAGTCGTAGTTTTTACAAAAGTTGAAGTTTCAAAATTGCAAAATTCGAAAGTTTTGGATTCGAAAATTTCTAAAATTTGTAAAATTCTGTTATTTTTCAAAATTCTGTCATTTTTCAAAATGTTGACTTTTGAAAAATTTAACTTGGTTTAAAATTTCGGCGTTATCTGGAAATAGTAATTTTTTTTCAAATCGCGACATTTTGTTAAAGTATTGACTCTTTTAAAATTTTGGATTATTTTACAAAATTGACAAGTTTGTCGAAAATTTTGTTACTTTATAAAAATTTTCGATTTATTTTGAACATTTCAATTTCTTTTTTAATGTAGCCTTTTATTAACATTTTCTTTTTTAAAAAGTTTAACTATTTTGAAAATTTCGACATTTTTTCAAATTTTTTAATCAAAACTTTCGAATATTTAAAAACTTTTCTTTTCTTTTTTTTCAAAATTTCAAGTAACCAACATTTCGACTGTTTTCAATATTTTAACTATTGTATACTTTTACTTTGTTAAATTTTTGAAATGTTTGATAATTTTGACTTCTTCAGTATTTGGACCTTCGAAAATTTGAATTTTCTTGGAGGATTTTACTGAGAATTTTTGATTTTGTTTTAATCACGATATTTCACCAAAATTTTGAATGTTGCAGGCTATTTTTCAAAATTGTGACTATTCAAAAATTCTTAAGATTTTTCAAAATCACGAATTATTTGTAAATGATCATTTTCCTAGTGCCTAGAAAGAGGTTTTCTTAGAAAACTATGTAACGCAGGAATTTTAAAGTTTGCACAGGGTTAGTTCTTGATAACCCACGCAAATATCGCCAGCCAACCATTAAAAAAAAAGATTTTATAATAAAATCGAGGATTAATTTGATCACAGAAAGATCAAGTTTTAGTTAAAATATCGTGCGAGGTATCATTTAAAAGAGGTACATCTAAGAATCCCAAAAAAATTTTTTTCATGAACTTGATTTAGACGAAGGATACAATAAAAATCAAATTTGTCTCTTACATTATTTCATTTAGATGAATATTTTCGGAGTTAGCATTAGTTTATTAAATTGCATGCAACGCAGCAATTGCGGTTGCAATCGAACATTTTAGCGCGATTCGAGGAGACCTCAAGCCACCGACTCATTGCGAATGAATGCTTTTTACCTGAGACATTACCAACACAGTCACCAGTTCCATAAATATTGCGATTGATTGTAGAAAAAAGTGTGTATTTGAAAATAGACGTTTTTTTTATTTTTTAATATAACATAAGAATTTGAATAAAATTTGAAATTCAAACATAAGTAAAAATAATTTAAATTGGTTTATTAACTATTAACTGTAGTAATTGCTATGGAACCCTAATTAGGCGAGCCCATTTCGCTCTTGCTTGATTTTTTGTTACAAAATACACACGACTCATATTTGTTTCTTAAAATAGGTAGTTTATTCGTAGCGTTCCCTGGATGACCATTCAATATCTAGATTGTACTCATTAAACTTGACCGTATTAATTAGGAAGCACGCGTAATTATCATGATGTTGAAAGCCCCATCATTTAATTAAGGTAAGTGTCATCTTCCGCATTATACTAAGAGTGGCATTTGCGTTGTTAAGGACACTCTGCAGTCTTGGGAGTTAATAGCTTTTCGGGTAAGCCGTGTTCAAACAGGATTTAAAGACTTTTCATGCATAAGCTTCGTCATGGCGTAAGTGTCTTTTCCGCGTATTTAGTGCTCTTAATCCGGTGCTTTTTAAAAACGCCTTTACAACAAGGGTAATAAATCTGAAAGCTTTTTTACAGTGTGTATCGTGGCACAGTTTCAGGTTTTATTCATGAGCGTGCCACATCGCTTTCTTCCTTATAAATTGGCTATAAGAGGAAATGACGATGGTTTTGAGTAGAGCCACATCGTAGTTTTTATTTGTTTTCAGTTCTATCGCCCTTAATTGTTTTTAGTCGGGGATTTAAAGTTCAATGTCTTTGATTTTATGTATTACGTAAAATAACGAGCGGGAGAAGCTTTTAATTGATACAGTATTTCGATCAAATTCCATTAGGTTTCATTTCTTTCAGAGAGATCCATCTCGCAAAATTCTTAGACATTTCTTAGAGTAATTCATTTTTTTTTAGATTAGTAACATTTAAACTCAACAGTGGCAGATCGACTTGTGGGGGGGCAAGACAGGAGGCTAAAGCCTCCTTTTAATTGACGATCATTATTTTCTATTTTCCTACTATTTTTTAATGAAAGATCTTCCAGCGTGACCTTTGTTCTTTTGGTTTTTTCTGAATTATTTTAGAAATAGCGAGCTTTTTTTTTGAAAATTTCAATTTTATTGTTCAACAGTTCCATTTTCCTAGAAATTGTCACATATTTTTTCTACACTACTAATTTACAATTTAAACTTAAGGTTTTCTCTCAACATTTCTGATCTTTAAAGTTTTTTCGACATTTAGATTTGTTTCTGTAGATAGATCTTGAATTTATTTTGAATTTTGACTAAACTAACAATTTCTTCAAAATTTCGATTTTAAATTCAAAAATTTCTTGTATCGATTTAATGTTTTTGGCAAAATTTCCACTTTAAAGTTAAAAATGGAATTTACATCTAGAAATGGAAAAAAAGTATGTTCTTAAATTAATGCTGGTTGAAATTATCATCAATGAAACTGTTTCTCTAAAATTTGAAATTCAAGTTACAATTTTAGGTTGAAATTTTAACTTTCAACTCGATGTTTCAACTTTTGATTTATTTCTTCATTTTCGGTTGAAACCCAATATTTTTCAAAAAAATCAAATTTTGATAATACTCGAAATTTCGAAAAATGTTGCACTCTTCAACTTTTAAACTATAATTTAAAAAAATTAACCCTTTGAAAAAAGCAAACAGAAATCCGAAAATTTACAAAAAATACAAAATTTCCAAAATTTCGAAATTTTCAAAAAAGAGTTTCGGAAAATCATAATTTAACAAAAATGTGGAAATTCTTAAAAAAGTCGAAATTTTATTCAGATTTTAAAATTCCGGAAAAAGTCGACAATTTAAAAAAAAGTCAAAAATTGAAAAATCGAAATTAGCATAAAAATTTAATATTTTCAAAAACAAATGTCGAATTTTGAAAAACAAATCAGAATGCTTAAAAAATCGTTATATTGAAAAAATTTTCAAAAATTTCAAAAAGTATCAGGAATTAAGGTAATCGACATTTTTAAAATAATTCAATATTTTGGGGTCGTTAGTACCGATTTTAAAATCAAAATTGAAAAAAATAAGATTTAAAAAACTCGAAAAATCAAAAAAAAATGAAAATTTTCAAAAAAATTTGAAAATTTGTAAATATGAAAATTTGTAAAAATAAAATTACCTAAAAATTCAAAATTTTCGAAAAAATGAAAATTTAAAAAAATAATGGATGTTTAAATATTGACGACATTTTTAGAAAGTAAAAATTTTAAAAAGTCGAAATTTCCAAAAAAGTTAAAATTCTCTAAATCGCGGTAAATTAAAAAATAGTCGAAATTTGTAAAAAGTTGAAATTTTTATGGAAATTCAAAAAAAAGGCAAACATTTTTAAAAACCAGACGAAAGCTTAAAAAAAATCGTAGTTTTTACAAAAGTCGAAATACTATTGAAAGTTTGAAAAATTTCAAAATCGAAATTTTTGAAGTTGTACTTACTAATTTTAAAAAAATCAAAATTATGAAAAGTACTAATTTTTAGTTAAATTTAAAAAAAAGTCAAGATTTAAAAAACTCTAAATTTTTAAAAATAGTAGAAACTTTTAAAAAATAGTTTTCAAAAATTCTAAATTTTCGAAGAAATCAAATGTTTGCGCCTCTAAAATTTTAAAATAAAGTCGAAATTTTTTAAAAAGTATAAATATTCGTACTAAAGTTAAAATTTTCAAAAAATCAAGTTTCTCCAAAGGTTGACATGTCAAAAAAATCTAAATTCAAAAGTAAAACCTTTGAACAATAGCCTAAAAATCAAAAAAGGCGAAATTTTGAAAAAAATGTCATAAATTGAAAAAGAATGGAAATTTTCAACAAAAATTAAAATTTTGAAAAATTGGCAGAAAAATATCTAGCTTTAAAATGACGAAATTAAAAAAAACGAAATTTTGAAAAAAAAAATCGAACTTTTGAAGAAAGATGAATTCCAGCTCGACATTTTTAAAAAAGCAACAATTTTCAAAATGTTGAAAACAGTCGAAGTCAGAGTCGTACCAATAGTCTTAAAAAAAAAAAAAATTGAAAGAAATCAACATTTAATATTTAAGTCCAAAGAAGGTTTCACCCCTTTACCACATCGGCAATTAAATAAATAATTACGCGATACGTATTTCGCCAGCAGAATTGGCATTTTTTAATATTTAATATTTTAATATTTAAAAGATGGCAACATTTTCAAAAAACCAAACATTTTAACCAATGAAATTTCCAGAAAATTTAATTATTTAAAAAAAAAATTAAAATACTAGCTGTTTTAAAGAGTCGAAGTCTTCAAAAAGGGGTAAAGTTTTGGAAAATAGATGGATACCTTCAAAAATGGCGAAATTTTGAAAAAAATTCAACAATTGAAAGAATTCGAAATTTTCAAAATAGAAGTCGAAAATGTCTAGAATTCGACATTATGAATAAAGTTTGAAATTTTGAAAAAAGTTCCAAATTTTAAAAATTAATTTGAAAATTAGCGAAATTTAAAAAACTTGAAATTTTTGGAAATTCGAACTAAATCAACAAAAAATGTAATTTTGAAGGTAGTCAAGATTTTCAAAATAAAGTCAAAGTTTTAAAAAAATTGAAATTCTAAAAAATAGTCAAAAATTTCAAAAAAGACAAAACTTCTGAAATTGAAAATTTCTAAATTAAAACAAAAGTCAAAAGTCGTGAGTTCCAAAAAATTGGGAGTTTTGGAAATATTCAAGATTCTTCAAAAATAAGATATTTTCAAGTGTCAGAAAGTTGAAGATTTTAAAAAAATATTGAAGTACTAATGGAGATATTTAAAAAAATAAATCGATATTTGAAAACAATTTCGAATTTTAAAAAATCGAAGTATGAAAAGAAGAAGAATTTCGAATTTTTGCTAATAGATTGAAAAATAAAAGAATAAAAATTTTGAAAAAAGTTGAAATTTTTATAAAGTTATTTGGATAAAGCAATTTTGGAATTTAAGGACGCAAGTTTGGCTATTTCTAAACTATGAAGTTATACCAAAAAAATCAACTTTTTCTTTTCAAGATTAAACCATGTGTTGAAAATTTTAAATAGTTGGTCGAAAATTGAAATACAAATCTTGTCTTCTGAAACCAAGAAAAATTAGAAAACACAACAAAGGTCGCTCTAACGCGTTTCGATAGCCAAGCTATCATCTTCAGAGAGATACTATTTAGAAGAGAGTATTATCTCTCTAAAGATGATAGCTTGGTTATCGAAATGCGTTAGAGCAACCCACTACTCTCTAACAGATAGTATCTCTCTGAAGATGATAGATACTATTTATAAGAGAGTAGTATCTCTCTAAAGATGATAGCTTGGTTATCGAAATGCGTTAGAGCAACCCACTACTCTCTAACAGATAGTATCTCTCTGAAGATGATAGAGATACTATTTATCAGAGAGTAGTATCTCTCAGAAGATGATAGCTTGGCTATCGAAACACGTTAGAGTAACCTACTACTCTCCGATAGATACTGTCTCTCTGAAGATGATAGCTTGGCTATCGAAATACGTCAGAGCAGCCTTTGTTGTGTTTTTTAATCTTTCTTGGTTTTAGGGGACAAGATTCGTATTTCAATTTCTTAAGATAACCAAGGACGAGTCCGTTCCACAAAAAAAATAGTTGGTACAAATTTTTTCCCGAGATTTTTCAATATCGTCTTTTTTTTCAAAATCCGTTTTTTATAACATTAGATTTTTTCTGAAACTTTTTTTAATTTAAATTTTTTGACATTTAAACCTGATCCTCAAAATTCGTTTTATTCTGGAAATTACGACTTGCATCTCAAAATTCAATGGCTTATGTTTCAGAAGATTTCTACTTGAAATTTGGCTTTTTCTTCAAATTTTCGACTCTTTTTCGAAATTTGTTTATTTTTTTAAAATTGAATAGAAATTTTAACAAAAATCTAAAAATTCAAAGGATAACGTAGTTAGGAAATTTGGAGAAAATGATTTCTCGTAAATTTCAAGATTATGTAAAAATTGAAATGGAAGTAAAAATTTTTAGAAAAATATTTTTCGAAATTGGGTTTTTTGTTATCTAAATTTGATTTATTTTAGAAACTGCGACGTTTCTTTTAAAATTCGACTTCTGGAAATATCCATATTCTTGGGAAATTTCCGAAAGGTTGAGTTTTGGTTTTGAATTCGATTTTCTGACTTATTTTCACAAGTTGGGTTCTCTTTCGAAATTTCGAATTTAATCTGAAAAATCGATCCTCCCAGTTCACCTAGTTAAGTGAAAATATGCAAATACTCAGCCGGAAGCTTTCTGCTTTGCTTTTCAAGCAAATCAATATTTTAAAATGATTGTTGTCTTCTCTTGAACGAAATTTCATGGAAAGGGATCTGTGATGTTTCTGAAATCTTTAAAGTGGTCCCGAACCACAAAATCATGATCCAAAATTTCTATTCTTTTTCCACTTCTACTCGCTTTAACTTCTTGGAACTAGGATAACAGATATGATAGGAGGGGGGACAATGAAATAATGTTCTGTTTCAAAGTCAATCAGATCTACAATAAATTTATGAAATGACTGCTCAAAAAATCCATGAAAGATAGTTTTTTTTACAAAATGCAATAGCTTACCCTTTGGTTTTGTTCATCTAAGGCTCTTCCTCTACCCGCTTTAAGTTCTTGGTACTGGGATATCACACACAATAAGGCATAAATCTGAAAAGATAATTAAATATAATAACTTACAAACCTCAAGAGATAACGTTTCCTTCGAATAGATTAATTCTCATGAAGAAAGAGTTAACCCTTAGGAAGAGATAGTTAACGTAAACTGGAAACAAAATCAAAAATAAGTTTTTATTACGTTTTTGGATTTCACAATAGCCCCGTACATAAGAAACAAAATTTTTATTTTTTTAATAATATATGGGTACAATAACAGAAAAAAATGATCACTTTTAATAGATTTATATGAAGGCGAGGAACTGACGGATTTAAGGAAATATTTTTCTTTTGAATTAACTACATAGGGGGAAGTCCCCTAGTGACGGACACTTAAGGTATTTAAACAATAAAAAAAAACTGTTTCAACAAAGTAAGCTTTAATAATGAAATTATTTTAATAACAAAATATAAAATCAAATTAAATTAACAAAACTTATAACTCTGCTTAAACATAAGAACAATCTTAAATCAAACTTTGACAGTAAAAAAATAAATCTCAGCAAATGGCACCTAGTACCGGACGGACTTTACTTCAAACTCTTAGTACCGGACATCTTCAACCCATCGTACATCGATCGCATATGTAGCATTCTGAACATTCAGGGATATCTGCACATGCTTCATGTGCCCATCCACGGCAGCTGGAGCACTGTATCCAGTCTTCATTGTGATCCTCTAAGCAAACTACGCAAATAGTTCTCGTGTCAGATGTTTCAGCCAACGATGTCTTTTTCTTTGCTTTATTTCCGCTATTCCCTTTGGCTTTTACTCCTTTGGTCTGTTTCCCTTTCTCTTTCATTGCTGTCCTAAATTTATTTCCCACTGCTTTATTTTTCTCGTTAACGTTTTTTTCATTTTCTTTCTCCTCTACAAGAATTTTGTACGGTGATGAAGTTAAAATTTCACTTTTTTCGCATTTTCTCTTTCGAGCAAGCGATCGTTTTTTTGCAGCATCCGGCAATGGTGACAAATTATGGATAACCTGGACTACATCTGGATCAAGGTTAGTCAATGGCTTGAGACTGTTGATATTTTTTTCGAATGTAGATTATTTAGAAGCCTCTGAGGGTCCTTGTGTGTCCATATTAATGGACTGCTCTAAATCGCAGTTCGTCGACGAGCTGCCAGCTTCAGTTAAGTCACTGGAGGAAACAGGAACTTCTTTGCTAGTACCTGGTGCGTTTGAGGATGTTTGTGGGTCTTCTAACGGAATGTTGGTCATATCGGCAGGTAAATAATCCAGATCAGAAAATATATCTTTATTGAATGGCTGAATTCCTGTGTATTTGAAGCCGGACACTGCAATTTCTAGACGAGCTACTTTTGTAAATGCTTCACTGACGAGACCGGCAATATCGTAGTCAGTTATTCGAGATCCAGCATTTGCTCTTATCCACGCATCGCAACGTTAGTTGTAGGCATCTTTAAATGGTTTCATAAACGTTCTGTCTAGCGGCTGTAGTTTGTGGGTAGTGTGTGGTGGCGAGCTTATCAAATGAATATCGTTTTCTCGGCAAAAATTGATGACTGCTAATGTCTTGTGACTACAATGTCCATCCAGAAGTATCAGCGCAGGGCTCTCTTTTGTCGGACAAGAGTGTTTCTTGAATAATTGTAGCCATTGAAGAAAAATATCACTATTCATCCAGCCTTTTGGCTGAGCCACGCCTACGCTTTCGGCTGGAGCATTTATCATGAGCCGATCATTCATTCTTTGCCTAGGAAAGACAAAGAAAGGCGGAATGAAATGGCCGTTGGCACTCATGCAAAATAAGACTGTAATATTTTTGCCCCTCTCAGCAGAAGTGAGCTTTCCTACTTGTCGAACAGCTTTTGGAGCAAGTACCTTTTGGTGTTTTTGTACGCAGCTGACTCCAGTTTCGTCACAGTTATAAATTTTCGAAGGTGGAAATTTGAATTGTGTCATCATTCTGTCAAGATTATTAAAAAAGAGATTAACTTGGGGTTTGTTAAACCCCACAGCCCTCATTATGCTTGTTGACTCTGGTGATCTCAGCGATACGTCCTGATGTCTCTGCATGAAATCGTAGTAAAAGTGTTTACCAGCAGCTCCTTTCTCTTTATTAAAGCGATGAGGGATCTTCAAAGCCTCAGCCAAATCGTAAGCCAACTTCAAAAATTCCTGTTTTGTTAACGGCAGACACCTATTAGATAAATCTTTTACATGCTGCACTAAGAGTTCTTCGTATTTTGGTGTGAAGGTATTAGTGAATCTACCTAACTTTGGTTGCAACGACACTTCTTGTTCACGGTTTAATGACGATATTTTATCATGTAAGATGCTTTTTGGAATATTATAACGCAATGAAGCTTCTCTCAAACTCATTTTTTTTGTCAAAACATTGTTTATCGCAGTTTGTAAATTACTTTGGTCCCATTTTCCTTTCTTTTTCGTCTTCTCCATTTCGATATCTCTTTGTTCTCCTAAAACAATAGATAATAATGATCAAAAAGTATAATATTTCATGAAAAAATTGTTTTTTTATTGTCCGATATTAGGGGAAGCTTTTGTGTCCGGTACTAGGGGACAGAGAATCCTTAAATTAATTGTCATATACAAAAACTGCTATGGAATTCGACAAAAAATATTACAAATTTTAGATATGTATTAACTATGACATAAAATAACAATTATCAAAACCACATAAACTAAAAACCATTGTAGTTATACTTACTTTGATCTTACGTGACGCAATGTATTTCCACCAAAAACAGCAATCAACTGTTCCCACCTAGGCGTTGCGCGACATTGGCGAACCGGGACCCGCGATCGTGTATTGTTACGTTCCCCCGCGACCCTATCACCTGCTTTTTAAACAAACGCGTTGCGACTTGTCGAGATACTTCGAGTGTCCGACGTTAGGTGCCGTCCGGCGTTACGGGACTTCCCCCTACTACTAGTTTTTTGACGAAATTTCCACTTTATTCTACAAATTTCCATGTCAAACACGAAACATCGACCTAAACTTGAATTTTGCTTCTCAAATAAACAGTTATATCAATTTTAAACTATTTCAAAGTTTCCATCTAATCTTGAAACTTCCAAAAAAAAAGAGATCTTTTAGGAATGTCCAAGTTTATTGTCGAAAATTTCTACTTAAATTTCAAACCTTCAGATATTATGTTCTAACAGCAACTATAACTGCATTAGTCTAAAAATTGGCACTTTAATGAAAGTGCCAATAAATGCGGTAGGTTATGTTTCCATAATTTTTTGATCGTACAATACGAACGCGATTTATTTTATTAACATACATCAAAACCGTCTGCATGAATATTGGTTATTTATTTTTTTAGCACACCATAAAAGTGTCCGTATAACAGAGGATTTACGTTTGAAAAATAACGACCTATACCTCGGCCAGAGATTAATTTTCCTTTATCCGAGTTATAAAACGCTAGCGGAATATTTGTTGTATAGTTACAGAAAAATATGTATTGGGTAGGTAAACTCTGGAAATGTCAGCATGCCATAAAATCGCTTAATATTGATTTAATATACAGCTTAATATTGAAAGACAAATAACTACGTAAAATGCTGTTAACTGTTAGCTATATTAATTAATTTTTAAAATACAAATTGCGAAAAGTCTTTTTTTACTAGCGATTACTAAATTCCTATTTCCTGATTTATTGATAAAGTAGCTGATATGTCACCCAATCTCATTCACTATTTCCCAGAAATTACTTTATTTAATTTGTTTAAATAAATCAATTTTTTAGATATGGCTTTTTTAGAAATATCTTACTTTTTATATTTAGTGTGTCTTAAAAGTTTCGACTTTTAAAATTTCTACTTTTAAAATATCGCTTCTTTTCAAACTTTCAACTTTTCAAACTTTCAACTTTTCATGTTTGTTCAATTTTTTCAATTTTTTTCAAAATTTGGCCACTTCACTTTACTGAAAATTTCAATTTTCTTTACTGATATTCAACGTATCGAGCAGTTTACCTTTTTAAAAAAATCGACTTTATAAACATTTCAATTTTTTTAATTTAAAATTTCTGAAGTTTCAGTTTCTCTGGAAAAATCAAAATGTCGAGTTTTTTAAATAAATTTTTCTAGAATTCCGATTTTATTTGCAAATTTTGAATTTTTTATCAAAATTTCCACTTTTTCAAAATTTTCATTTAAAACTTTTTCGAATAACGAAGAAGTAAATAGTAATAATTAAGAGAGAAACTTAGAATATAATAGTACAGAGAAAAAGCAGATCTCAGTACTTAGACATCGATGTTTCGTCCTTAGTAGAACTCGTCAGTAATTGAATTGTTGTTGCTGTAGTTCTGCTATCTGGCTTACTAAAGTAGGTAATACTTACGTTTAAACAATTTATAAAAAGATCAAAAGTCAACAACACTGCTACGATCGGGTTGCGTGTTATCTGAAACAAATGAGAAGTTGTCAACTAGACACACATAAAATTCTGACAGATAAATTTAAAAAAAAAAACGAAATCATTATTTTGAAAGGTTGAAATTTTAAGGCGTTAAAATTTCCAAACAATTTAATATTAAAAAAAAGAGAATTTAAAAAATCAAAAATTTGAAAAATGTTGATTTAGAATGTTAAAATTAAACAAAAATAGTCAGGTATTTAAAAAAATTCACAGATTTCGCAATCCTTGCAACCAACGGAGACATTGGAAATGATAACACCAAATAGAAACATAATTAACACTTTATTTAACATACAAGGTTATACAGGGTATTTACAAATTTCAAAGACAACGTTGGCAGTTGATTCGGAATGATAAATAAATACGAATTACGAAAAAAAATTAATAAAAAATGTTTACTTTTCGAATTGCAGACTTTCAAAGTTGTTATAAAAAATAATTTAATTAATCATTTCATAACCTCTTTACCGATCGTGTTGAAATATGAAACCTTTATTTATTTAGATTATTAAGGCTAGAATCTTAGTGACGAAGACCCTTGTTTTATCCGACATCCCTTGTAATTCACCACGACAATTATCTATATATCTTCGAAGTAGTAAATAATAATAATTACATAAAATATGTATTGATTTACAACAATACGTATTACGTTAATTCTGTAATAAACCTTGTGTTATTTGTTATTATTATTTTGTTGTTGCTTAATTCGTGAAGTTTAATATTGTATAATCTTAAGTATAGATTTTATCTCATCATTTTTATATGTAATTATTCAGATTACAAGATGCTCTTTTTCAAAAAGTTTCGGACTATAAGGGAGAAGTACTCTATAGTTCGCCAAAATTGATTTTCCGATACCACGTTCCAAACATTTTTACACGGGTCTACTGCATTCCGAATATTGGGCTAGAAATCTGAACTGCCGATGCCGATCACTATTCGGGTATTTAAATTGATTGTTGTTAAATATTCGAAGGACCAGTACACTATGAGGCGCCGTTCACAACATAATTATTTTTCATGAATATTTAATAAATCAAACAATATATGTAAAATTTTAAATTATATATTGTTTCGTTCTTGAAATATACTTCATTTCTGTAAAAATAAATATTTATATTCTCCTGATAGAAATTTTACATAAATCTATTTAAATATTTTATATGAAAGTTTTATGTGGTTTTAAAAATATTTATATAAACTGTGATACATGAAACGACCGTAAGAGGCGATAGTAGCCGCAGGAATCGGGCATGGAGTATGGTATTATTTATATATCAATTTTATTTTTCGTTGTCGCCACCTGAATCTTGATTATATTTACATATTTATCAATAGCACTAAAATCTGACATAAAAAGTGACAGCATGCTGCTAATAATAATAATAATAATAATAATAATAATAATAATAACAAAATAATAATAAATAAATAAATAATAAAATAAAAAAAGTTTCAAACCTTAATTTAAGTTCCAGCGCTTCTAGCGCCCGCTACGGTGGTTTGATATATCACACTTTATATGAATATTTTTGAAATCACATAAAATCTTTATAAGAGATATTTAAGAATATTTACATAAAATTTTTAACAGAAGATTAAAATATCCATATTCATTGAAATTAAATATACTGCAAGAAAGAAATAATATATAATTTCAAATTTAATATAAATTGTTTGATTTATTAAATATTCATAAAAAATTATTATGTCCTGAACGGCACCTCATACTACACAGTGGTTAAAAAATATGTTTCCTGTTTATGGTCTATTGACTACTCTATATTGAAGTCAGTTAGCTACCGCTTACAAACAAGATATATGATCTACTTATCACAGGGCCAAGATTTAGAAGTAAGAGGTCGACAATCCCTTAGCAGGTAAAGAATTTATAAAGAAATCGGAACATTCCAGCCCCCTTGAAGTCTTGCAGCTTCAATAAAATCCTAATAATATGATAAATAGCAAACCAATTGCAAGAAATGATCAAAATTACAGATATAAAGCTTAAGAATAGACTTATAATTACGGGGATCTTACATTATTACTCAGTAGTACTGAAATTAGAATTGATCCAAACAAAATTTTAAATAATATACAGGCTCTTTTAGTTAACATTTCCACAGCCGATATCTCTGAAAATAAAAAGGACCTATATATTGTATTATAAATTTAGCATTTTAATGATCAGATGAATTAACCCTAAGGGTGCGTTTAGATTAGAGATTTATTTCATAATAGAAATCTCAGGTATCTGAGACTAAATTCCCTTGCCCGTTTACACTAGGACACAAATATAGCTGAATAAAATTACTAACACTTTTAGCTGAGATCAAATCTGTTGATAAGTGGTTCATACACAAATTGCGACTGATTATTTTACTTTCTAATGGGAATTGTTCTTCAGCTTCTTTTGCTATTTTAAGAAACGGGCTGCGAAAAAGGGTGCACAAGTGGTGCCGTAAGTTACCATTATTAAACAGAAAGTTTAAATAAGTCCTTCTTTGCTGATGCCATAAAACTCGTTGAAAATCGGTGTCATATGGATACCCTTTTTATCATTCTGTACATTTTGGTTATCTTACTTGACAGTACAATAGGATAAATTAGAAACGGAACGGAAATCTTCTTGTATTATTGCTTGGGCGATTAAAATGACGTTAAGGCTGACTGCAAATGTGTCTTACACCACATGAATTTTATGCTCCTTTACAGTTTGTTTGAACCCCCTGCTTGGATAAGTAGTACAATTCAGAAATTTCTCATTTCGACAAGTGGTTCACACGTGTCGTCCCTATTTTTTACAAGTTTAAGAATCATTTTATTGACACTGAATGTGCCTCGCCCATTTTTCTTTCGTTTTTGAAAGGCAACGTTACAATGAAGAGACCACAGGGCGCTCGTAAGTAGTAATTGTCGTAAAAGTGTTATTCCGGGTCTTTTCTTCTTGGGATAAAAGTATTTTGTTTTCAGTTTCCTCTTGATCCTAAAATTTATTGCCCCGGTCATGTAATTGTTCTTCCTGACAAGAATTTATGGTCTTTGAATTGCATGTCATATTTTTGTTCCTTTGAATGGACTTTTAAATAACCAGCTGCATTCAAACCAATTTGTTTTCTTGAAAATGAAGTTAATTTTTTCAAATTTCAATGGAATTTCGAATTACTCCCAAAATAAATTTGTTTCAGTTAATAAATCTATTTAGATTATTTCGCATTGAAATCAGGATCATCGAAAAAAACATTAGAAGGCAGTTGAATGGCAAATTTATCAATCTTAAAAATTGAGGTTGGTTCTGTGATTTTGTTTATCTTATTCCAGATCACACGTGAATTCGTTTAGATGTGATTTGATCCATATGGTACATTACTTCAAACTCTTTTAAAGAAAATTACAATTTTTTAACTAATGCTGAAGTAATGATGTTAGATGGATTTAACAACGCTGGACATTGTTTAAAGTTACTGTACCTATTTCTAATTAAAACTAGAGCTGTACTGATTGCCATTTTCGCTTTGCATGATCGTTTAATTTTTCGGCTATTATGGGAATAAATAAAATTAATTCCCTTTTTTTGCCGAAAGCTCTAAAACCTTTAATACAGTTAATTAGTTGTCTTAGACCGGGTTGTGTGGTTTTTGTGAATTAAAAGATGTTTAGGACAGTTGGACCTGTTCTTTTATTTTAAAGCGATCTTACATAATTAATTAATAATAATAATTAGCTGATACTGACAATGATTCAATAACGTCACTTGAATCTCCCTCCACAGAATCGCAAAGATAATGAAATTTCTTAATATCAAAAATACGCTTGTCGTAATGAACTGAACACTTAGATGAATCTAAAAACGAAAATGGGAAGCGATAAGGGCTTTAAATTAGCAACATATATGGTATTTAATTATACTCGCGCCGTTTAATAATAATACATTTCAATTTATGTCAGTTACAGTTTTATCGGATGTTCAAATGTATCAAGTGTGCTCTACTTTTTTTTAGAAGAGAACGTAGCGAACCCGGCACTCGATTACTTATTGATTATTTTGGTTGATCCCTCAAGGGTAATTTTGACGTCTTATTTATCCAGCGAGGTTAAAATTTTCTAATCTAAAGAAAATCCTCCAGAAATCTATTTTCTTTCACGTTTTTACGATGATTTGAATTACTAAGATACACAAATTTATAAAACAGTCTAGAGCAGTAACAATTTCCATTCTACATCCAAAAAATGAGAATTTTCCATCAGAAGGTTTGTTATGATAGCAATTCAAATGTATTAAAACCTTGCAGTTATCAATCACTGATAATTTCTTTGGGATGTACGTTCCTAAAAAATTTTCATTGTCAACTTATTGACTTTTTCATTTTAACGAAACTCAAAATGTCGAAAATTTGTCAAAAATAGATTTGGAGTACTTTCTCCAAATTTTTACTCTTCTTTACAAAATTATGCGTTTATGCTTTCAAAATAATTATAAACACAAATTTTGGACTTTTCCGAAATTTAATAAATTTTTTCCACAATTTCGACTTTTTTAAATGTTTACATCAAACTTGCAATTTTTGTGTTTTTTCTTAAAACTTCGGATTTCAAACGGATTCAAAATTTGAACATCAGTCTTGCGAGTCTAACCCAAGTTGTTGCATTAAAAAAATAAATATAGCGTATTTTCTTGAAATTATGACTTTGTCACAAAATTCCTCAACCTTTCAAAATGTCATTTATTTTAATTGAACTGTCAATAAATATTTATGTTTTGTTTAAAATTTTTATGTTAAATAATAAATTCTAAATATTTCTAAAGATTTTGACTTATTTTCGAAATTTTGACCTCAGTCTAAAAAATTCTTTAAATTACAAATATATAAAATCGAAAACTCAAGATTTTTTATCGAAATTTTAAAAAGTCAACTTTTTTTTCGAAATTTAAGAACCCATTTTTTATTAAATCATGGGTGATGAGTTTCTTCAAATTTTCAAATCCCAAAATTTTTTCTACTCTTATTTCCAACACCAATAAAGGTTTCAACCAGTTTTAAAGCTTTGGTTTTTTTTATCTTTAAGGTTTTAAATTTAATCTAAACTCTTTTCTTAAGAACACAAGCCATTTATTTAAAATCTTGACTTTAAATGAAATATTTTAATTTTTTTCCAATAATTTTGATTTAGTTGCAAAATTTTATCTTCAACCTCAAAATGTTGACATATGTTTTGAAATTTTAGAACATTATGAATTTTTTGAAATCCTGGAATATTTTCCTAAAATTGTCTACTTTTTTTACTATTTTTCTCGCAACTTTTCTGAATTCAAAATTTTGGCCTTATTTAGCTATTTTTTTTTATTTTCGACCTTAATATCGAAGTATTCGACTTGAGATTTCGAGTGAAAACTTATATATTCAAATATTTTTCTTTCGACTTTTTTCTATTTTTAAGGTTTATTCTGCAATGTTTATCTTTTCTAAATTTACAGTTTCCATTAGCCAAGTTTCTTCTGAAAGATTATTTTTTAAATTGAAATATACTAGTATAACCAAATAGACTACGAAATAATTTAAATCAAAATAATATTAAGGCATCTATGCTCATGGCTCTTGAAGGAAATATTTGAATACAAAGCGAAAACAATGAAATATTAAAATATATTTAATCTACAAGCAAAAATTTGTCAACTTTATTGTAAAAGTAATTTACATTTATTTGAGCCCTAAAAATTATAAGTGCAGATATTTTACCACATTCGTTTACTGAGTACTTCAAGACAGTACGTGAATTGGATTTAGGGTAAGAGTTTACAGCATAATAATGGAATTATAACCCCTCACTTAAGGGCCGCTGACTTGGGTAACCCGTGTAAACTTCAGAACCTTTAAGTTTGCGCATCTTTACATGCTCACGATACCGCCTACTGTGTTCAGTTTTTGTTAGTGGTGTTTTCGTACTTAACTCACTAGATTCTCTATTTTCAATCTCTCGTAAACGTTTTTTACGCTCTCAATATGTCTTACACTTTTCGCTATTTTTCATACTCTTAATATCCATAGCTGATAGCCTTATCCAATGAAACGTCACTGGATTAAACGAATATGGTGCACTGCGGTGAACTGTAAACTTAACATTCTCTCATGGCATGGTTTTTATGCCGGCCTCTCGACGCCGAGAGCGCCCGACTGGCGATCCGAGTATGTCCGACCGACCGACACCTTGTTCTTCAAGCTTGAACGAAAACCCGAAACTACACCCCATATCTCAACATAAACATTTCCAATGTTAAAAGTAACAAATCAAAAACCTTGAAACACGAGAATATATCAAAATGGTAAAATTTTGAATACTGCTATGAGTTTAATTCGACATTTGTCATAAATTTCAAAATATTTTACAAAGTTGCAACTTTAAACTCAACATTTCAAAATTTTTTGAGCTTTTTAAAATTTCAAAAAGTTCGACATTTTGATTTAAATTTCAAAAATATTTTCTTAGATAAATATTGAAATTTTATTTCTGACATTTTGATTTTATAATATAGAAGTTTAAATTTTTGCATTATAATATTCATCGCACGTTCTTTTTATGCTCTATTTGCACTAGATTTAGCAATTCTTAGTCTTCAGAATATTTTAATTTTAGATCCTTTTTTAACAACAGTAAACTAAATTAAATTCGTGGAAAATTTAATAATTAAACACGAATGGTCGCGTTTTATGAACTTTCACAAGACTTTTTCATTATTTCTTTCATACTTTTACTTACCGCATGTTCTATTAAGTTGAATAGCATGTAGGAAATATCTGTGAGGGTAAATATGACGATGATCATTATCCAAGGCAATAGAAGACATCTGCAGTCCTGGAACAAGAAAAATGTTTTAATTTACTATAATCTGATGACACCATTTAAAGCAGAATATTTTATGTCCTCTTCTTGTTCAAAAAATGCGCAGGACGAAACAATAATTAATAATTGGTCATATCTGTAAGTCTGTGAATGTTTTGGCTGTATGCATAATGCACAGGATTTTTAGGTTACATTTACAATAAACTCAATATTTTGTGGTTAAGATTCATCCATTCAGAACCTACCAGTCTATAAGCGTGGTCATAATTTGATAAGTGTATTTGTCGTAGCCTTCTGGTGTGATCAGCCGTTTCATGAAAAGCCTAGGCATTTTATAAAATGCTGCCACATATTAAAATGAATAAGTGTTAACCCCAAAAGCTGTATATTTCAGACGTCAACATATTGTTGCGCGTTATCCGTTCGAATGTTTAATACTTCGTGAATTGTAACCACTTTATTTCTAAACTGATCCGGAACATTACAATTCACCAATTAACTCACTAACACTGTTTAATTAACTAATTTATTCTTTGACTAATTAACTAACTGACTAACAGGGAAAGCCGACCGGACCGTCTATTTATAGATCCCGTTCCGGGTTCTAGAGCAGATAAGACTTATCATTTGCGGAAATTTCTGGACCGCTTATCTGTCGCTTGATTCATTATCGCGGCCGCTTCCCCTTATCAATTTTTTCCAGAAAAATTCCTTACTAAATTCTGTAATTACATTTTGTTACATTATTCATGCCTTTTGATAAAAACGTGCAAAATTACGCTGGCTTACTATTGTCCTTTTCATGTAACGTGCAAAATCCATTTTGCACTTGATGTAATGAAATAAGGAGTAATTAGTGTTCACTATACATCGATAGTTTCTATCATCGACAGTATCGGTAGCTTTTTACAAATATATTAATAGTATCGATAGTTATTGATAGTATCGATAGTTTTAGATAACAATTTTGTTTAATAAAATGAATCTTCTAATTTGACCTGTCGGTGCCATCTAGGTTCCAATGTACGTTATTTTATTATCTGTTATCCGTCTTAAAAATTACAAAACTTGAACAAAGTGTTTTTACTTTTTTTGAAGTAAAAAAAAAGAGCGCAGTAAGGAAATCAATTTGAAAAACAATTAATCACGAAATGTTGACTTGTTCTTCTCTAAATCCCGAGATGTAAATCAAAATTTCGACTTTAATGACAAAATTTCAAAAAAAGTCGAAATTTGGAGTTTAAAGTCGAAATTTCTAGAAAAAAAGTTGAGATTTCAATTTTTAAAACGAAATTTAACAATTAAAGTCGAAATGTTGCGTAGAAAGGACATCGATTAGAAAAAAATGTTATTTTCAGAAATTTAGACTTTTTTCTCAAATTTTGGCTTTTTTCTCAAATTTAGGTTTTAAAATCAAAATTTCCAGTTTTTTCTCAAATTTTCGAGATTTTTCTTAAACTTCAAATTTTTTCTCGAAATTTCGACTTTTTTTCTCGAAATTTTGTCCTTAATATCAAAACTTTCACATTTTTCTTGATGTTTCGACTTTAAAATCAAAATTTCGAGTTTTTTCTCAAATTTTAGAGATTTTTCTTAAACTTCGACTTTTTTCTCGAAATTTCGACTTTTTTTCTCGAAATTTTGACCTTAATATCAAAACTTTCACATTTTTCTTAATGTTTCGACTTTAAAAGTAAAATTTCGACTTATTTCGCAAATTTCGACTGTTTTTCTGGAAATTTCGATTTTTTTTCTCGAAATTTCGAATTTCTTTTCGTAATATATTAACAATAATAATATTTATTGCACAACCGTTAAAAAAATAACGATTTACAGAGCAAACTATAAAATCAAAATATCATTAATATACATGCGATGAAAAGAATAAAGATAATAAATTAATAAATAAATACAAAACTAAACTTGCTTGATAATACATCTACTTATTACCTATTAACATATAACAAAATGAGGGATGATTAATTACTAGCATACATATTACGAAGATATTTCAAAATTTCGACTTTTTTCTCGATATTTTGGCGTTCTTCTCAAATTTGTACCTTTTCTCAAAATTTTGTTTTTTTCCTCAATTTTCGACTTTTTTCTCGAAATTTTGACCTTAATATTGAAATTTAAAAATTTTTCTAAAAATTTTGACTTCAAATTCAAAATTTCGACTTTTATTGCATATTTCCCCTTTTGTTTTTCAAAATTTGGACTTGTTTTTCGAAATTTCGACTTGTTTCACAAAATTTCGACTTTTTTTTCCTAAAATTTCGACTTTTTTCTCGAAATTTCGACTTTTTCTCAAGTTTTGACTTTTTTCTCGAATTTCGACTTTTTTTCTCGAAATTTCAACTTTTTTCTCAATTTTCGACTTTTTTGAAATATTTCGAAATCTTGACTTTTTTCTCGAAAATTCGAAATGTTTCTCAAATTTCGACTTTTTTCTCGACATTAATCTGAAAAGTTCAACTTTTTTTTTCAAATATCGACTTTAAAATATCGACCTCAATCACGAAATTTTGACATTTTTTTTGCGAAATTTCGACGTTTTTCTCAAATTTAGACTTTTTCTCAAATTTCAACTTTTTTTCTCGAAATTTCGAATTTTATCCCGAAATGTTGACTTTTCTCCCAGATTTCGACTTTCTTCTCGAAATATTTCGAAAATTTGACTTTTTTCTCGAAATTTTGACGTTTTTCTCGAAATTTCGACTTTTTCTCAAATTTCTTTTTAAAAGATTTCAAAATTTTGACTTTTTTTCTCAAAATTTTAATGTTTTTCTGAAATTTCTACTTTTTTCTCGAAATTTCGACCTTCATCTGAAAAGTTCAACTTTTTTTTCGAAATTTAGTTTTTTTTTCCAATTTTCAACCTTTTTCTCAAATATCAACTTTAAAATATCGACCTCAATCACGAAATTTTGACATTTTTCTCGAAATTTCGACCTTTTTTCTCCAATTTAGACTTTTTCTCAAATTTCGACTTTTTTTCTCGAAATTTGGACTCTTCTCTCAGATTTCGACTTTCTTCTCGAAATATTGCGAAAATTTGACTTTTTTCTCGAAATTTTGACGTTTTTCCCAAAATTTCGATCTTTTTCTCAAATTTCGTCTCAAAATATTTCGAAACTTTTACTTTTTTCTCGAAATTTTGACGTTTTTTTCAAATTTTGACATTTTTTTCGAAAGTTCGACCTTGATCTAAGAATTTCGACTTTCTTCACAAAATATTTCGAAAATTTGACTTTTTTCTTAAAATTTTGACGTTTTCCTCAGATTTCAACTATTTTTCTCGAAATTTCGACCTTATTCTGAAAAGTTCGACTATTCACTTTTTTTTTAAAGTTAATTTTCCTTATTAACGAAATTTCGATGATTTTTCGAAATTTCGACTTGTTTCTCGAAATTTTGATTCCAAGCACGGAAATTCGATGTAAAACTAGAAATTTCGATTTTTATCCCAAAATTTGGACTTTTCTCTTAAATTTTGATTTTCTTTTCGAAATATTTCAAAAATTTGACTTTTTTCTCGAAATTTTAACGTTTTTCCTAAAATTTCGACTTATTCTTAAATTTCTTCTTAAAATATTTCGAAATTTTTACTCTTTTCTCGAAATTTTAACGTTTTTCCCCAATTTCGACTTTGCTTGATAATACATCTACTTATTACCTATTAACATATAACAAACTGAAGGATGATTAATTACTAGCATACATATTACGAAAATATTTCGAAATTTCGACTTTTTTCTCGACATTTTGGCGTTCGAGAGTCCGACCTTAATCTGAAAAGTTCGACTTCTTTTTTGAAATTTAGTTTTTTTTCCTAATTTTAGACTCTTTACTCAAATATCGACCTTGATCACGAAATTTTGACATTTTTCTCGAAATTTCGACCTTTTTCTCAAATTTCTTCTCAAAATATTTCGAAATTTTTACTTTTTTTCTCGAAATTTCGACTTTTTTCTCAAACTTCGACTTTCTTCTCGAAATATTTTGAAAATTTGATTTTTTTTTAAAATCCTGACGTTTTTTCCAAAATTTCGATCTTTTTCTCAAATTTATTCTCAAAATATTTCGAAATTTTGATTTTTTTCTCGAAAGTCCGTTCTTAATCTGAAAAGATCGAGTTTTTATTTGAAATTATTCTTTTTCCTAATTTTAAACTCTTTTCTCAAATATCGACTTTGAAATGTCCTTAATCACAAAATTTTGACATTTTTCTCGAAATTTTGACTTTTTTCTGAAATTTTGACTTTTCTCTCAAATTTCGACTTTCTTTTCGAAATATTTCGAGAATTTGACTTTTTTCTTGAAATTTTGACGTTTTTCTCAGATTTCAATTTTTTCTCGAAATTTCGACCTTAATCTGAAAAGTTCGACTTTTTTTTTGGAAGTTCGTTTTTTTTCCCAATTTTTGACTCTTTTCCCAAATATTGACTTTAAAATATCGACCTTATTCGCGAAATTTTGACATTTTCTTCGAAATGTCGACTTTTTCCTCAAATTTCGACTTTTTTCTCAAAATTTTGATCCTAAGCACGGAAATTCGATTTAAAACTCGAAATTTCGACTTTTTTCTCGAATATTCGATCTTAATCTGAAAAGTTCGACTTTTTTCTTCTAATATCGACTTAAAAATATCGACCTTTATCACGAAATTTTAACATTTTTCTCGAAATTTCGAACTTTTCCTCAAATTTCAAGCTTGTTTATCGAAATTTTGACTTTTTTCTCAAAGTTTCGATCTTAAGCACGGAATTTCGATTTAAAACTCGAAATTTCGACCTTTTTCTCAAAATTTTAACTTTATTATGAAAATTTCGATAAAAAAAGATGAAATTTTGGTAATTTAAAAAATAGCAATTATTGAACGCACCCTACTACCAACTGTCAAGATTGTTAACAAAGGGGAGTGGTAGGACGCAGCTGTCATCTGTCTAATTTAACTAGAGGGTATAGAAATTTCGACCTATTCTCGAAATTTCGAGAAAAAATTCGATAATAAAGTGGAAATTTCGAGTGTAAAGTCGAAATTTTCAGTTTAAGCCGAAATTTTAAGTTTAAATCCGAAATTTCGAGATAAAGTTTTGTTAATAAAATATTGAAATTACAAAGCGGTCAATATTAAATTGTAAAGGGGTTGGTGCTTAGAATATATTCCTATATTCTAAGGGTTGGTGGGGCGCAACTGCCATCTGTCTAACCTAACCATAGAATAAGAAATTTCGACTTATCTCGAAATTTCGTAAAAAAAGTTGAAATTTCAAGATTAAAGCCAAAATTTCGACTATATCTTTAAAATTTTTTTAAAAAAGTCTAAATTTGGAGAATAAAATAGAAATTTTCACTTTGATCTCGTAATTTTTAGTTTAAAGTTCATATTTCAAAATATATTTTTATTAATTAATGCCGTTTCTACATCTTCGTAAAAAAACCAAAAATACATAAATAAAAACCAAAGCAAAAAATAAATAGGTCTCGAATTTTTCTAATAAGAAATAACTAATTAAAATATAAAAATTAGCGTTTAAAATCCAAGAAAAAACTTGCAAAATAAACTACAATGTTTCTACTTATCACGAGATGGCACAGCGCAAATTTTTTACATGGTTGTAAATTGTGGAATTGGGCGTAAAATAATATTGTTAAATTACTTAACAAACTTATTGTTATTAAATAGTAAAACGTAAATTACTGTATTTTTTGCTAGAGTATTGGTATTTGGACCGTACACCGTACTTTTGTCAGAATTACCGGACTGGTCCTTTTTTATCTTCAAAAATTGAAATACAGAACTTGTCTCCTGAAACCAAGTTGACAGCTTGGCTGTCGAAATCTTTCTTGGTTTTAGGGGACAAGTTCTGTATTTCAATTTTAGAATTACCTTAAATATACGGTAATTACCGTACGTATGGTAACACTGTCCTAGAGTCAACTTTGAGAATGTTCAACAAAACACAGTAGTCTACATTGGGAGTCAGCAATTTGTTTGCAGAATTACTAGACATTTTCTTAGTTGCTGCATTAAAATATTTCGCAATGGTTTTTGGAAATAGAACCCTTTCAACTTCCTATAAAATTATATTTGTCGTCACCACTTTTGGGTAATGTATTCATCATTTTAATTCTAAATTTGATAGAATCAGTCAGTTAGTGTAATTTTAAAGGTTTTCATCAAAAGGCAAGTACACGTCGGCATTTCATGAAACGACTGAAGTTTCTAATCTTTTGGATTAACAATTATTCGTTTCAATATTTGGCAGTATTTCATGAAATGCCTAGACCCTTTATGAAATGACTAAATACCCTAGAAGACTGCGATATATTTAATTTATTAAATCGTGAAACAATGTACATTGTAACTATCTTTATTTCGTTCTTTGTCTTTACAAAATTCTAATAATTATTTTCTGTGGGCAGCTCTGAATAAAAGTTATGGTGAATTTGTGAAATGTGTACCAAAAATGATACGCCCGGAAATTTCCTTTGATACGCTTTGTAGGTTAAGTGTCGTTGCTCAACACTGCTGAAGTGAGAAACTGAAAAATTTGCTTTTCTACTAAATCTCTTACAACATTTTTGAAGAGAATCAACTTTGTTTTTAATATGCTCCAGGCATGAGGTATTCAATACACAAACATAAATATTTTGTATGATTTTATGCTTTATACTTATCCTAAGAGTCATATCTCTCTACTTAACTAAATGGTTTTAATGGAAATAATACAAATTTACACCGAACGATTATTTTACGTTGGAATTTCAGTTTCTACTTTCGTCAAATCTCGGGCGAAACATTAAAGTTAATCGCATTACTTTTTAACACTCCGAATATATTAAAATGCCAAAGTATTTAAAATTTATCTCCAAAAACGGAAATTAATTTTAAATGCCATCAAAGGGCCATCAAAAGTAAAGCTCGATCAATTAAGCTTGAAATTTTACAAGTTAATGTAGCGATAAGAACATCTCGCCGTCTACTAGAACAGTTAAAATTGAAGCATCCCTCTCGATGGAAGGTAAATCACTTTATTTATTAAGAGAACGCCATTTCTGAAAGCTGCGCTCTAGTTTAATGTCGATTTAAATGCCCATTTTCAGTGATTCTTTGTCGCTTACTGAGTCGATTAAATTTGTGGAGGTTTGGGGCAACTTACCTTGTAGAGCCCGTATAATAGCATAAAGGAGGAAATCAGTCCTAGTGAGGCTCCCCATAAGATCAGAGAAGTGAATATCATTGACGCTGCAACAAAATAAATAATATATTTATTGTTTGAATCACTTTTTGTGTCTAAAAAGTATTGAAAAATAACAGAAATCTTTCTTTCTTCAGAATACGTTTGTATTGGTGGAACGGACTGTTCCTTGGTTATCTTCAAAAATTGAAATACAAATCTTGTCTCCTAAAACCAAGAAAGATTTCTTTCTCTTATGACTAGAGACCGGATTTTAGGTAAAATTGTATGATCCTACTTTTTCACCTTTTTTGACGTTTTCATGGGTTTTTGCCATGTACTTTTAACGCCCCTGTAGATCCCTTTGGAGATCGAATTTCCAAAAATCCCTTAGTGTGCACCTACATTACAACTTTTTTTTAAATAAAATGTTTCTGATAAAATTATGTCAGGTTTGTTATTTCTTATAGACGCTATATTGAATTTTATCATTTTCTAATTGGCAAAGTGGGTTAAATGAACTATTTTTTTATTTTTAAACAAAAACAGTAGGCGACTTAAGTGCCCTAACTGTTAATAATCAAATTACAGTATCTAATTACGTAACAGTAAGTAAAAACTAAACATATTGCAATAAACTGTACAATATTTTTGCAATGGTGGCTTGCAGGAATAGGCTTGAGATTTCTCCTGTGTATTCGAAACTCCTCAAAAAGAATGTTAGGATCTGCTGGTGAATTTTCGTGGGTGATGAACTCTCCAGAAATCCTCAAGGTTGTTCCATACATATACTCAGCTGTAGAACCTTTAAGATCTTCTTTGTAGCTCGTTTGTAGGCCCAGCAGAACAATTGGAAGAATATTGGTTCAGTCTTTGGTTTCATGACATCTAATTGCGGTTTTGCGGTTTTGAGAACTCTGTACCACCGTTCTAACAATTCATTGGATTGAGGATGATATGCAGTAGTTCGTATTCTTTTGATACCTAAGAGTTGTGTCATGGCTTTAAAGAGTGTCGATTCGAATTGTGAGTTTGTGGTGATGGTTTTAGGACAATCATAACGTGCTATCCACTGGACAAAGAAGGTTCTTGAGACAAGATCAGCAGTAATGTCTTTGATAGAAACGGCTTCTGGCCATCTGGAGAATCTGTCTGCCATTGTGAGGCAATAGCGATAGCCATGAGATTCAACAATTTTTACATGTACATGGTCAAACCTTTGATCTGGCTCTAGGAAAATTAAAGGTTGGACGTGAACGTGCCGTGCAATTTTAGATCTTTGGCAGGGTATGCAATTGCCTACCCATTGGATGATGTCTTTGTACATTGAAGGCCAAACATAGCGTTGACATATCATTTTGCATGTGGCTTTACCTCCAGGATGCGATAAGCCCTGAAATGCATCAAATACGTTTGAAGGAAGCCGGTACAAAAGGTCTTATGTCAGTTTGTGAGGCATCACAGTAAATTTCTTCATTCTGCGAGCGATCCAAAGGTTAACTTTTGAATTCTCAAATATGTGGTGTTACTTGTCAGCAAGCGTTGCAGTTTTGCATCAACTTTTTGAGCCTCAGCTAGAGTGAGAACATCAATTACATCCGAAAGGTTAGGCGATTGTAAGGTGGTAGTTACGTCAATTCTAGAGAATGTATCAGCCACGATGTTTTCAACACTTTTAACAAAGATGATCCTCGTGCTGGATTGATTGATGTAATTAAGCTGATGAATTTGACAAGAAATAGCTTTATCTGAACGTTGTTGAAAAGCTCTGGTAAGTGGTTTATAATTCGTACGAATTACGAAGTCATAACCTTCAACCCATGGTCTGAAGAACTTGACGGCATAGAAAACAGCGGTGAGATCTCGATCATAAACGCTGCAGTTGGTTTCTGCAGTCGTAAGTTTTTTTGAATTGAAGCCAAGAGGTTCCCAAATGTCGTTGATATGTTGTTCGAGAACGGCACCACTTGCTGTCCCAGAGGCGTCAGTTGTAAGATGTAGTTCTGCATTTGTAGCTGGATGATCTAACAAAGTGTGGTTAGATAAGTCTCGTTTGTATTGACCGAAATCTGCGAGTGATTCTTGTGTCCACTCGACAGGTCCTAGATCCTTTTTACGAGCATCCTTTATTAATGCAAGTAAAGGGGCTTGAGTGGCTGCAGCGTTTTTAATGAAGCGACGATAGTAATTCACCATACCAAGAAACTGACAAAGTTGAGAAATTGTTTCAGGTTTCTTGAAGGATACTATAGCTTGGATTCTTTCAGGAGGTGGTCTTGATCTTTTAGCAGAAAACAGATTTTTAAGTGCACGATTTGGTGTACTTTCTGGCCTTAGCTTCAACAGTTTCTACCCCAAATACGCATTTTGCTGGATTAATTGTTAAACCATACTGACGTAGACGTGAAAATACCATTTTCAGATGCTGAATGTGGTCTTTGGGTGTAGCAGAGGCGACCAGGAGATCGTTTAGGTAAGCGTAAACAAATTTGAGTCTTTTTAGTACTTTTCTAATAAATCTTTGAAGGTTTTGAGCAGCGTTACATAATCCAAATGGCCTAACTAAAAACTCGAATGAACCAAATGGTGTAGTCACTGCTGTCTTTGGAATATCTTCAGGGTTTACAGGAATTCGGTGGTAAGCTCGCACCAAATCTATTTTAAAGAAGATGGTTTTTTCAAGGAGAATTGAGACGTATTTGAGTATGTGTGCAATTGGATATCTATCTGGTATCGTTTGCGCGTTAAGACCTCGATAGTCACCGCATAGTCTCCAGTCACCATTTTTCTTGGGCACCACATATGAAGTGGGCTTGCCCACGGGCTTTTAGATGGCCTGCAGTAACCTTTGTCGACCATAAACTGAAACTCTTCCTTTGCTCTTTTTAGTAACTCTGAAGAAAGTCGTCTGGGTCTCTCATAGATTGGTTGTCCGGCTGTTTCTATGCGATGTACGACATCATGTTTAACTGCTGAATGTTGAATTAGAAGAATCAAGAATTTCGGAAAATGCATGCCAAAGTTGATTGGCGAAAGATTGGGTTTTGTGAATTTTAGAAATCCCAGTGACACTTGCGACGCTAAGACTATCAACAACGTGAATACCTGTCTCTTGATCAATGACACGTTTTGGTCTAAGATCAACCACCAGGTGATAATAGTAAAGTAAATCAGCTCCAATGATGCTGTACGGTACCTCAGCAACATGGAAGATTCATCTGATTGCTCGCTTGAATCCTAAATTGAGGTTAAGTGCTTGGTCACCGTAGGTTATTATGCTACTACTATTTGCTACGTAGAGTTTGATTTTTGATAGTCGTGATTTTTGAATTCGCGTTGGCGGAATGACTGATACTTCGGCAGCAGTGTCGATCAAAAATCGATGCCCAGTAATAATATCATAAAGGAATAGATTGCAACGAACCACCTGAAGTCGCCGCATCAACGGATGGTGTTACTCGTTTCCCTGATAGCGGTGGAGAAGTGCGCGGTTTGGTGCACTTTTTGGCCTTAGCTGCAACACTTTGATGATAGTAGCCAGAATTTCGAGAAGTATTAGATCGACTTTTTGAACGAACACGTAATTCTGCTCTTAAACGAGATCGGGGTCGTGATCTTGCCATTTCTAGTGTTGGAGAAGCTGTGGCATAAGTTCTTCCAAATTTGAAAATGATCCGTTGTCCTTCTTTACCAGGTATGCAAGAGAAGGCATTTAAAGGAATTATTTGATTAGAAGATGACGGTCCTTAAACTGCCATTACACTCTGCTTTTTAAAAATGTCAAAAACTTCATCTGCATGCTGCGCTGTGTGGTCTATGCAGTTTTGACCACCACTAACAAATATAGCTCGAAGGTTTATCGGCAACTGGTTTAACCACAATTGGTATACATAGTTCTCGTCTATTTTTCCACCATTAAGAGTTTGCATTTCCGCTTATAAATCAGATGGATTACTGTTACCTAATTGAAGTCCAGTACTAGCTTTTAGAACTCTTGTTGAGGTGAGTCTGCGAAACGACAAAGTAATGCTCTTTTCAGGGTTTCCTACTTATTTTAAGTAGGCGGAACAGCTACGATTCCTTTTACCAATTTGAGCATTTTTCTGTCAAGTTTACTAATTAGCATGTTAAATTTTTGTAAATCTGGCTGAACTCGGAAATTTTGAAATTGTGCTTCCAAGATTAACAGTCCATTCAAAAAGTCCATAGGATGACACATAGATGGCGTTACTAAAATTTTTTCCATATGATTTTTATTTAGTACTAACCTTCATACGATACGTGTATAAATTTGACAGCAATCCGACTATTGATTCGTGAGTTATAGCATTTTGTGTGAAGCAACTTTTGTTATTGAAAAAAAATGGAAAAAAGTGAATTTCGAGTTTTAATAAAGCATTGCTTTTGATGAAAAAAATACAGTGGAAACCAAACAATGGCTTGATAAACATTATCCGAACTCTGCTCCATCGAGGCAAATGGTAGAGAAGTGGATTGCTGAACTTAAACGTGGTCGTACCAGCACAAATGATGCAGAGCGCAGTGGACGCCCAAATGAGGCTGTTACTCCAGAAAACATCAAAAAAATCCACAAATTGGTTATGAACGATTGCAAATTGAAGATGCACGAGCTAGCTGACATTGTAAAGATAACAGATGGTAGTGTTTTTACCATTTTACAAGAACATCTGGGTATGCGAAAGCTTAGTGCAAATTGGATGCCGCGTGAGCTCACAGTCGACCAAAAACAACAATGAATCGATGCTTCAGAGGAGTGTTTGGCGCTGTTAAACTGCAATAAAATGGAATTCTATCGTCGATATGTGACAAGTTAGTGTGCGTCCAGGTCTCCGGATCGTTGGTACCACCGCAGTGCGATTAAAGTTTAGTGAAGTGACCGTGCGAAGAGAAAAAAGCAGAAGACCTGCCAAAGAGCAACAAGCTCGAAATCCGACGACGATTTTAAAAATATGTCGATAGAGGCATTAAAGGAAATACTTTTATTGATAAAGACGGCAATAAAAGACAAAATAGGCGACTTGAGCGCTACACAAAATGTAGAATGCTTGGTTGCTGAAGAAAAGAAGGAAGATTTAAACTCAACACAACATGAGGAAGCAAGTAAAGAAAATACTGAAAATTTCCTCTTTAACTCAGAGAGTATAGCGATGGAAAAGAATAGAGAAGAAAAGGAAAATCGCGTAAAGCGCAAGAAGGCTGAAGAATTTAAAATAACGGCTATTTAAGCAAAGCCAAGCAAAAGTAACAACAAAACATGTGAAAGAAAAGGACAGGTACCTCCAGTTATTCCGCGGGAGCAGAAAAATTGGATGGTAACCGCGAATACCATTGAATAAATCAAGGCACAAGCGAGTAAGGATGGAATAAAAATCTATCCTACCCGCCCCGAAGATCACCAAGCCCTTGTTAAAGAATTCAAGGAAAAAAAATTTCATTACCACACGCCCTCCCTTTGAGAGAAAAGAAACCTCAAGGTAGTTACTGAGAGGAATTCCCACTTTCCTAAAGGAAAAAGAAGCTGAAGCCAATTTAAAGGAAAAAGGATTTCATCCAGCTAAAATTGTTCGGATGTACAAGAGAAGAAAGGAGAGGACAATAATGCCGCTCGTCTTTGTTGAGCTAAACCGAGACGAGAAGAAGATTTACGAAATGAAAACCTGCTGCGGCCTAGATACAGGAGTAGAGGTCCTCAGGAGAAGAAAAGACGTCGGGCAGTGTTTCAACTGCCAGAGCTACAGACACACGCAGAAGAATTGCCACGCGGACCCAATCTGCGTCAAATGTGGGCACAAGCATGCGACGAAAACATGCGAACTTCCAAAGACACAGCTGGCAAAATGCGCCAACTGCGAAGGAGCGCACCCTGCGAGCTATCGCGGTTGTCCTGCATTACCAAAAACCAGAAACAGCAAAGTCAATACTGCAAAGAGAATCGAGGGAGTCTCTTACGCAAGTAAAGCTAGGGCGAAGATAGAAGACAAGGAAAAGAAGGCAGAAAAAAGAGAAGACGGAAAGGCAAAGAAGCAAGAAGAGAGAGAAAACAAGAAGGAAAAAAGAGAAGACAAAAGGGCAAAGGTAAGCATTATTTTGTGTGACATGATAATGCAATTTTCCAGCTCAGGAGCATCGACAAAGGAACTTCATAGAGAAGATGCAGGAACTATTGAAGATAGTAGAGTGAATCAAGAAGGCAGGAAGTAGTCTACTAACCCCGGATTTTTGTATGGTTTCCCCGGGGGCTCGGTCAAATGACTAGTAGGCAAAAGCAAAACAAGGCGCTCCATACGCAGAAGAATTGCCACGCGGACCCAATCTGCGTCAAATGTGGGCACAAGCATGCGACGAAAACATGCGAACTTCCAAAGACACAGCTGGCAAAATGCGCCAACTGCGAAGGAGCGCACCCTGCGAGCTATCGCGGTTGTCCTGCATTACCAAAAACCAGAAACAGCAAAGTCAATACTGCAAAGAGAATCGAGGGAGTCTCTTACGCAAGTAAAGCTAGGGCGAAGATAGAAGACAAGGAAAAGAAGGCAGAAAAAAGAGAAGACGGAAAGGCAAAGAAGCAAGAAGAGAGAGAAAACAAGAAGGAAAAAAGAGAAGACAAAAGGGCAAAGGTAAGCATTATTTTGTGTAACATGATAATGCAATTGTCCAGCTCAGGAGCATCGACAAAGGAAGTTAACAACTTCATAGAGAAGATGCAGGAACTACTGAAGATAGTAGAGTGAATCAAAAAGACAGGAAGCAGTCTACTAACCCCGGGCTTTTGTATGGTTTCTCCGGGGCCTCGGTCAAATGACTAGTAGGCGAAAGAAAAACCAGGCGCTCCATACACGTGAAGAGGGTGTTTTCAGTGAATGGCACAAAAAGGGCAGATATGTAAATTCTGCAGAAAAAAGAGAAGCAGACGTGGAAGGTCTGACTCTCTAAAGAAGCAAAAAAAGCAAACAGAAACAACTACGAGAGGAGACAAAGTTCTTAATAGAAAGAACAGAGCGACGAAGGGATGAGAGGAATGAATTCCTGACCCCACATAAAGATTGGAAGACAAAGACAAAGATATGTGACAATGGATGAGACATGGCTTCACTATTACACACCAGAATCCAAAAGACAGTCAGCTGAGTGAACAGCAGTCGACGAACCGAATCCAAAGCGAGCAAAGACGCAACGTCGGCCGGTAAGATGATGGCTTCTGTATTTTGGGATATGAAAGTAATAATATTCATCGACTATCTCCAAAAAGGAACCACCATCAACAGCAACTATTACTGTGCACTTTTGGATCGATTGAAGGCTGAAATCGCAAAGAAACGGCCTCATTTGCAAAAGAAAAAAAGTGTTGTTTCACCAAGACAATGCACCGTGTCACAAATCGATGAAAACGATGGCAACATTGAATGAATTGGGCTTTGAATTGCTTACCTACCAACCGTATTCTCTAGATTTAGCCCCCAGCGACTTTTTTATGTTTTTAGATCTGAAGAGAATGCTTGTTGGAACGAAATTTAAGTCCAATTATGAAGTAATCGCTGAAACTAAGGCCTATTTTGACGAGAAAGCGAAATCGTACTATAAATGTGGTATTGAAAAGTTGGAAAATCGCTATACTCGTTGTATAGCCCTCGAAGGCAACTATGTTGAATAATAAAATCGAGTTTTGTCAGAAAGTTTTTTTTTTGTTTACTTATCCTTCGGACTTATTAAATGACCAGGACTTTGCATCGTCAGTCCAAAAAGTTGGGACATTAGCACGATCGTACGGATCGTATTGGAGACTGGAGAAATAAATTTGAATCACTTTCATCTTTATTCGTGGGGATTGAATCGGTTTGATTTGAGCAACTAGGAGATTGATCCTCGTTAACCATACTGTTTAACGTATTACTATGTTACGGTTTAAATTTCCGTTCGAAATAGGGCGTGTGGCTAGGCCACCAAACATACATGGGGTGGTTTTAAAAGTGCTGGCATATCTTCTGTCAGTCTTGGTGTGGGGGAAATCGGCCATCTTCTCTCTTGTCGTTCACTTGGGTGTCATCCTTCTCAAGGTGAGGTTACGGGATTTTCCAAGTGCATCTTGGTTGGTTTTCCGGTAAGGGATTTAATGTAACCCATCTTCGGACCGTCTGGAGTGATTGTATTTCATGGTGTTACTGAGTTAGGACGAAAACCTCAGATGGTTCCGGTTTTTCGGGAATAAGAAAGAAGGTGCTTCCCAAGCACGCGGCAGAGCCGACTAATAACCAAGGTATGAGCATGTGCCCGTCAACCCTCGGTATTTGAAAGGGTAAATCCTATCTTTCTTTATCCTTATAGGCTGTTTTTGTTTGGTTGGGATGCTTGATGGGTTCATTTTTGAATCCTGGTCATCAGGAACCTTGGATCCATCTCTGATCGGCCAATCAGGACCTGAAAAGGGACACAAGGAGGTCCAAAGGAGTGGTCCTCGTCTTCCGGAAACCTTCAAGTGTGGGCTTCGAGGACTTCATTGAAGGGAGTTGTGTCAACGATCCAATAGCTGCACGAAATATCAGCATCCCTCTCGACCTGGGACCCTTCATGACAATCACTTAAGTACCCCTTTTTATATTCTTATTTGGGGATTGTCCCAATCCTAGATGTATCAGATGTTTGACGGGCAACCTAAATTATAATACCGTTTTGTCTTTTTTTTTTGTGTCAATTCTCAATCCCAATTGTTTCATTAAATTCTTTTCTTTTGGATTCTAAGCTTTAAATAAGTTAAATTAGCCTTTCTTTTACCTGCTCGTTGGTAATTATCTTACCCGATATTTGTATCCTCGGGTCTGACTTTTGAACCCTAGTGCCTTAATTGAGAGAGCTTAATAATTTAATAATTTTCCCCAGCTCTATTTAGTGCTGAAACGAGACAGGAACCTACAATTTACACTCATTAACCGATAATGTTAAGATAGGAAATATATATTAAAGGGAACGGTTACCAACTTTTGTAAACAGCTGTACGGAACAAAGTGCGCACTTTCCTTCCAACAAATCGTGTCCGTAGTTTAAGACCAGAATAAATAAGTTGTGAAAGGTACACGTACATTGAGTGCGTACATTATAAATTGTAAAAATACCGTGCGAACATTAGAACTTATTCTGCCCTTTGAAATATTTTGTTTTATTGCTTCAAAAAATTATTTTCCTGTCGGTCTAAATTGTAAAGTTAAAACATAGACAGCAACACTCTCAACAAGGTAGGTCACAAAGAGAGTGGCAACGAGAACGGAAACTACGCCACCTAGGAGTGAATTGTCCAGCTTCCATGTTGAGTATCTTTTGGTGATTTTTCGACGTCTCCGTTAGGTATATTGCGTGATTCAAAATCACCTGGCGCCCCGTTTTGGTATTCTTTAGCCGTCGTGCCGAGCAATGACCAAACTTAATTCTATTTAAGCGGAATCTAGGACTTAGAAATATTTTCACTCCTGAGCTCCGGACTTGTCAATTTTTGAAAAGTTTTCCACCCCCTAGATTATCACATCGGCCCAAACGAGGGGTCCTCACAGGGGTGTACGACTCCCAGCCTGTAACAAGAAGAGGCTCTTGCTCTTTCCCCAACGCTAGCCGGCGATGGTGAAGGAAATTATTTCATAGCTCGATAGTGGCACTTAGAAGAATTTCTTGAAAATTATAAATACTAAGCCACCCTGCCTTCACTGGGGAAAAATCCCGTAACAACTAATGCTGATAACTTCTTTAAAAATGCAGAGTAAATGTGTTGATAACTTCGTCAAAAATGCAGAGTAAACGTGTTGATCACATCAGTTACTTTCCTCAGTCGATCAAGTTCGTTACTCTCCTTACTTGATCACGTCGGGGTCACGTCGGGGTCACCAAATTAATATTTATAATTACATGATACATTTATTTGCGTGCTGCTTTTTATTTTTTATTTATTATTATCGACAGTCTTATCTGTTCCTATGACTACTTTGTGATTAGTACAATTTTGATTACTATTTAGAAAATATTTGAGTTGGTCGTCACATCGTCATTGCCAAGTTTTGCATTTATTTACATAGAAAATGAGCCGTTAGCCGTATGCGCGAGAGTAAAACAGCCAAAAAGTGCGCAGAATACGGCAACACTAAAGCGAACAAACAGACAGACAAACACACTTTCACATTTATATCTAAGTAAAAATAATAAACAAGTTATTTTGTTAAAAACATTGACATTGAGTCTTTCGATAGGTGCAGTCTATTTTACAACTTTTTAAAAATCAATCTCTAAAATCCCGGGATCGAAATAAAAGTTATTCCTGAAAATTTCCGAATTAAAAAGCAGTCGGGATCCCAAGATCCTAATTTTTGGGATACCGATTGCTTTTTAATTCCGAAATTGTACCAAATCCTCCAACCTCTACGTATAAACGATTGAATTTCGTCAGTAGCACCTCAATTTTACAGGATTCGACGTAATTCAATTTTTTACAATAAATAACAGAGATGTGATACTCCGAAGTGTTCCCAAGCTTGTTTGTTAGCAGGCTTTGCCCATATATAACAATAAAAGTTCGCCCGGAAACCTTTTTCCTCGAGTTGATAAATTCGAGAGCAATCTTATGCAGAATCTGATGAAAGAGCAAACACGGTCAAATCTTTCAATCTTTCTCTCGGGTCGGATAATATAAAACGCGAATTTTCCCTTTGTTTTCTCATAAATTGCCAGTGTTCGACTGAGGAAGTGCTTGTATTTTAATAAAAAACAACAATAACGTGCAATATACGTACTAAAAGTGGTCGTCTCATGATTCAGAATCGTCGAGCGAGGTGCAGTGGAATTGTGTAATAAATGCTCCACTTCTTCCTGCAAGGAGATTGAAGCGAAGGCGGCATTAATTGCATAGTAAATCTGAAACAAAATGTAAAGGATCAAATATTTCGTGTAAATTGATGGTGGAATGAATTGGTTGCATGCGAAGGTCAAAAGTTCAGTTTCATCATATTTTGTCCTAATTAATTTTGATATCATTTTAAAGGGATTCCAATTTTGTTTGTAATTTATGTAGTCGGCTGCTCATCTACTGGAATTAATGAATTGAATGTCAATTTGGCGAGTTTGGTATTTTTAAAATTTTATCCATAATTGGGAATACATGGCCTTCAACAAGCATTTCATGTTTTACTTTTATCTTTATCAAATAATGGCAGATAAAGTACGATCAATTCAATAAAACAGAACCAATATTTTTCAACATTTCTGAAACAGGTTGAGCTATTAGGTTTACAACATTTTAAGGGGGGTTTGGTATTTTACCCTTGCAGAAACGACTTCTTGTTTTCTCTACCAAAGATACTCAACTTCGCCAAGAAACTCAACATTTTGAAAAAACTCTTTAAATTTATGTAATAAAAATTTTTTAAATTTCGAATTTATGCCCAAATTTTCGATTGTTATTTCAAACTCGAATATTCAATTTTTTTTGATGTTCCTATCATGAGTTTCTAGATTAAAGTTGATTGTTAAAAAAATAAAAAATTATATTTTTCTCTTGATACTGACTTTTTTCTATCGAAATTCCAATTTTGAAGTTAAAATTTATAAACAAAACCAGTAGATACTCGCGCCTTCGTCTGTATGAAAGAAGAGAAAGAATACTCGAATCATTTTTATTTGAAGAATTCAATTCTTGTTTAAAAATTTCGAAATATTTTGATAATTTTGACATTTTAAAGTATCCACTCTTTTCAAAATATCCACTCTTTTCAAAATATCCACACTTTCTCCTTCTACTCCTAAAATTTTAATTTTTTTCTCGAAACTTTGACTAAATTCTGAAAATTTCGACGTTTTTCTAAGCTTTAATTATTTTTTTAAATTCAAATTCCTTTAAAATTTTTGCTTTTTTTTGTATAATATAATATTTTGATTTTTCTTGGAAACTTTATGTTTTGATCATTTTTGTTTTTATTAAACTTTTATTTTGGAAGTGTTATGGTTTTTGAATTTTTTTTAATGTTTCAATGTTTTTTTTACAGATTTTAAAATTTTTACTCGAAGATTTGTACTTTTTGAACAATTTAGACTGTTTTTAAATTTTTAAATATTTTAGGCTTTATTCAAAATTCCCAAGATGTTATTGAACATATATACATTATATACAGACTTCTTCAAAATATTTTGACTTTCTTTCCAGACATTTAATTTATAAAAAATCCCCTGGACATTTTTAGAAAACACTAAAAGTTTCAGGAAATATCAAAGTTTATTTTTCGAATTTTGTTTCAAGACAAAATGTCGAGTGTTATTAGTTTTTGTTAGTAGATTCTATTTTTTGGAAATGAGAGATTTTTTAAAAGAAAATTTTGACTTCAAACCTTTTTTTTCAAAAATTACGGCTTCTTTTTTTTTCAGATTTAGAGAGTAATTCTAAATGTCAACTTATTTCTAAAATTTCGAATTTAAGAAACTAAAAATTTTGAGGTCGAACAGGTCACATTAAGAATTAACATATCCTAATTTTGTTCGGAAATTCAAAATTTTTAAAAAAGTTAATATTTTCAGAAATGTTTAATAATGAATTTTGGTTATTTTTAAGTATAAACACGGTCGTAATTAAACTTTTTCTAGAACGAATTTCTCCACTCTAAATGTAGACTTTTCTAGACATTTCATTTTAGGTATTTTTCCCTTGCAGAAACGACTTCTTGTTTTCTCTACCAAAGATACTCAAATTCGCAAAGAAACTCAACATTTAGAAAGAAAAACTCTTTAATTTATGTAATAGACATTTTTAATATTTCGAATTTATGCCCAAATTTTCGATTGTTATCACAAAAATTCGATTTCAAACTCGAATATTGAATTTTCTTTTCGATGTTCCTTTCATGAATTTCTAGATTAACGTTGATAGTTAAAAAAATAATAAATTATATTTTTCTCTTGATAATGACTTTTTTCTATAGAAATTCCAATTTTAAACTTAAAATTTATAAACAAAACCAGTAGATACTTGCGCCTTCGTCTGTATGAAAGAAGAGAAAGAATTCTCGAATCATCCTTATTTGCATAATTCAATTCTTGTTTGAAAATTTCGAACTATTTCGACATTTTAAAATATCGACTCTTTTCAAAATATTCACATTTTTTCGTTCGACTCTCAAAATTTCAATTTTTTCTCGAAACTTTAACTTAATTTTGACTTTTTTCTAAGCTTTGAATTCTTTTTTAAATTCCAATTTCTTTATAATTTTTGCTTTTTGTATATTAAAATATTTTGATTTTTCTTGGAAACTTTATGTTCTGACCATTTCTGTTTTTATTAAACATTTTTTTTTTTGGAAATGTTATTATTTTTGAAAGTTTTTTACAGATTTTAAATTTTTATCTCAAAGATTTAAACTTTTTGAACAATTTTGACTGTTTCTAAATTTTCGACGCCATTTTTGAATATTTTAGGCTTTTTTTCAAAATCCCCATGATGTTATTGAAAATGTAAACTTTTACTAAAATGGCGACTAAAAATTTCACTTTTTCGGAAATCTAACTGTTTTTAAACTAGATTTTCTAATACACTTCAATTCTTTTTGTAATTTAAATTTTTTGAAGTTTCGACTTTTGAAAACATTGACTCACCTCAAATGTTTGTTTTTTTTTAAACTCAACCTTTCTTCAAAATTTCGGTTGTTCCTTAGAATTTGACTCTCTAAAAATAACGACTCTTTAAAAAAATCTTGCGAATTTAGATTTTGCAAATGTCGAATGTATAGTTTTCCATTTTTCTTGAATTAAAATTTTTTTTTAATTTAAATTTTTTCTTTAATTTAAATTTTTTCTAAATTTTAATTTACCTTCTAAATTTCAGCTCTTTTACAATTTCGCTTGTCTTTAGAATTTTGATTTATTTTCGAATATTTGAAAATCTTCACGCAAAATATTGTTCATTTTCAAGTTTATTTTTAAAATTTGGATTTGTTTTATAAATCTGATTACGTTTAAACGTTGTTTTTAAAAAAATCTCTACCGTTGTCCAAAATATCATTTTTTTTTGAACATTTTCACCTTTTAAAAGCTTTTGACTTCTTTCTTGAAGTTTTTACCTTTTTTTGCCAATTTCGAGTTTCCTTCAAAAATGTTGATTCTTGAAGTTGTGACTTTTTTTTTGAAGTTTTGACTTTCATGAATTAAACTGCACTTTTGTTAAAAATATTCCAAAATTTGGCTTAATTCTGAAAATGTTCACTTTCTTTAATTTAAATTTTTTCTAAATTTTAATTTACTTTCTAAATTTCAGCTCTTTCACAATTTCGCTTCTCTTTAGAATTTTGATTTATTTTCGAATATTTGAAAATCTTCACGCAAAATATTGTTCATTTTCAAGTTTATTTTTAAAATTTGGATTTGTTTTATAAATCTGATTACGTTTAAACATTGTTTTTAAAAAAATCTCTACCGTTTTCCAAAATATCCATTTTTTTTTGAACATGTTCACATTTTTAAAGCTTTTGACTTCTTTCTTGAAGTTTTTACCTTTTTTTTTGCTAATTTCGAGTTTCCTTCAAAAATGTTGACTCTTGAAGTTTTGACTTTTTTTTTGAAGTTTTGACTTTCATGAATTAAACTGCACTTTTGTTAAAAATATTCCAAAATTTGGCTTAATTCTGAAAATGTTTACTTTCTTTAATTTAAATTTTTTCTAAATTTTAATTTACTTTTTAAATTTCAGCTCTTTCACAATTTCGCTTCTCTTTAGAATTTTGATTTATTTTCAAATATTTGAATATCTTCACGCAAAATATTGTTCATTTTCAAGTTTATTTTTAAAATTTGGATTTGTTTTATAAAACTGATTACGTTGAAACATTGTTTTTTAAAAAATCTCTACCGTTTTCCAAAATATCCATTTTTTTTGGAACATGTTCACATTTTTAAAGCTTTTGACTTCTTTCTTGAAGTTTTTACCTTTTTTTTTGCTAATTTCGAGTTTCCTTCAAAAATGTTGACTCTTGAAGTTTTGAATTTTTTTTTGAAGTTTTGACTTTCATGAATTAAACTGCACTTTTGTTAAAAATATTCCAAAATTTGGCTTAATTCTGAAAATGTTCACTTTCTTTAATTTAAATTTTTTCTAAATTTTAATTTACTTTCTAAATTTCAGCTCTTTCACAATTTCGCTTCTCTTTAGAATTTTGATTTATTTTCGAATATTTGAAAATCTTCACGCAAAATATTGTTCATTTTCAAGTTTATTTTTAAAATTTGGATTTGTTTTATAAATCTGATTACGTTTAAACATTGTTTTTAAAAAAATCTCTACCGTTTTCCAAAATATCCGTTTTTTTTGAACATTTTCACCTTTTTAAAGCTTTTGACTTCTTTCTTGAAGTTTTTACCTTTTTTTTGCTAATTTCGAGTTTCCTTCAAAAATGTTGACTCTTGAAGTTTTGACTTTTTTTTTGAAGTTTTGACTTTCATGAATTAAACTGCACTTTTGTTAAAAATATTCCAAAATTTGGCTTAATTCTGAAAATGTTCACTTTCTTTAATTTAAATTTTTTCTAAATTTTAATTTACTTTCTAAATTTCAGCTCTTTCACAATTTCGCTTCTCTTTAGAATTTTGATTTATTTTCGAATATTTGAAAATCTTCACGCAAAATATTGTTCATTTTCAAGTTTATTTTTAAAATTTGGATTTGTTTTATAAATCTGATTACGTTTAAACGTTGTTTTTAAAAAAATCTCTACCGTTGTCCAAAATATCATTTTTTTTTGAACATTTTCACCTTTTAAAAGCTTTTGACTTCTTTCTTGAAGTTTTTACCTTTTTTTTGCCAATTTCGAGTTTCCTTCAAAAATGTTGACTCTTGAAGTTTTGACTTTCATGAATTAAACTGCACTTTTGTTAAAAATATTCCAAAATTTGGCTTAATTCTGAAAATGTTTACTTTCTTTAATTTAAATTTTTTCTAAATTTTAATTTACTTTTTAAGTTTCAGCTCTTTCACAATTTCGCTTCTCTTTAGAATTTTGATTTATTTTCAAATATTTGAATATCTTCACGCAAAATATTGTTCATTTTCAAGTTTATTTTTAAAATTTGGATTTGTTTTATAAAACTGATTACGTTGAAACATTGTTTTTTAAAAAATCTCTACCGTTTTCCAAAATATCCATTTTTTTAACATGTTCACATTTTTAGAGCTTTTGATTTCTTTCTTGAAGTTTTTACCTTTTTTTTGCTAATTTCGAGTTTCCTTCAAAAATGTTGACTCTTGAAGTTTTGACTTTTTTTTTGAAGTTTTGACTTTCATGAATTAAACTGCACTTTTGTTAAAAATATTCCAAAATTTGGCTTAATTCTGAAAATGTTCACTTTCTTTAATTTAAATTTTTTCTAAATTTTAATTTACTTTCTAAATTTCAGCTCTTTTACAATTTCGCTTCTCTTTAGAATTTTGATTTATTTTCGAATATTTGAAAATCTTCACGCAAAATATTGTTCATTTTCAAGTTTATTTTTAAAATTTGGATTTGTTTTATAAATCTGATTACGTTTAAACATTGTTTTTTAAAAAATCTCTACCGTTTTCCAAAATAGCATTTTTTTTTAACATTTTCACCTTTTTAAAGCTTTTCACTACTTTCTCAAATTTTTACCTTTTTTTAATAACTTCGAGATTCTTTCAAAAATTTTGACTTTTCTTCTTGAAGTTTTGATTTTTTTTTTGAAGTTTTGACTTTCATGAATTAAACTGCACTTTTGTTAAAAATATTCCAAAATTTGGCTTATTTCTGAAAATGTTCACTTTCTTTAATTTAAATTTTTTCTAAATTTTAATTTACTTTCTAAATTTCAGCTCTTTTACAATTTCGCTTCTCTTTAGAATTTTGATTTATTTTCGAATATTTGAAAATCTTCACGCAAAATATTGTTTATATTCAAAATTTAGATTTTTTTTATAAATCTGATTACATTAAAACATTGTTTTTTTTTAAATGTCTACCGTTTGCCAAAATATCCACTTTCTTTGAACATTTTCACCTTTTGAAGTTTAGACTTTTTTGTTAAAAATATTCCAAAATTTGGCTTATTTCTGAAAATGTTCACTTTTTTGAAAAACTGATTTTTTTCAAAATATCCACTTTTGAAATTTTCGAACTAGATTTTGAATTTTTATAAAAATTATGGCTCTGTTCGGAATTTAAACTTTTTCCAAAACTCGACTTTATGTGACAACTTCGACTATTTGTGAAGATTTTTTTGAAAATGTTGACCTTTCTCTCGAAAATTCAAATTTTTGTAACTTTAGTGTTTTAATTTACTTTCTAAATTTCAGTTCTTTCCCAATTTCGCTTCTCTTTAGAATTTTGATTTATTTTCGAATATTTGAAAATCTTCACACAAAATATTGTTTATATTGAAAATTTAGATTTTTTTTTATAAATCTGATTACGTTAAAACATTGTTTTTTTTTAAATGTCTACCGTTTTCCAAAATATCCACTTTCTTTGAACATTTTCACCTTTTTAAAGCTTTTGACTATTTCCTCAAAGTGTTTACCTTTTTTTTTTTAAAAAAAATTAAGTTTCTCTCAAAAATGTTCATTTTTTTAAAAGTTTTCACTTTTTTTTAAATTTTGACTTTCATGAATTAAACTGCACTTTTGTTAAAAATATTCCAAAATTTGGCTTATTTCTGAAAATGTTCACTTTTTTGAATAACTGAATTTTTTCAAAATATCCACCTTTAAAATTTTCGAACTTTTTTTGAGAATTATCAGTTTATTTTGGAAATTTCGACTTTTTGTCATTAAATTTTAAATTTTTATAAAAGTTATGACTATTCTCGGAATTTAAACTTTTTTTTAAAATTTCGACTTAATGTGATGACAACTTCGACTACTTTTGAAGGTTTTTTTGAAAATGTTGACATTTCTCTCGAAAATTCAAATTTTTGTAACTTTAGTGTTTTAATTTACTTTCTAAATTTCAGTTCTTTCCCAATTTCGCTTCTCTTTAGAATTTTGATTTATGTTTGAATATTTGAAAATCTTCACACAAAATATTGTTTATATTCAAAATTTAGATTTTTTTTTTTTATAAATCTGATTACGTTAAAACATTGTTTTTTAAAAAAATGTCTACCGTTTTCCAAAATATCCACTTTCTTTGAACATTTTCACCTTTTTAAAGCTTTTGACTATTTCCTCAAAGTGTTTACCTTTTTTTTTTAAAAAAAAAAATCAAGTTTCTCTCAAAAATGTTCATTTTTTTAAAAAGTTTTCACTTTTTTTTTTAAATTTTGCTTTCATGAATTAAACTGCACTTTTGTTAAAAATATTCCAAAATTTGGCTTATTTCTGAAAATGTTCACTTTTTTGAATAACTGAATTTTTTCAAAATATCCACTTTTGAAATTTTCGAACTTTTTTTGAGAATTATCAGTTTATTTTGGAAATTTCGACTTTTTGTCATTAAATTTTAAATTTTTATAAAAGTTATGACTATTCTCGGAATTTAAACTTTTTTCAAAATTTCGACTTAATGTGATGACAACTTCGACTATTTTTGAAGGTTTTTTTGAAAATGTTGACATTTCTCTCGAAAATTCAAATTTTTGTTACTTTAGTATTTTAATTTACTTTCTAAATTTCAGTTCTTTCACAATTTCGCTTCTCTTTAGAATTTTGATTTATTTTCGAATATTTGAAAATCTTCACACAAAATATTGTTTATTTTCAAGTTTATTTTCAAAATTTGGCTTTATAAATCTGATTGCGTTAAAACATTGCTTTTTTAAAAATTTTAACCGTTTTCCAAAATATCCACTGTTTTTGAACATTTTCACCTTTTTTAAGCTTTTTACTATTTTCTCGAAGTGTTTACCTTTTTTTTTTTTTGATAATTTCGAGTTTCTTTCAAATATTTTAACTTTTTTTTGAAATCTTGACTTTTCTTTTGAAGTTTTGACTTTCGTGAAGTAAAATCCACTTTTCTTAAAAAGATTCAAAAATTTTACTTATTTCTGAAAATGTTCAATTTTTTTTAAAATATCCACTTTTGAAATTTTTGAACTTTTTTGAGAATTTTGGAAATTTCGACTTTTTGCCATTAAATTTTGAATTTTTATAAAAGTTATGACTATTCTCGGAATTTAAACTTTTTTCAAAATTTTGACTTTATGTGATAACGTCGACTACTTTTTAAAGTTTTTTGAAAATGTTGACCTTTCTCCCGAAAATTCAAATTTTTGTAACTTTTGATATTTTACAAATTTCACCCGTACCTAAAAATTTTAATTTTTTTGAAGAATCTGACTATAAATATGAATTTTTAAAATTTTGAACGAGCTGTATGAAACGAATTCGAGACTTAACAAAATTTCGATTTAAAAGGAAGTTTTAAAAAGGGGTATTTTTAAGTTTAAACCTAAAAGTTTCAAAAGAAGTCAAATTTTAGAAAATTTTTCGTCGTAAGTTTTTTAAGTTTTTTTTTAAATTGTCGGATTTTTTTGTTAATTTCATCCTCGCTTGAAAATTTCTGAATTTTCTGAAAGGTTTATTACTAGTTTTTTTAATTTTCACTAACTTTTATATTTTACACATTTTTTTGTCTCAACTATTTTTCCGAATTTCGATTTTTTACAAATTTTTGTTTTTTCTTTCGACTTTTTTAAAAATTTTGTTTTTTTCGAATCTCGTAATTTATTCAAATTTTCAGACTTTTTAAAAAACATCGCCGTTTTTTCAAATCTTAAATTTCGTCTTTTTTTAAATTTGTTTATTTTTTAACACTTCAAGTATAAGGATTTCAGAAATTTCGATCTGTTGAAATATCAACTTTTGTCCTTTTTTAAAATTTATACTTTCTTTCAAAATGACTTGAAAATCTTGACTTTTTTGAAAATGTCAATTCGTTTTCAAAATTAGTAAGATTTCAAATATTTCAACTTTTTTTTTTAAAATTTTTAACTGACATTTTAAAAATTCCTACTTTTTTAAAAATGTGGAGTTTTTTCATGGACTTCTTTCGAAATTTTTTACATTTTTGGATGTTCCGTTTTAAAGCCTTTTTCTAAAATTCACAGATTTTTTAAATTTGCACCTTGTTAAAAATTTCGAACTCTTCTAAAAGCTTTTTTTTACTTATTATATATTTTGTATTGCTTTTTTAAATTTCGACTAACCTTTATAAGACATATTTTTCTAAATTCAACTATTTTTCCAAATTTTGACTTTTGGCAAATTTTTGATTTTCCTTTTGTTTCGAATTTCTTCAAAAATTTAGTTTTTTTAACTCTGAATTTATTTAAAATGTCCACTTTTTCGGTCTTTTTAGAAAATATCGCTGTTTCTTCATATTTTCAATTTTAACTTTTTTTAATTTGATTAGTGTCCAAGATTTCAGTTTTTGTAAAATTCTTGCGGCTTCAAAAATTTGGATTTTTTGATATATTAACTTTTTTTCTTTTTAAAATTTAGACTTTCTTTCAAATTAGGCCTTTTGAAAATTTTGACCTTTTTGAATTATTCAAAATTACTCGGACAGTTTTAACTATTTTTACAGGATATACTTCTTTCGGGATTGGACCGTGTCAAAGAACTACTAAAAGTGTTCGACGTTTCGCCCACCATCGTAGGGGGCTTCTTCAGGAGCAAGGAAAGAAAAATAGATGAAATAAGGGAATATGCAAAAAAGAAAAATAAAAGGCCAATTTTAAAACATCAGAGCACGGTAACTCAGTATGTCCACCATACCAGAGGCGAAACTCTTCTGAATTGAAAATTGGTACAAAGGATAAGAAAGTTTAGACAGAAGAGCACGGTAACTCAGTATGTCCACCATACCAGAGGCGAAACTCTTCTGAATTGAAAATTGGTACAAAGGATAAGAAAGTTTAGACAGAAGAGCACGGTAACTCAGTATGTCCACCATACCAGAGGCGAAACTCTTCTTCAGAACTCTTCAGAAGAGTTTCGCCTCTACTAAGTTTTAAAAAGGGGTATTTTTAAGTTTAAACCTAAAAATTTCAAAAGAAGTCAAATTTTAGAAAATTTTTCGTCGTTAAAATATGAATAGGAATTTTGAAAAAAAGATGACAAAGCAGAATTTAGGCTTTAATTTAAAAATATTTACAAAACTTTTTCTCGAAATTTGGAATTCAAAGGCAAAATTTGGAAATGATATCGACATTTTGAGAAGAAACTTCAAAATGTCTAGAAAAACTGTTCCTCAACATTTCAAGTTTAACATCGGAATTGTCAAATTAAAGCCAAAATTTAGAGTTTGATGTTTAGAAGTTTATATTGTAACAAAATGTAGTCATAAAATTTGCATCAGTGACTGTGTAGTGCAGGCCCGTAACCAGGGGGTCTAGGGGGCTGCAGCCCCCCCCCCCCGAAATTTTTTGTCTTCACACTAGATAGAACTGAATTTTCCAGATGTGCGACCTTTTTAATGGATCATTTTGTTTTCGTACTGAAAGGCAAGGATGTTTTTTTTTTCAATTTGGCGCCATTTCTTTTTATTAGAGACCGGATTTTAAGTACAATCAAGCAAGGTAAAAAGGTGAGCAAAATGGTCAATTAGGCAAAACCGAAAAGCTTAAGAATGCACCAACAAGGCAAAATACTCTTAAAAAAAGGCATTAACAGGCCAAAACTTACAATTAACAAAAAAAAACATTTTAATATCTTAGTCGAAATTAAAAAAAATAATAGATTTTAGGTTATATTCAGGATATTCAGAAGGAGTATAACATTTCCAAATGAAGAAGTTCCTAAAATTTCGAGTTCATCTCCAATTCTCGCCCTAAATCTTAAAATTTTTACCTTAAACTCATTCGAATTTTTTCCAAAATTTTGACATTTAAATCTGAGATTTTGTTTCTAGAAAAATTTAAACTTTTATTGAAATTTCTTTTTTTTTTATTTGAAATTTCAATCTTACGTTTTCAACTTTATTAAAATAATGTTGAATTTGCAAGTTTTTTAAGCTTTAACTCCATATTTTGACAAAAAAATTAAATTCTGAGATAAACTGGAAATTTATACAAGCGATTTTTCGAGATTTACACAATATTTTGAGAAAAACTTGGATTTTGTAATAATAGTTTTAAAGTTTTGGAATCTATAAATTTAAATTTTAAATTTGGTTTTTGAATATAATTTTGAATGTTAGGCCCTTTACTAAAAAATCAAAATATCTTATAAGCCATTATTTTGAGAAGACATGCTTTAATAAGTTATTTTTATGAATTTCTTCTATATTTTTTCTAATATGGCGATTGAACTTTAAAAAAAATGTCTAAAATATTGATTCTTTTATAAATTTCGAGTTTAACACAAAACTTGAGCATTTTTAAGTAGGAAAATTCAGGATTTTTTAATAACTTTAACCGATCAGCTTAAATCAAAATTTTTAATTTTTTCAAAAAGTTTTAACTTCATAATAAATAATTTCGAAATTATTTGTTATGAAGTTGATTTGTTTATATTTCGATTACGATTTGGAAAATTCGACTTTTTTCTCCAAAATTCGAATTCCAAGTGAAAACTTCCAAAACAATATTGAAATTTCTATCTTAGTTATCAAATTTCAACTTTAATTAAGAATATTTGTACTTTTAATCACAACATTTCAACTTTAAATTAATATTTTTAGGAAAACTTGATTTATAAAATTTTTACATTTTGGTACGAGTTTAAAAATGACAAGATTAAAGTTGAAATTTTGAAAAAAAAATGAGCTTAATGACTTAAGTTTATTTTTTAAAATTTTTACATTAGCACTGGTTCCAAATTCAGACTTCTTCAAAATATTTTGACTTCCTTTTTAGACATTTAATTTATAAAAGATCCCCTGGACATTTTGAGAAAACACTAAAAGTTTCAGGAAATATCTTCGAATTTTGTTTCAAGACAAAATGTTGAGTGTTATTAGTTTTTGTTAATAGATTTTATTTTTTGGAAATGAGAGATTTTAAAAAAAATTTTTGACTTCAAACCTTTTTTTTCCAAAAACTACGGCTTCTTTTTTCTTCAGATTTAGAAAGTAATTCTAAATGTCAACTTATTTTTAAAATTTCGAATTTAAAAAACTAAAAATTTCGAGTTCAAACAGGTCACATTAAGAATTAACATATCGTAATTTTGTTCGGAAATTCAAAATTTTTAAAAAAGTTAATATTTTCAGAAATGTCTAATAATGAATTTTTGTTATTTTTAAGTATAAACACGGTCGTAATTAAACTTTTTCTAGAACGAGTTTGCCCGCTCCAAATGTAGACTTTTCTAGACATTTCGAATTGAAATTCCAAATTCAAAAAAGGTTAAGTTCAGAATTTCGATATCTGACATTTTTTACAAAAATTTTGGCGAAATTTTTAGGTTTCTAGAAAGAATTGAAGTTTAAAACAATATTTGTGGGTTTGAAGGAAATACCAAAATTTCAAACTTTCAATTTTGAGAAAAAAAAAGTAAAAGTATTAACATACTTCGCATTTAGCAAAAAGTCTAATTCAAATTGAAAATTTCCGAAAAAGGTCAAAATTTTGAGATTAAAGGTAAAACTTACAAAAAAAAACGATAAATAATTTTATAGCAACAACTTTTTTTCGAAATTCGGAAGAATCAAATGCATTTCGACATTGCAAATTCAGCAACAATAATTCCCAAAATTGCCCAAAATAAAAAACGTAGGAATTAAAGTTGTTGCCAGTTAGAAATAAAGTTGGACACTAAGAGAAAACTTGAACTTAAAAAAAACATCTAATCTTCCAGAATTTAGAAAGAATATTCAAATTCTAAATGTTCGGGTACAAACTTTAAATTTGAGATAAAATTTAAAATTATGAATTTAATCGAAATTTGAAAATTAAAAAATTAAAAAAACACAGATTTTCTCCAGCTGACTTCAAAGTATGTCTTTGAATAGAGCACTTTGTATAGGCATTTTTCATACTCAACTGCAGGTTGTAGAAGACAGTTCAAAGATAAATTTTAAGGAACATCTTTCGAGTAATATTATCATCTTACCCACACATCTGTTTTTATTTAGAAATTAAATTAAGATAAATAGACAACGTTGTTGTTAAATTACTTTGTCAGAATGTTGGAATAATTAGACTCTAGAAATGGTTTTAGTGTATTTTTTTATCTTTTAGTATACTTGTATACAATAATAATATTAATAGTAAGCTTTAACCTAAACGCAAACAAAGACTAGGTAGTTTTAGCAGAAGGATCGCAGCCCCCCCCCCCCCGAAAAAATCCTGATTACGGGCCTGGTGTAGTGTAAGGAACTCTCTGGAAATATTTGATAGTGGAAAGCGGTTGCTTGATTCATACGGCAGGTAAGCGCTTCAAACGTTTTAGCAAGCGATAATCTTATCTGTACGGAGATCCGTTCTAGAATCTGGAACGGTATAAATACGCGGTAGTCTTTCTCTCAGTCAGAGTCAATGAGTCAGTTAGTTAATTGGTCAGATAGTTAGACAGTCTAATAGTTAAGGGAATCATAATCGTAGTGTTTCAAAATAAGTTTCAAATAAAGTATTTACAATTCACGAATTTTTAATATTAATATTAAAAAAGAACTCTGAGCATTTGCAAATATCTAGATAAATTCGTTTAAAGACACATTCGACACCAACGCCAGCTCTCAACAAAAACACGAGTATTATTCATTGCATACATTTTAAGTGGTTTTTAATGCCGATTTTCACAACCCTTAGAGGCATAATTTTGATCGAACACACAAGAGTAATTGTTCATATGTAGTGGTTTGTCCCTGAGATCTAAAAAAGTTAGTTTTTTTTCAGATTAGATTCCCACGACACTGGTTTCAGAGCATTGATGGCCACAGTGTAACCCATTTCGAGGGAAAATACATTTTTTATTGAAACCTTATTACTTTGAAACTCGATCCAAAAAAGAGCGTCGAGACAATAGAAGTAAATCTAAAATTATTATTCTATAGCACGCTCCGTATACAAAAACTTTTGTAATAGGAAGCGATACAACATTTAATCTTCAGGTGAAATTGATCCTCGTATTTTATTAGAGACTAAAAGCTATATTAATTAATGTCAAGATTTTCTAAATTAATGAACGTTTCCTTGGAAGAATATCCTGAAGTTTCTAATTAAAAATAAAATTCACATCGAACAAGTTTTCCGATAAACGTAATGCGGTGAAAATTGAGTCTCTAATTTCCGACTTAATCAAGAACGTTTTAATTAACATTTCATATTGATGTGTGGTGTGGAAGTTTTATATTCATGGAAGCATTTTAAAATATTCGTCTATCCAACCTTTTCAGTCTCTAATTATTTTAAGCTTTTTATTCATGCATAGGATATCAGCCCTATGACAATATTGAAGTTTGCGTCAACTTCGTTATTTTAAAATTATGTAAACAAATTCAGTTGCAAATGTACGTTTTTATTAAACTTCCATCCACTTTGTTTGCTATTGGTAATTTTGCATGAAAAAATTCTGATGAATAATTGAGTCTTTTTGATTAAAATAACCTGCAAGCATGAGCTACTTTTGCATCATCAATTTTTTAAACAAATCATTTTCGACTCTTTATTTTGCGAGGTTTTCGTCGACATGGAAAAATGAAAGGAGCGTCAAGCACACAATATGAATTTTTTATTGGACACGGTGGGCGCTTGTTGGAGAAAATTTTAATATCGGAGTAAAGCGAAATCAAATATTTGTATACCAAACCCGGCGACATGTTCCCCGTTTAAATATGGGATTAAAACGCTATAGTCCCTTATATGATATAAGCAGCGCCCGTTATAATAAATTTTGTGAGGGCGCAAGTTGATTCAACCGTGCGGCAACATTGGACCTTTGACGATATATGGGGCTGTTATTGTATAGTAAATAAGGTTCTGGCATGTAAAACCGACCCGTAATATCTCCTTGTGATTGGATGTGATATTCTCATTAGTAGTAAGCTTTAAAATTGTATAATTTGTTAGATTGGGAGAACATTTTGGTAATCCCTGATTTAATGAATAAAATACTTGCAAACAAATGGGGTATATTTTTATTTTATTTGCGAAAACAGATAATTTGATCCAGCAAGACGTAATAATTCTTTTCGTCTATAAGGTGTGTCATAAATGGCCAAACAAAGTTGTAAAAATAGTTATAGGCTGCTTATAAGCATCATAAAATAATCTAAAAAGGGAGGAAATGGGAAACAGAAGCAATAAAAGTTTCCTTATTTGTTGTTTATATCCCATATATCGCCGAATACAACTAGCTTGCTCTGCCTTACGGCAAAGGCTGTAATCCGAAAATTCGGTGTGCGATATTTGCACTAGATGCTGAAAAAAATATCTTGTACATATTAATACCTGAAAGCTGAAAATGGTCGTGGGCGCATGACACAAACGACCATTTATACAATGTGTAACAGCCAAATGGAATAAATTCCTATCTCAGTTATTCTACAAATTTATGAAAAATCTCGAGACAACGCAATTTTAGATTATAAAATGACACCCTCCATCGTAAAAATTTCATTCTTAGAAGCAACCCTCTTCGAGTGACAGTTCCAACTACTATATTTTTAAACTGAAAGTAGGGGCTTGTTATACCTCATTTGAAAGGCCTTTTCATTCTCTATTCAAAATATCACGTTTGCCATATTTATTATAAAAATTAACAGTAAAAAAAAATAATTTCAATTTTTAACAACAAAATATAAATCTAATATTTTCATTTAATAAAGTAAAAAAACAAACCATCCTTGATGTAGGAGATGTTCAAAATGGTTACCCCCAACATCTTGGCATCCTAATCCTAAATAAAAATGTCTCCTGACATTATTCAACATCTCTGGTGTCACTGACGCAATCGCAAGCGTTAGTTTTGTTCGTAAGTCAGCTACGTCGCGAGGTTTGGTTTTATATACTGTACTTTTCACATAATTTGGTAATAGTGTTTAGAAATGTTGGGGAATTTGGGCTTTGGAAGCCGATTTTTAATTTATGCCTTAGTATTCCCACAAATGGGCGTACAGTTTGTCTCTTTTTTGCCTGTTTTCAGAAGCGAATATCTCGGAAACTAAACGGAATTTAAAAAAGTACTTCCAAAATCAGTAAGCTACTTACTGCAACATCCTTTCTTCATAAGTTCTCCAAATTTGAAAACCAAATGTTGAAAAATAAAGGCACCATTTGTACAATGGGAGAGCAGTGTTTGGCATAAAAATTGCGCTTAGATTTCGGTTGCCCTCACTCGGGTCAGGCAGAGTGCAGAAACGGACGTGATGCGGTGCAGAAACGGACGTGATGCGGAGCAGAAAAATTTTTGCCCCCTACCCAATACGTCATCAGCGAACGAAGTATGTTCGGTTTCCAAGCTCATATTTCTTTATCTAAGCACGGCGGATATATCACAATAATAATAAATGATATAAAAACATTTGTTCTAGCAGAGTTTGAGAGTAAAAGGAATTGTTTAGTATTTGTAACTTACAATCATTTACTGAATATTTAATGGTTGTTGTTTTGATATGTTTAGAAGATTTTTTTTCTTTCCTAATTAACAATTTTATATTAATCTTTGGAAAATCTTTGAGTAAAATGTTAAGTGGGCTAAAAAAAAGTGCTCGACAAAAGTAACAACCTTATTACTCCAATTTTAAAAAGATCCCTCCATGTATCTAACCCCACTGTACCTAAATTATATTGTCTGCCAAAAATACATAAACCCGGAGAGGCGGTGAGACCTATTGTGTCAGCTATTGGAGCACCGACCTATAATTTATCAAACTGGCTAGTAAAAGAATTCAGCAAATTAGAATTCCAACAACTCAATTTGTCGGTCAAGAATTTTCAAGAGTTTGTACAGAAAATTCAGAATGAAGAGTTGTTGGGGAGTGAAATGCTGGTTTCTTTTGATGTCTCTTCCCTCTTTCCCAGTGTACCCATACTCAAACCTTATTATACCTTCGAGATCTGCTGGAATCTAATAACCTTTCAGGCAAAATTATTGACGAATATATTTAATTAACGAAAATATGTATAGATCAAAATTATTTCCAAATTAATAACGAATTTTATGAACAACTTGAGGGAGCAGCCATGCGAAATCCTTTGTCACCTTTCATGACTGAGCTCTTCATGGGTGTTTTTGAAAAGCGTCTTAAAAATGAATGTAGTTGGTTTCCTAGGGTATGAATTAGATATGTAGATGATATTTTCGCTATTTTTGACACAAAAAATTAAAATTTAGATAATCACATTGATGTTTTAATTTTAAATTCACGTTTTCCAACAGTTAAATTCACCGTAGAATTAGAGAAAGAAGCAGCTTTACCATTTTTAGACACTTTAGTTATTAGGAATAAAAATAGATTAGAATTTGATGTATATAGGAAAGATTTCAGTACTTTCCGCTATGTAACTTCCGATTCTAACCATTGCATACAGCACAAAATGGCAAGCTTCAACTTCCTTGCCCATCGCCTTCTGAGTCTTCCTCTTAGTAGGGAAAGATTCGGAAAGGAGTTGAAAACAATTAAACATATAGCTGAAGTTAATGGATTCGATCGAAATATTATTTATAAAATTATTAATAAGAAAAAATTCAAATGTTAATTGGTGAATACTACAACTTTTCGAGCTGATGAAAACAAAAACTTTAAATTCGTCTCACTTCCATTTGAATCCTCGCCCAGGGGTTTGGGTGGAATTTTACTAAACCAGGGCTTTCGGGTTATTTATACTTCTAACGGAAAATTAAATTCTCTTTTGGGTAGTTTAAAGAATAAAGTACCTAGAGCAAACAGATAAGTATGGTATTTACCAAATTTCATGTAGGGATTGTCGGGCAAACTAGATGATCTCTTAAAATCCGACTGAAGGAACATTTGGCTCATTTGAGGTACGGAAGAACTGGGAAGTCAAGTGTGGCTCGACATGACTTTGAATTAGATCGTAGGATAGATAATAATATTAAATTGTTAAGAGTAGTTAATAAAAATTATATGTTAAATGCATGTGAAGGCTTAGCCATCCATAAGGCTGGAAACAACCTTATGAATGGTTGCGCTGGACCTTTAGGCCATTCATCTCTGTTAAAAATAGTTAAGGTCGATAGATAAGGAATTGTGACACAACGACGTGTATGATTGTATGCGCATGCGCGTTCGAGTGTTGCCGATCACGCACGAAGTGAATATTCTTAGTATATAAGGGTTAATTTTAAGATTAGATGTTAGTTTCGCTCTGAAGATGACAGCTTGGCTGTCGAAACGCGTTAGAGCAACCTTTGTTGTGTTTTTTATTCTTTATTGGTTTCAGGGGACAAGATAACCAAGGACCAGTCCGTTCCATCAAAAATATAAATTGTTGAGGTAAATAAATGCTATGACTGATTTAAGCAAAAAAAAAAATTGATTTTATATCATTTAAATTGGAAATGTTATATTCTACTAGCATCACTTTAGTCCAAAATCGACCAATTATATCTGCAAAGAACGAAATTGTTTTTCACATAATTAATTAATGGGTATTTATATGCAGACATTTAGTTCTTACCTTGACGATAGGAGAAAATGCGTGGAAAAATAAAAATTTCAGCTCTTTGAAAATTTCGAATTCTTCGATAATGTTGGCTGTTTTCAAAATTTTGATAGTTTTTTAAAATCTACGTTTTTTTTGAAAATCTCAACTTTTTCACAATTTCAACATCTTGAAACTTTGGACTTTTTTTGAAAATTATGAGTTATTTGAGGGATATGATTTTTATGATAATTTCGACTTTCTCTTATTTAGTTTTAAAAATTTGGACCACTCACTAAATATTTTGACTTTTCCTGAGAATTCCTATTTTTTCATACATATTTTCAACTTTTTTCAAAATCTCTAGTTTTTCTTTAAGAATTTGACATTTTCAATTTCTACTTTTTTTAATGATTTCGACTTGGACATTTTAAAGTTTCCACTGATTTAAAAAAAAACAAAATTAGAAAGCTGCAACCATTTCAAAATTTTTCCTTTTTCTAAAATAGTGCTATTTTTGGAAATTCCTAATTTTTCAAAATTTCAACTTTTTCAGGACATTTTTATTTTGTTGTAGATTCTCGACTTTCTTTAAAAAATTTTGCTTCTTTTGACAATTTCGACATTTTAAAAAGGTGAACAAACGAATAATTCCGACCAGGTCAACATTTTCGAAAATTCGAATTGTTAGAAAAAAAGTCGAAATTATAAGAAAACTGAAGTTTAAAAAAAATAGCAACATTCCAAAAGGCACGAATTAAAAGAAAAATGGTAAAAATTTTGTGAAAATTTAGAAAAAATTTGTCTTCAAAGTCAAATTTTTCGAAAAAAGTTGAATTTGGAGAGTAAAGCGGAAGTGCCAACAAAGAAGAGTTTTCAGAGAAAATTCGTAATTTCGAGAAAAAAGACCAGTGGTTCCGTAGCTTTGTAGAAAAGTATATGTTAATTTTAAAGGAATTAACAGGAAATAAAAAGGATAAAAGGAAGCATTTTTAATTCACCTATTTCTAACTATGTACTTTACCTGCTTAGAGAACTTGAAAGAAGAAATACGTTTCAAAAGATTTTTTTTATAAGTTTGCAATTCGTTAGCCCAATTTCAAGCTTTTCTCTCGAAATTTTGAATTTAAAGTTTAAATTATTCGAATTTTCCTAGAGATTTTGAAATTTCATGGAAAACATCGATAAGAATATCGAATATTTCAATTTAAAATCAAAGCTTGTGACTAATGGGAACTCGAGAACTTCCTTACATAAATCTCATTTTTTAAAAATCTATTGCTATTTTTCAAAAACTTTAGTTCAGATATAAAACCGTTTTTTTTTACCAGAATTCAAGGTGCAATTCTAAAGCGAACAGTTAGAATTAAAAAAAAATTCGCTATTTTTTCAAAATTTCTAATTTAAATATGAAATTGTTTTTTTTTATTTGGAATTGCAAGTCTAGAAAGAAAAAAATAATTTTTAGCCTTTACTCTCCAGTCAAAAGAAAAATAGCAAAAGAAAATTAAATTTTTTGAATTTTAAAATAAAGTAACATTTCAGGTAAAAAAGTTGAAAAAAATTGTTTGGAAAAAATTCAAGAAACGTCTTTCTTAATTTCAAAATTCGGTGAAAAATGTTTAAATTTCTGACATAATTTTGTTCAGTTTTTTTCCAGAATTTTGACTGAAATCTCAAATTCCGGATCCTAAATTCGAGTTTAAGAAAATATGGATTCTAAATTCGAGCTTAAGAAAATAAATAAATAAAAATAAAAATGAATAAAAATTGACATTTGTAAAATGCAGATTTTAGAAATCTTGTAATTATGACTTTTTTTCTAGAAATTCTATTTCAAGAAAAGTCTTAAGAAAATAATTTGAAATTTCCAATTTAAACTTTTTGACTTTTTTTCGGAATTTATTTAAATATATATATCCTTTTTTAAGTTTAAAATTTTTACTCGTTTCTCGAAATTTTGTTTTTAAAAGTTTAAATTTTAACAAACTCTTTAAATAACATAAAATTTTGACATTTTAGTCGTAGTTTACAATTTTTCTCAATTTTGGTGGAACAGACTGGTCCTTGGTTATCTTCAAAAATTGAAATACAAAAATTGTCCCCTGAAACCAAGAAAGATTAAAAAACACAACAAAGGTTGCTCTAACGCGTTTCGACAGCCAAGCTGTCATCTTCAGAGAGATACTGACTGAAACCAAGAAACATTAAAAAAAACACAACAAAGGTTGCTCTAACGCGTTTCGACAACTAAGCTGTTATTTTCAGAGAGGTACTGAAGATGATAGCTTGGCTGTCGAAACGCGTTAGAGCAACCTTTGTTGTGTTTTTTAAACTTTCTTGGTTTCAGGGGAAAGTTTTTCTATTTCAATTTTTCTTAAACTCTTGACTTCATAATTTTAACATTTTGAACTTGTTTCTTGGAATTTCAATTTTAGTCTCAAAATTTTGACTTTATTCTCCACATTTTGTTTCTGAAGTCGAAATTAAAAAATAGTTTCTTTTTTTTTTGAAAAATTTAAAAAGTTTCTAAACAAAATTCCGATTTTGAGAAATTTTGACTATCCTTTTGAAATTTTAATTTGTATTTTTAAACTCGAAATTTTCACTTCTTTCACAAAATTTTGTTTTTAAGGTTGAATAGTCAAATAGGTTTTAAAATATTAAAGTTGTTTACTGAAATTTTGACTTAAATAACGAAATTTCAATTTTAATGCCCAAAATTAAGAAAAAAATTAGGTAATTACAAGTGAAAACTTGAAACTCTGTAGATTTCGAAAAAGTTTCCAATTATAAAAAATGTGATAGTTTTTGAATTATTTTATAAATCTTGGTATTTCACTTTTTCCAATTTTTAAGTTTAATCCCCAAAATTAAATCTTAAGCTTTCAACTTATTCTCAAATTCCGTATTTTATTAAAAAATAAATACTTTTTTGTAACTTTGGAATAACAAAATTAGAATAATGAGTTCTGAAAAAAGTCTACAACTCTTTACGGACACAATTTCGAATTGAAACTAGCGATTTTGTTAAAATTATTCAAAATTTGGATAAAATAAAAATTAGTAGATACAAGAATGTTCAAAAAATCTTCTCGGAATTAAAAAAGGGTCGATACAGAAAAAAATTGGGCAATTAAGACTCAATTTCACAAATAGAAGAAAAAAAAACCCTTTTAGAAAAATTAAGAAAAGAAAAATAAAAGTTAAATGCCTAAATACAAAATTAAAAAAAAAACGAACTATTGAGATAAAATCGATATTTATGAGTTACATCACACTATGAAAATCATCGCCGCATGAGCATTGCTCAGGAGCTTTTGAATTACTGTGGATGAGATAGTATAAATATTTTGTTTTTCTTTCAATTTATTTAACATTTCTTCGGCCCAGTTTGGAAATATTTAATTTTTTTCTGGTTTGTTGACAATTTTCTAAACAGTTTTTGAAATGCGACTACGTGATATTTAAATTTATTGAAAACGTCACTTCATGACAGTTCACAAAATTAGTTAGTTTATTTTACATAGAATAGTAATAATGAAAAATAGGAGACCAAAAAATTAGATATGAAGAATGAAGAGTATAAATATTGATGAATAATATATATATTTTTTCATAAAAATATAAAGTAACCGTACCTTTTGAAAATACCTCGTATATTAGGCGATTAACTGTTAGCATTTGAAGGTAAAAGGTGGTTCTCAAAATAAAGGAAAAAGTTAAAAATGTTACTTGTTTTGTATAAAATATTTGTCCTTAACAAGGCATTTTGTGTTTTATGCTGCAGATATATTAATAAAACTTTTAACGTCGGATTTTCATAAACAAAAACTTTAAAATGTATAGGACTAAGTGCTTATTTTTTAAATTTTTTTAATAATAACCATATCAAAAAAATGGTACGTGTTAGAAAAAAGTTAGGCATATATTCTTATTAAGCAACATGTATAAATAAATAAATAAATAAATACGAAAATTTGGAGAGGGTACTTAAATTTCTTTGAAATTTGTCAGGCAGTATAATCAGATAAATATACATCAATGGTCATCAACCTGGTCCGTACTGCGATTAGTGGGCGTTTGAAGCTTTTTGGTGGGCGATAGGGGTTTGAGATAAGCACTGGTAATTTTAATAGTAGGTGAAGGCTTCTTTTTTTGTGATTCAGTTAATATATTTCTAAAAGCTTTTTTTTGTTTTTCAGTTGTCAAATAAACCAATCTGTATTTTGAATTTTGAATTTCGAATTTCGAATTTCGAATTTCTTATTTCCAATTTCGAATTTCGAATTTCGAATTTCGAATTTCGAATTTCGAATTTCGAATTTCGAATTTCGAATATCGAATTTCGAATGTGAAGAAGACCTTTTTTTCTTCGTTAACAATTTGGGGCGGGCATCTACAGCAGCATATTCGGGGGGTGGTATGAACATTTAATTGTCAAAAATGTACAAAAGTGGGCGGTAAATAAAAAAAGATTGACTGCCTTTGTTATAGATAAACAGAAAGATAGTCAGACGGGAGGGGACTGATAGATTTTAAGCAGTAATAGAAGTGACATTAATTTCCATGAATGGAAAATTTATGGATACTTTTAAAATAATAAAATATCGTGGAACCTGATTTTTATTTTAAAAATTAAACAGCTAAAAAAATTACGAAAAAACCAAAACACGTTTCATAACGAAAATATCAAAAATGTAGTAGTTTTTTATATTAATTTTAAATTAAATTCAGAAAATGGTATATTCATCAATGATTGAAATATAATTTAGCAAAAATGACCATACCATGTAACGTATTGCGTTTTGCGAACAAATATTGAAAATTATTTTGCTTTTAGGCAGATAACTAGGTTTTGCATTAACGTTATTAAAACTGGTTTAACAAAATTAGGGAACGTATGTATTTTTTATCAACTTTTCCATTAAGCGTAAAATAAAGCCCCTAGCCATGGAACCACCCCTAATGCTCCTGATGGTTTTAGATGAATAAAACTCGCTTTTACATATTTTATATAATTTGGGCGCACTTCGAAATTCACCTCTCTATTTAGAATTTCCGTACAATGCTTTATCTGTATGCGACAGATGAAATATTCGGGGGGTATGAGATGCTGTTTATACGAACAAAAAAGTATGTTAATTTAAAATTCAAATAAGGGAACATCTGTGTTTCCAATCTATATTTATGAATTCTAAAACGTTACGAAATATTATCTATTTTCCATTCGTTATGGAAATCTATGCTAAGCATGTACAAAAAAATTCGTTGGACTGTTGTACAACTTGAAAAAAAAAAGCGACTCCTCTTATTATCATTAATTTAAAAAGCAGCTGTAATCGTTAAGGCAATTCAATCATAACTGTCGCTCCGAAAATGCACGGTGATTCCTATAAAAGTACAACCCTGACTAATACAAAATGCAACCCACAGTTTATGAGAAGGAAGGGATAATAATTTATAATTTGTCAGTTGCGAGTATGTTGTTTGGACACCCCTGAAATCAATGTTGTGCAAAAAACCACCCGAAAATTTATCCGGAATTCGACGGTCTAGAATTCAAGTCGGTTTGCAAAATGAAGACAATTTGAAGATACGATGGTAAATCAAATATAAACCGGAATTTGCTTTTAAAAATTTATTGGTACAAGATACATACGAGGCGTGTTCAAAAAGTAAGGTGACTTTATATTTTTATAAAAAAATATTTATTTATTCATCAACACTTATACTGTCCCCTTCAAAGTAATCTCCCTCAGATACAATGCACTTGTGCCAAAGCTTTTTCCAATAGTCAAAGCACTTCTCTTTGGTATAGCCTTGAGCGCCTCTATCGATGCAGTTTCTATTTCATCAGTCGTTGCAAATCTCTGTCCTTTCATAGGTCTTTTATATTTTGGGAGTAGGAAAAAGTCTCAGGGGGCTAAATCCGGTTAATATGGTGGCTGAGACATAATTGTCGTGTTGTTTTTGGCCAAAAAACCTCCAACAAGCAACGATGAATGAGCAGGTGCATTATATTAATGCAAAAACCATGAATTATTTTTCCACAATACCGGACGTTTTTTTCGTATTGTTTCTCGCAAACGACGCATAACTTCAAGGTAATACTCCTTATTGACCGTACGACCTTGAGGTAAAAACTCCTGATGCACTACGCCATGGTAGTCGAAAAAAACAGTGAGCAAAACTTTGACATTTGGTCGGACTTGGCGTACTTTTTTCGGTCTTGGCTCTCCTGGGTGCTTCCATTGAGACGATTGGGCTTTGGTTTCGACGTCATAACCATATACCCATGATTCGTCACCAGTTATGACCCTTTTGAGCAAATTAGGATCATCACTGACGTCATTCAAGAGCTCCTGAGTGATGCTCATGCGACGGTTCTTCTGATCAAAATTCAGAAGTTTCGGAACAAACTTCGCTGACACAAGTCTCATGCCCAAAACATCCGAAAAAATTGCATGACACGAGCCGACTGATATGCCAACATCCTCAACAACTTCCCTTGTGGTAATTCGACGATTTTCAAAAACAATTTTCTTCACAGCTTCGACGATATCTTCTGTTGTTGATGTGCTGGGGCGTCCAGAGCGAGGTTCGTCGTTGGCTTCTTCTCGGCCAACTTGGAAGAGTTTGTACCGCTTGTAAACATTATGTTTACTTAGAGCAGACTCACCGTACGCCACTGTCACCATTTCAAGTATTTTAGAGCACTTGATTCCAATTTTCACACAAAATTTGATGCAAATTTTTTGCTCCATTTTTTATAATAATAGAAAATCGCCGAGTGCAACGAAATATGTCTAACCTTTTTATCTGTCAAATACAAACTAAGTATGCTACGTACTTAAAACTAAAAACATATGTTCGGGACATGTGTACCAACACAACAACAAAAAATCGATAATCGAATGTACGTTGCCCGCGAAACTTGAAAAGTCACCTTACTTATTGAAGACACCTCGTATATGAAAGTTATTAACTATTTTTCAATAGATCCTGGTGATTTTGTTATGCACTTTTTTCAAAGAGTTGGGAGTTTTTTAACGTCACCATCATAAAAAGAAGGGAGGCGTGTTTGCAGTCAATTGCGCACAAATGTCTCAACAGCAGCATCATCATGGAATCGCTCATCTCCTAGAGCTTCTTTCAGTAGCTCAAACATATTATAATCACATGGTGATAAGTCGGGATTATAAAAAGGGTTTTCTAATGTTGCCTAAGGCATTTCCTCTAATTTTTGATGTGTCAGATTGGCTTGGTGGGGGACGCTATTGTCGTGAAGCAAAATCATATTTCTGACCGAAATTTTGCGCGACTCTTTCGCCAATATGCACGTTTTACTTCATCAAGTAGCTGGCAGTAGTAGGCAGCATTAACTGTACGATGTTCATGCAGAAAACATACACAACTCCTTTAAAATCCCAAAAAAACTGTCGCAAGAACCTTTCCAACTGAAAGGCGAGTTTCTGCCTTAAAGGGTGCACCTTCTCCCTTTCTTCTCCACTCCATGCTTGCTTGTTTCGATTCAGGGGTATAATGGTGGATCCATGTCTCATCAGATAACGATACGTTGCAAAAAACCATCACCTTCACGTTGAAAACGTCCAAGATGGCGCTGATAAATCCCCAGACGTTGTTGTTTCTGTTCTTCAGTCAAGAGACGAGGTACCCATCTGGCAGAAATTTTTCGAAACCCCAGCTCATCTGCAATGATGGATTGAGCACTCCCAAAACTTATCCCTATCTGAGCTGTAATTTCACCAACGGTTAAACGGCGACCATCGTCCAAAAGGCGTTGAACAGCGTTAATCCTGTTCGCAGTCACAGTGGTCCTCGGACGACGAGCATGGGGTTTATTTTCAACTTGAGTTTGTCCTTCCAAAAATTTTTGTGCCATTCATACGCTTGAGGTTTCTTCAAACAAGTATCCCCAAACTGTGCTTCTAGTCTAGGAAGAACTGCGGCAGGCTTTACACCTTCAAGGGCAAGAAATTTAATAATAATGCGTTGCGCAACGTGCGGATGAACCTCTTGCTCACTCATTGTATTTACAACTGACGAACGGTGAGAACGGAATTCGTTTGAGTGCAGAAAATCACCTAACATGTCTAAGAGTATGCGCACACTTTCGACGCCCTCATGACGACATGATAGAAATTACGGTTCATATTTGATTTACCCTCGTAGCCAATAGTCTTGGTCTCGTCGTATTCTTTGTGCGAATTCTCGTCTGTTACCGCTTCTCTCCGCTCCTGAAACTCGTAGCCTCTCCTGAGAGGTTACACTGTAGACCAATTTGCGAAGTGTCCACTTTGTTTTACAAACGATTGTTTAAATTTTTTAAATTATAAACGTAAAACTCGAAGTTAGCCAAACATTGGATGCAACATAAGATTAAATGAAAATAAGACCGAGGACTTGGTCGACATCCTTGTTAAAAGCGGTTGGTTGCTTCTAACGAAATAAGGATCAAAACACCAAGTCCCATATAATCAGGTTAGAGCCGAAGCACGTAAGTGTTTACGAAGTTTACTGCAAAATTATCACAATTGAAGTTCGTAATGCACGATATTGGTTATGATAAAGTTCGATGCTTTGGCAAAACAAGCATTCGAAGTCACTCTGATGCCTGTTTGAACTTCATAAACTAAATTCTCCAGTTCCTCGGACATTCGTAGTATCAAAAGAAAAATCGATAACGAACCAGAAAAAAAGATCTGGATGAAAAAACGAAATTATTTTTGTACCAGATTTATGAAAATTGATTTCCAAAATAGAAATTTGAAAATTAAATTTTCAGATTAAAAATCATTCAAAATAAAAAGCTGACATTTTCAGCAACCTTAATTTTCAGTTTGAAGACGAAATTTCAGGAAAAGTGTACAAATTGCAAATTTAAACGTCAAATTTTTAGCAAAAGGTGATGATATAATAATTGATATAATAAAAAGTTTGAAGTTTCAAAACTTTTCTCGAAGTTTCGGCTTTCGGATTTGAATTTTAATATTCTTCGATTTTTTGCGCAATTTTTACTTTTAAACTCGATATTCTTAACGTAAACTTAAATACCAAATAAACAAGGTGTGGCATTTTCACAACCAGGCTGTGCGAAGCAACCAAGGTTACAAAACGTAGATACTGATTTTAATTTTTAGCCTAATTGTTTCAATTAGGATATAGCAGAAATGTACCTTGTTGCCAACATGGGCGTAGGCAGGATTTTTTCAGGGAGGTGCAACAATCATTTTGAGAAGTTAATAAAAAAAAGAAAATGGCAAAACGTGTCGGCTATGAATATCTGCCTTTTCACTTAACTACATGAACTGGGGAATCGAATTTTCAGATTAAATCTCAAATTTGGAAGTATATACAAACTTTGGGAAAATTGACTCTAAAATAAAAACCGCCAAACTTCGAAAACTATCGAAATTTCGAAAAAACAAAGTCGTGAGTTCGTGATTTCGAGAAAAAAAATTCCAATTTGGGGATTGAAATACAAATTAAATTAAAAAAACACAACAAAGGTTTTTCTAACGCGTTTCGATACCCTCTTCAGAGAAGTAGAGTTTTATTTCCAAATTTGGTTTCTAAACTATCGGAGTTTCCCCAAATTTTGGTGGAACAGACTTGGATAAATGTCCCCCCGCTCTCTCTCTCTCTCTCTCTCTCTCTCTCTCTCTCTCTCTCTTTCTCTCTCTCTCTCTTTCTTTCTTGCTTTCTTTAATTTCAAACTTCGAAGATAAACCTTAAATTTTACCACTCTTTTGGGAAATGTCGAAATTTTCATAAAAAGTTAAAGTTTGCAAAAAAATCAAAATTTTCGAAAAAATCGACATTTTTAAATAAATTCGTATTATTTCAAAACGTCGAAATATTAAAAAATGGTCAAAGGAGTCAAAAAAGGGACATTTAAAAAAGCCAGAACTTCCGAAAAAAAATTGAAATAAAATAAACGGGGCAAGTCTAAATATTGAATAATGATCAAAGAATTCAAAAAAAGATAATTTCGAAAAAAGCCAACATTTTTACAAAAATGTCCAAAAGAAGGGCGAAATATTGAAAACAATATCAAAATTTTCCTAAAAGTTCAAAACCTTCAAAAACGGCGCAATTTAAAATAAAAATCGAAATTTTTCAATAAAACAAAATTTCCAAAATAATTCAAAAAATTTTTAAAAGTTTAAAAAATAGATGTATGCTTAAAACATGTCGAGATTTTTAAAAGCGAGGTTTCAAAAAAGTTTGAAAAAAAGTAGAGATTTTAAAGTAAAATTTTGAGAAATAGTCAAAATGTCATAAAAGAATATTTGAAAAAAAGATATTTTGAAAAACTTCTTATAATTATAAAAATGTTCCAAAATAATTTCAAATTTTCGAGACAGCTAGAAAATTTTGAAAAATGGGTGAATTTTTCAAAAAAATGTCAATATCTTTAAAAAACAACATTTTCAAATAAAGGCAAAAATTAAAAAAAACAAATTGAAATTTTGAAGTAAAATTTTGGGGAAATGCTGAAATTTTCATAAAAAGTTTAAATTTACAAAAAAAACATAATTTTCAAAAAAGTCGCAATTTATAAATAAATTCGTATTATTTAAAAACGTCGAAGTATTACAAAAAGGCTAAAGGACTCAAAAAAGGGCCATTTAAAAAAGTCAAAATATTCGAAAAAAAATTGAAGATTTAGTAATAAATGGGGCAATTTTAAAATAAAATCGAAGTTTAAAAAAACAAAAGTTTTAAATTAACTATCCTTATATTAATTCGAAATTGTTGAAACAACTCGAAACATAAAATTGTCGAAATTTTCAACAAAATCAGAACTTTTAAAAAAATTGGAGTTTTAATAATTTGTAATTTTAAAAAAGTTGAAATATTAAAAAATAAGCAACGTGTTCGAAAAGAAGGGCGAAACATTGAAAAGAATATAAGATTTTTCTAAAAATTCAGTAACTTCAAAAACGCGCAAATTTAAAAAAAATTCGAAATTTTTCAATAAACCAAACTTTCCAAAATACTTCAAAAAATTTTCAAAACTGTAAAAAATAAATGCATTCTCAAAAAATATCGAGATTTTTAAAAGCGATGTTTTCAAAAAAGTTTGAAAAAAAGTAGAAATTTTAAAGTCAAACTTTGAGAAATGACAAAAATTTTATAAAAAAATTTTGAAAGACGAAATTTTGAAAAATTTGTAATAATTTTAAAAAGTCTAAATATTGAATATAGATCAAAGAATTCAAAAAAAAGAAGATTTCGAAAAAAGACAAAATTTTCACAAAAATTTCAAAAAGAAGGGCCAAATTTTCCTAAAAATTCAAAACCTTCAAAAACGGCGCAAATTTTAAAAACTTCGAAATTTTTCAATAAAACAAAATTTCCAAAATAATTCAAAAAATTTTTAAAAGTTAAAAAAATAGATGTATTCTTAAAACATGTCGAGATTTTTAAAAGCGAGGTTTCAAAAAAGTTTGAAAAAAAGTAGAGATTTTAAAGTAAAATTTCATAAAAAAATTTTTGAAAAAGACGAAATTTTGAAAAACTTATAATTTAACAAAATCTAAATATTGAGTAATGATCAAAGAATTCAAAAAAAGAAAATTTTGAAAAAAGTCAAAATTTTCACAAATATTGGAGTTTTTAAAAAAATTGTATTCTAAAAAAGTTGAAATATTGAAAAATAAGGAACGAGTTCAAAAAGAAAGGCAAAATATTGAAAACAATATCAACATTTTCCTAAAGATTTAAAACCTTCAAAAACGGCCCAATTTTTAAAAAAATTCGAAATTTTTCAATAAAACAAAATTTCCAAAATAATTCAAAAAATTTTCAAAATTTAAAAAAATAGATGCATTCTTAAAAAATGTCGAGATTCTTAAAAGCGAGGTTTCAAAAAAGTTTGAAAAAAAAGTAGAGATTTTAAAGTAAAATTTCATAAAAAAATTTTTGAAAAAGACGAAATTTTGAAAAACTTATAATTTTACAAAATCTAAATATTGAGTAATGATCAAAGAATTCAAAAAAAGAAAATTTCGAAAAAAGTCAAAATTTTCACAAATATTGTAGTTTTTAAAAAAATTGTATTCTAAAAAAGCTGAAATTGAAAAATAAGGAACGAGTTCAAAAAGAAAGGCAAAATATTGAAAACAATATCAACATTTTCCTAAAGATTTAAAACCTTCAAAAACGGCCCAATTTTTAAAAAAATTCGAAATTTTTCAATAAAACAAAATTTCCAAAATAATTCAAAAAATTTTCAAAATTTAAAAAAATAGATGCATTCTTAAAAAATGTCGAGATTTTTAAAAGCGAGGTTTCAAAAAAGTTTGAAAAAAAGTAGAGATTTTAAAGTAAAATTTCATAAAAAAATTTTTGAAAAAGACGAAATTGTGAAAAACTTATAATTTTACAAAATCTAAATATTGAGTAATGATCAAAGAATTCAAAAAAAGAAAATTTCGAAAAAAGTCAAAATTTTCACAAATATTGTAGTTTTAAAAAAAATTGTATTCTAAAAAAGTTGAAATATTGAAAAATAAGGAACGAGTTCAAAAAGAAGGGCAAAATATAGAAAACAATATCAACATTTTCCTAAAAATTCAAAACCTTCAAAACGGAGCATTTAAAAAAATCGAAAATTTTTAATAAAACAAAATCCCCAATTTTCAAAATTTTAAAAAATAGGTGCATTCTCAAAAAAATTAGAGATTTTTAAAAGCGATATTTTTAAAAAAGTTTGAAAAAAGTATAAACTTTTAAATTTTGAGAAATGTCAATAATTTTATAAAAGAATTTTTGAGAAAGACGAAACTTCGAAACTAATAATTTTAAAAGTCTAAATATTGAATAATGATGAAAGAATTTAAAAAAAGAAAGTTTCGAAAAAAGGCAAAATTTTCACAAACATTTCAAAAAGAAGGGTGAAATATTGAAAACAATATCAAAATTTTCCTAAAAATTCAAAACCTTCAACCTTTTTCAATAAAACAAAATTTCCAAATTAATTCAAAAAATTTTCAAAATTCTAAAAAATAGATGCATGTCGAGATTTTTAAAAGCGAGGTTTGAAAAAAGTTTGAAAAAAAAGTAGAAATTTTAAAGTAAAATTTTAAGAAATGACAAAAATTTCATAAAAGAATTTTTGAAAAAGACGACATTTTGAAAATTTTCTTACAATTTTAAAAAGTCTAAATATTGAATAATGATTAAAGAATTGAAAAAAAGAAAATATTGAAAAAAGCCAAAATTTTCACAAAACTTGGAGTTTTAAAAAAATTGTAATTTTAAAAAAGTTTGAAATATTGAAAAATAAGCAACGAGTTCAAAAAGAAGGGCAAAATATTGAAAACAATATCAAAATTTTTCTAAAATTTCAAAACCTTCAAAAAGGTGCAAGTTTGAAAAAAAGAAAAATTTCAAATTTGGAGAACTTTGAAAAGTTTCAAATTTTCGAAAAAGCCACAATTTGGAATAATAGATAAAATTTGAAGAAAATATCGAAATGTTTAAGAGCCAACATTTTCAAAAAAAAGTTTGGATTTTGGAAAGAGGCCAAAATTTGAAAATTTTAAAGTAAAAATTTAGAAAAATATTGAAATTTTAATAAACACTTAAAATTAAAAAAAAAGTGAATATTTTTAAAAAGGAGTAGATGATAAATAGTCGAAAATTTCAAAAAAGGCCACATTTTGGAGAAGTGTCGATTGACAAAATCGGTATTTGCAAAAAAGTCAATATTTTATAAAAGTTTTGGGTTAAAAAAATTTAAATTTTGACAAGATATTCAAAGAATATTCGAAATTTTGAAAAAATGTCGAAATTAAATAAAAGTCGAAATTTTAAAGTCAAAATTTTTAGTCAAAATTCTGTCCAGAATTTAAAAAACTATCGAAATGAACAGAGTTGAGATTTTCAAAGAAATCGAAATTTTAGAAAAAATCTGAGTTTCTGGAAATTCAAATTTTTCAGTTTCGATTTTTGACGAAATCTCGCGTTTTTATTGAAAATATTTTATCAAAATTTTAAATTTTGTTTAAAATTAATATTTTTCCTCAAATGTTAAAGACTACGTTCATAATGTTTAATGTTATCTTTAAACTTCGAGAAAGAAGTTTAACTTCCCCAAAAAAAGCAAAAGTGAAAATTTTTATTGGTTTTTCGAAATTTCCAATTTTTGACTTTCTATTTTGAATTTTTTTAATTTTTGGGATCATTTAAAAATTTAAAAAATCTTGTGTAGGATAGTACTGAAATATATATATCTGAGTACTATACCGGGTGGTTTTTTTAGTTGGGAGGTTACCTTTATATGGAGTATCACTTATTATAAAGGCAAACTGATTTTGTCGATGGGGATAGTCAGAGCTAAATTACCTTTCAAAAATATTCCTCCCACTTCCGGTTATACCGGACGTAGACATCAACTTTCTTATTTTAAATGGCAACCCCCAAATTTTATACTTTATTCCGATTTCACGTAGAAAAATAAGGTGAGTTTATGTATACATGTTTATTGCTATCTTTGATAGTTTTAAAGATATTACAATTTTTCGAAAAAAAAATGACAGAAAAGAAGGTCATTTTGACTCTTTGTATCTTTTTTATTATTTGCGGTAAAAACATGAACTTTGGGTTAAAGTCATAGAATATTATGGAGACTATAATAACGTAATCAGATTTTACATTTATTACACAGGGTGATGGAAATTTTATGATCTTTATTGTTTTTGTTTTATTCAAAAAAACTCTGTTTTTTTAAATGGGAACTATGTGTTTTTTAATCATTTTTGGATTCTTCAATTCTTCACGTAAAAAGAAGAAAAAAGATATATGACTATTTTTTTAAAATTCTGCAGCGTTACAGAGATATAATTCAAAATAAAAAAGTAAAATATATTTTTTTTTCTCTAGTAGGAAGTTAGTAGTAGACAACAAAATTAAAAAAAACATAACCACAAGGCCTAAAAATTTTAGGCTAAATAACATTTAAAAGATAACCGTACAAGACGAATAAGTTTTTGGCTAATTGTTAGAATACTTATTGAAAAATGTTTAGGGAGCCACGTTTCGTAAAGAATGGTTTGTTAAACAGACTTTTGGAGTACTGAAAATCAACAACAAATTTTCAAGAAAATTCGTCTTTTAACTGTTATGCTGATAGATTAGAACTCAAGATTTGTAAGCATTAAATTTTATAATAAAAATAGAAATGGAAATTACTTAGTGATTTTTTTACGACTACTGCATGACAAGCATAATGCTAGGAACAATGGGATGTGCTTAAAAAGGTTACTCAATTCGAAATCTTAAAATATGCCTTTAAATGTATTGAAACAGAAGACCGTCCTTGTTGTTCTTGATGTAAATTTTTTATCAATTATTTTATTTTCCTATTACTTATTATGATTAATTCTTTAAGCTTTTATTGCTTACACTTAATTTCCCACTTGAACAAAAAAGAGATGTTTAATTCTTTTTATTTTAACATTTATATAAAAAACCTCTGTAACGGCACAAAATTTTAAAAAATAAGTAATATAACTTTTTTCTTATTTTTATGTAAAGAATCCAGAAATGATTAAAAAACATATAGTTCCCATTTAAAAAAACAGAGTTTTTTTGAATAAAACAAAAACAGTAAAGATTATAGAATTTCCATCACCCTCTATAATAAATGTAAAATCTGATTACGTTATTGCAGTCTCTATAATATTTCGTGACTTCAACCCAAATTTCATGTTTTTACTGCAAATAATAAAAAAGATACAGAGTCAAAATAACCCTCTTTTCTGTCATTTTTTTTTCGAAAAATTGAAATATCTTTAAAACTATCAAAGGTAGCGATAAACATGTATACATAAATTTACCTTATTTTTTTACGTATAATCCAAATTAAATATAAAATTTGGGGGTTGCCATTTAAAATAAGAAAGTTGATGTCTACTTTCGGTATAACCGGTAGTGGGGGAAAGTTGAAAATATTTTTAGAAGATCGTTTAGCCCCGATTAGCCCCATTGACAAAATCAGTTTGCCTTTCTAATAAGTAGTATTCCATATAAAGGTGACCTCCCAACTAGAAAAAACACCCGGTATATTTCTTCGATAGTATATAGTACACATACGTGAAATAAAGTACAATACTATATATGTATTATAGTACGGTTGGCAACCCTAGCTAAGCATCACTTAATGGGGGTTTAGGTCTCTTGTGGATTCATAGCTGACTAATGACTAAAAGTTGGAAATATTTACACTTACAACGACCGTATAATACTGATAATGTCAAAGGAGGCTGAAATCGGTCTAGATTTGTTGGTTGTAAACATTTTCAACTTTTAGCACTGTTTCATTACAGATCGTTTAATTAACGTGTTGCATTTATCATGATTTAAGAAGTGTTCTACTGTAGGAATAGTTTAAGATAAAATCACAAGGAGAATGCCATTTGTAAAAGATAGAAAACAGTCCGAAATAAATATGAGTTTTGATAGAGAAAATTTTTTATTAGAAATCAGTAAAGTTAATCACAACATCGTTGATTTAACACGTCACCTTTTCTAAAGGTTAATTTAGTTCCCTTTCAATGGGCACGATTACGGTCAGCGAATTAATTAATTCTGCGCTTACTCATTATGGAAATAATCAGCTTGTTTGAACGACACATCTGCACATGTTTGATGGGTTATGTTGCACTTATTTATCTAATAAATCCTTGTTGTTTATGCAACAGCGAACAAGTGGGAACTTATGGTATATAGCTGCATAACCGAGTGCTTATAATTTCATTGACGATCTACTGATATCAAAAATAATCAATTTATTATAAAAACTAAGCAAATTGTACTTTTTTTAAGTTCAATCCACTCGCAAAGGATAACTCTATTATGCCTTCAAAGCCCCGCGATGCGGAAACAAGGATAAATGACGATGACACGCCTTCTCAAACGAGCATAGGTTGTAATGTTTGGGGAAAATTTCGTTTGGTAACAAGTGCCACAGTTTGGAACTTCTATGGAAAAAAGAGTCTCAGTAGACAGAAGTGCTCGCTGTGTCAAGCTGAACCGCACAGACTGTCTTGTATGCCTCAAAAATCTTGTCCTTGGGAAAATCAATCCTATTAGTTCTTGCGAGCATCTCCCATGATAGTACTTGTAGAAAAGAGATGTCACCAACCGTCCGCCGGTGCTCTAGTGTTTCGAGAGAATCGGTCAAACTCTCGTCATTAATTAGGCGAATCGCTCTCTGAATTAAATCCAAAAGGGCTAAAGTGTGCTTTGGGGCTGAATTCCAAACATGAGAAAAGTATTGGCTACTGTTGGCCTAAGTTGAGCTTTGTATAGTGTGAGTAGCTGATGAGATGTGAAGTACTTTTTAGCTCTAAAAAGGAAGCCTAGCTTCTGAGAGGAGGACTTTGCATGGTCGTCCCAAAAGAAGTTAGTGCTCGCATTCCCCTAAAAAAATAAATAAATAAAAGCTAGAGTAGACAGACACGCAGACACTGATTAAACAAATGACCTACAGAAGTCGAAATTGCCAAAAATACTTTTCTAGGAATTTTCCGTTTTACTTAAATTTTGACAAAAAGTTATGATTTCAAGAAGTATTTTTCCAAAAATTTTTGATTGATTTGTATTAAAATTTTGAAAATACACATGAAATTTGAAATTTCCAGATAAAGACCAACTTGGGGAGTCGAAATTTCTGAAAAATATTGTTACGGGTTTATCGGTTCGAATTGATTACCACGTGTGAATTACACCACTTTATTACCAAACTTAACTTGGATCACCACAATTGGACAATTGACTCACTTATTATTAACTTCTACTAACTCACTAATTACACTGACTCTAACTGACCTACTTGAGGGAAAGCTGACCGCCTTTTATAGTTTTGGCTCCCGGCTTCTAGAACTTTTCGGCAGATAAGGCTTATCGTTCCCGAAATTTCTGGAACGCTTATCTGCCATTTGTTTCGTTATCGCGGCCACTTTCCCCTTATCAGATCCTTATTAAAAATTTTTTTATTTACTAAATTATACAATTCTATTCCAAATTCTATTCCATCTATTTGCATTGCGTTACAACATTCTTCTCATGATTTTTACTTTCTTATTTGTAAATTTTCTACAACCTTGAGATTTCCTGAAAAAAAGGTAAATTACTTTTTGTGAGAAAAAAAGACCTAAATTTACAGAAACGGCAAATACCAAAGTTCGAAATAAAAGCTGAAATTTCCAGAAAAAGCCGAATTTTAAGACAAAGTGATTTCGAAAAAATTGAGGAAAAGAGACTTCGAAAAAATTGAGAAAAAGGAAGAGATTTGAACAAAATTGAGAAAAAAAAGAGATTTCGAAAAATATGCATTTATCAAAAGTTCTCAATAAAAGGTAAAATTTTAGACAAAAAAAAACGTAGAATTTCGACAATAGACTGAAACCCAGGACAAACTAAAACCCTGGAATTTTTAGATAAATGATAACATTTTAAATGAATAAATTTTTTGAAATATAGTAACATTTCGAAGAGAGAAATTGTAAAAATTAACTGGAAGCTTAGAAGAAATTGTCAATTTTTAAAAAAGTTAAAGTTTTTCAGTGATGAAGAAAAGTCTAATTTTAGGAAGAATTTCATAGAGTTTAGAACAGCTCGAAATTTCAATAAAAAATTGCAATTTTCCAGAGAAAGCTAAATTTTGGAAATAAATTTGCAATTTCAAGAACAAGACGAATAAAAAAACTACAAATTTTCAGATAAATTCGAATTTTAAGAAAATTGGTTAAATAATTTCGAAAGAAAATTCCAAGAAAATTTCGGGAAGTGTTGAACTTTAAAAAAAGGTCAAAATTTTCAAGAAAAAGCCGAATTTTGAGAAAAATGAAGAGATTTCGAAAAAAAATGGGAAAAAACGAAGAAATTAAAAAAAATGAATTAGTCTAATGCGGAAGGACAGAAATTTCGAAAAATTGAATTTATCGAAAGTTCTAAAAAAGGTAAAATTTCAGAAAAAAAAACGTCGAATTTCGACAATAGATTGAAACCCAAAACAAATTCAAAAACCTGAAATTTTTAGACAATTTTGAATTTTTTGGAAAATTGCAAAATTTTGAAAAGATAAATCGTAAGAATAAACTGAAAGGTTAGAAAAAAATAGTTGAAACCCAAAACAAATTCAAAAACTGAAATTTTTAGACAACTTTGAACTTTTTGAAAACTTGCAAAATTTTGAAAAGATAAAACATAAGAATAAACTGGAAGGTCAGAAAAAAATAGTTGAAATTTAAAAAAGTTGAAGTATTTCAGAAAAAAGTCAAATGTTAGGAGACATTTCAAAAAAAAAAGTCAAAATTTTAAGCGAAGCTCGAAAATTCGGCAAAGAAATTTACAATTTTCCAGGGAAAGTTAAATTTTGGGAATAAATTTGAAATTTCGAAAACAAGACGATTTAAAAAATATCGAAATTTTCAGATAAATTCGAATTTTGAGAAAATTTGTAAAATAATTTGGAAAAAAAGTTACAAGAAAATTTTAAGAGAAGTTTTAATTTTATAAAAAGGTCAGAATTACACAGAAATAGCCGAATTTTGAGAAAAAGGAAGTGATTTCGAAATAAAATTGGGAAAAATGATTTAAAAATAATGAATTTGTCCAAAGTTCTCAAATAAGGGCAAAATTTCAGAAAAAAAACGTCGAATTTCGATAATAGATTAAAACTAAAAACAAATTTAAAAAACTTAAAATTTTCAGATAAAAAAGAAATTGTAAAAATAAACTGGAAGCTTAAAAAAGCGTCGATCTTTAAAAAAGTTGAAGTTTTTCAGAGAAGTAGAAAAAAATCAAATTTTAGGAAAAATTTCAAGGAAAAAGTCAACACTAAGAAAAGTTCCAAATTTCGATAAAAATGTGCAATTTTCCGAAGAAAATTAGATTTTGAAAATGAATCTGAAATTTCGAAAATAAGACAAATTAAAAAAAAATTCCAAATTTTCAGATAAATCGAATTTTGAGAAAATTGGTAAAATAATTTTGAAAGGAAAGGGAATGTTGATAAAACTTCCAATTTCGAGAAGTTTTAAAGTTTAAAAAAAAAGTCTAAATTTCTCAGAGAAAGTTAAATGTTAAGAGAAAAATGAGATTTGAAAATAGATGAAGTTCGTTCGAAATAAAAGTTGATAACTCCGGAAAAATCTGAATTTTGACAAAAAGGGATTTCGAAAAAGATGAATTTGTCAATTCTCAAAAAAACAAAATGTTAGAATAAAACGTTGAATTATGATAATAGATTGAAACCCTAAACAAATTTAAAAACCTGAAATTTTTAGGCAAATTTGAATTTTGTGAAAAATTGTAAAAACCCGCAAAGAAAAATTGTAAAAAATTGAAAGCTTAGACAAAATGTCGAACTTCAAAAATTCGAAGTTTTTCAGAGAAGAAGAAAATAAATAATTTGTAATTTGCAGGGAAAGTTAAATTTTGAGAATAAATCTAAAATTTCGAGAATAAGACGAATAAAAAGAAAACTTCAACTTTTCAGAAAAATTCGAATTTTGAAAAAATGGTGAAATTTGGAAAAGGAACCTAATTTAAAAAGAATAGAAATTTCGAGAAAAATAGTCGCAATTTAGAACAAAGTCAAAAAAATGTAATTTTGGAAAAAAGTCAAATTTAACAATAGATCTAAATTTCGAAAAAAGAAAACTTTGAGAAAAAGGTCGGAATCTTCAAAAACTATTTTATTTAGTATCTCCAAATTATTACTTTTTTTTATTAAAAAATTGACAAAAGATGAATTTTTGAGAAAAAAGTCGAATCTTTCAGTAAGTCGAATTAGAAAAAAGTAAACATTTTCACAGATTATCGAGTTTTGAGAAGAAAGGAAGATTTAGGGACAAAAATCCAATTTTAGGAACAAAATACATAGTTTAAAAAAAAGACGAATATAGAGAAGAGCTAAAAAAGTTGGATAAAGCTTTAAATTTTGAAAAATAAAAAGTTTGTTTGGGCTGAATATGTTTTCATTTGACTATATTAGTTAGAAGAGTCTCTCTGTTTCATATTTTGTCTAATTTATCTGATATAATTTTGAAATAAAATGTAAAATCAGAAATAAAAAATTGTGGCTCTTTGAAATTCACGAACCCAATATTTTATTGGGGACGGCTCTTTTGGCTTTAAAGTTTGCCGACCCCTGCCTTAGTCGATCTGAAGCAGAGACGGATAATGGTTTGTCGGAGAAAAAAGATGACACCAGGCTACTACCATCTGCATAGCTGTATATCGGATTGGAAGTTGAAGCTAAGAGATCGTATACGTGTAACAGAAACAAAGTAGGAGACAGAGCAGGTCCCTGAGGCACCCCTGCATTAATTGCAAATGTTTCGGATGAGAAGCCATCGACGGCGATTTGAAGAGATCTGTCAGCAAGAAAATCGGATATCAAATGACAGAGTCCAGGAGGAAGACCATAAGATGTTAATTTGGCGAGATGAGATCGGTGACAGACTCTGTCGAAGGCCTCTGAGATATCCAATGCCACATCCAAGCCTCACTATGTTTCTCCGTAGCTGAGTTGCAGATATGAGTAATATATGCTTCAGAACAATCTTATATTCTAGCTGAAATATTTTTAAAAAAATGAGCAGTCTTGGAGACTCCCAACAGCAGTGAAATTAAAAAAAATGACAGTGTCTATGTAGTGTAGTTCACAATTAGTCCCAATCGATTTCACCAAAATCACAATTAGTAAACAAGGTAGAATATTAGAAATATTTAAAAATAAATACTGTCAAGTTGATCTAACTTTCTATATTTAAACACTGTAACTTCCTAGTTTTAAGTTTTCACTTCTGTAGTCAGTCTCATGGCTGCCTATTTTTTTAAATAAAGACGGTAAGATTTTAGGACTGTCAAATGAGCGTTCTAAAATCTGGCCTTCTACTCAATATAACATCGGGGGAAACCCCTTGGATGTAGCAATGAAATGTTTGATAGTTTCTGTTGTTATACAGCCACACACCACGACCAACTGATACAAAGTATATGAATTTTATGTTTGTAGTGTTGCAAACGACGAAATAAAAGTCCTAAATTCTCTTTAAACATTTAACGTGCTGCACCACACTTCTGTGCCGAGCTCATTATAGACTTTTCCTTCGCAAGAGTAGCCAAATCGGCTAAACATTAAACATTTTAATGCGAACGTCCGAGCTCGTGTAAATTTTAATTTCCGCAACCTCCATCGAGACGCTTTTCCAGAGGAAATTCATTATACCTACCCTCAAGTCCCAAATGGTTTGATTCTTCGAGAGAACAGGAAAGAGTCGATATCAATTGAGACAATTTTCTCCAATCAACGAGTCTTTCAACGTTTAATCAAATTAGGTCCTCGGCTCCCCAACAACTGAGTATTTCTCGCAAACAAAGCATATTCGAATACATTACTAATGAACTCATAATTCCATGGAAATTCGCAGTTTATGCTCGGCGACTCCAAATTGCGATAGTGGAAATTTGTATTGAAAATGTAGGTATACGAAACGGTGTTATGTTCAATATTTTATAGGGTTCGGTTCAGTTTGAATGAGTTAATAACTAATAAGTTGGCCATTGTTGTCGCGAATGGCACACAATCCAATCAATCTGAAGAGAAGACGTAAATAAACTATACGTTAACCACTCAAATTAGCCCTTCTTAGGAGGTCAATAATTAACTCAGTTGATTCTATTGAGTAAAGCCCTTTTTAAGCATCTTAGTTTCTTGTTTGGCGTATACTTTTAATTTAGCGCAGCTTAGTGTTTAATTGGGGAAAAGTATACAGTGTGTCAAAGAATTTTTGTGAATACATCGAAGTACTGAGAACAGGTAAAAAAAATCAATAAAACCAAAAACCCATTTCTTTCGCATTTTGACGGGTAATGTGCTACTTTACTAAATTCAAAATCAGTTTGCAAGTAGAATACAACCTAGACTGGAAATTCATGCAGCTAAACTACTAACAGTTGACACACTGCCACTTAGCGAAGCGGTTGCTCTCTAGGAAAGTTCCCAGAAGATAAGGATTCTAATGCACAGGCCAATAGGTTTGAACATTTATTATATTCGAAGTTTGGAAACCAGAGACCGGCTTCGATCTTGTTAGATCTGACGATTTCTAACAAGATCGAAACCGGTCTTTGGTTTCCAAATTTCGAATCTATTAAATGTCCAAACCTCCCAGAAGACAAGGATTCTAATACACAGACCAATAGGTTTGAACATGTATTATATTCGAAGTTTGGAAACCAAAGACCCGTTTCGATCTTGTTAGATCTGACAATCTCTAACAAGATGGAAACAGGTCTTTGGTTTCCAAACTTCGAATCTAATAAATGTCCAAACTTATTAATATAAATTTTTTTTTATTTTTTCCATATATAATTTTTGGTCTCCTATTTTTCATTATTCCTATTCTATGTAAAATAAACTAAGCTCTTAATTTGTAAACTGTCATGAAGTGACGTTTTCAATAAATTTAAATATCACGTGGTCGCATTTCAAAAATTGTTTAGAAAATTGTCAACAAACCATAAAAAAGTTAAATATTTCCAAACTGGGCCGAAGAAATGCTAATAAATTGAAAAAAAAAAAACATTTTATGGAAGGAAATCTTGGTTTAATTTTTGAAATTCCGATTTGTTAATTATTTTTGAATTGTTATTTATAGGACAATTTAATCTTTTTTCTCATAGTACCAAGTTTTGCATTTTTATTCGTTCCTTTGTTTCTCTGAAATTTCGATTGTAAACTCGAATATTTTGTTATAGTAATTTTTACACAAAATTGTTATTTTTATTCAGAATTTACAGAATCTCCAAAAAGAAAGTAGACATTTCAGATATGAAATTCAAAATTTACAAAATAAATTAATTAATTAATAAATTTTTAGCGAAATTTTTTACAAGAATTTCTTTAAAATTTCTATAATTTGAATACAATTTGAACAATTGGTTTAATGTTTAAACTGTACAATTTTCAGTCGAAAACTTAAAATTTAAAGAAAACATTCAATTTGATTTTGCTGGAACGGACTGGTCTTTGGTTATCTTCAAAAATTGAAATACAAATATTGTCCTCTAAAACCAAGAAAGATTAAAAACACAACAGAGGTTGCTCTAACGCGCTTCGATAGCCAAGCTATTATCTTCAGAGGGATATCTCTGAAGATGATAGCTTGGCTACCAAGGGACAAGATTTCAATTTTTTATTCAATTTGAAAAAATAAAATATTTAGTTCAGAGATTTTTCTAAAATTTTTACCTTTTTTCAAAATTCAAAATGTGTGTTAGAAATTTTGAATTTGTTTTAAGCTTCGACTTTAATTTAAAAGAACTCAAACTGTTGACAACTTTTTAGTAATAAGTAGAAGAAAAAGTAAATATTTAGTTGAAAAGCAACATTTTTAACTTTTTCTCAAAATCTTTATTTAAATAGCGAAATTTCCCAGTTAAAATCAAAATTTTCAAAAAAAATTTCCAAAATTCTCCACCCTATCAAAATTTTCATAAAAATACAAAATATGAAAAGAAAAAGATAATTTCAAGCACCTAAACATTTATAAAAAAATAGAAGTTTCGAGAAAATATTCAAAAAATTTCTTAGGCATTTCCAGAAAACATCGAAACGCGTGTTATGGAAATTTCGAGTTAATCTGGAATTTCTGCTTATTGCTTTCGAAATTCGAAGTTTTTTCATTACTTTTAGATTTCAATTAAGAAAAATGAAGTTTCGAGATCGATTTCGATGTTTGTCAACATGGCTGATATCTTCTTGAGATTCACATGCGATGTGAGTCGACTTCTTTAACAATTCCATCAGTGGGGTAATGTCAACTTAATTAGATAGCATTGCGCTAGGCGGAACTTTGTACCAACTCTGTAAATAGCGCAATTAATGCATTCGAGTACATGAGAATTTCAAAGTTATCAAAATGTCTACGGAAACTCTTTTGGAAGTAAACCCTCGTTATTAGATTATTATATTAATTTAATGAAGTCCTTTGAAAGGCTGCCTGCGTATAATTTCGGTTCCGTTAATAGCTTTGCCAGTAGTTCTCGGGTTGATACTAAATTTAATTTTGTGGCAATAATTAGTGTTTTTGGATGAGGATGAGTAAATAGTGAAATATTCTCCCATTATGAAGATATATCTAGCTATTACTCAATCCGGTTCAATTGGGAAGATTATTAGTTTAGAATCCCATAGGCATGTTATATCGTGTTTCTAATGAGCTAATAATTATAACTATTTATATGAAAACATATGTTTCACATGAGCGAAGTTAGCTCATTGGAGCCAAAGCCTTCGCTGCTTCAGCAAAACTGCCACACCACTACTTGACTGCAGCAGTAAAACTGCTATATTGCCATTACTTCAAGATGTTTCCCTAACGTGATGAGTGAAGCATCAAAATTCCACAAAAATCAGATGCTTTGTGTCGCAATCTTGATTAGTAAAGCTGCAACATTGCCATTACTTCAAGATGTTTCCCTAACATGAGGAATGAAGCATTGAAATTTCGCGAGATGTATAATTTTAGATTGGGGTTGAGCAAAAACGTTACCGCTAGAAATCCTCATATTTTACTACTTGATTCACAATATGACCCTTCATAATAAATTACGTTTTTATTAAAATCTATAAAAAAGGTTTGGGATCAATAAATTAAAATCTCTTTAAAACTGTCTTTTGTCTATATCGAACGTAAAAATTGAAATACAGAGTTTGTCTCCTGAAACCAAGAAAGATTAAAAAACACAACAGAGACTGCTCTAACCCGTTTCGATAGCCAAGCTATCAGAATGTCTCTCTGAAGATGATAGCTTAGCTATCGAAACGCATTAGAGCAATCTTTATTGTGTTTTCTAATCTTTGTTGTTTCAGGGGACAGGATTTGTATTTCAATTTTCGAAGATAACCAAGGACCAGTCCGTTCCAGCAAAGAAAAAAAATATCTAACATCTTAAATATCGTTAGTTTGACATTAAATATCTCGGCTTCGGTGCCGGCACGGATCTTTTAATTTTGTAGGTGTATAGGTAACAGTATTTGTAATACTTGACAGAAATTTAAATACAATATATAAAAAAGCACGAAAGGACCCATATTTTTGTAATGAGTGAGTAACGAGAGAGTAATGAGAAAGGGAGGGAGAGAACGTTCTTATTTCAAATAATCGAATATGATAAATGTTTGATGCATTTAAAGGTGAGAATCGAGCTCAATTCACCAATATTTTTCAACCCTGTATAGATCAGGACATGCCCATATATAACGAAGTGAAGTTAAAAGCGGAGAAAAGCCATTTTCTTGGAAGTAGTGGCGGTTTGGCGGCAATTCACAGTGGAAGGCTGTTCATTAATCACATGGCAAACTTCCTACAAAGCCCTCAGAACCTAGATACCGGGGAAATGTCGCCTTTGCCTTTTATGTTTTATGTACAGATACTGATGCCGAATTGCAACAACTTACACAATTACTTTCGAATTTAAATTCCCTTTGTTACGTTTCTCAAAAGATGTTAATTTCTAACTTCACGCAAATTAACGTACAGCCTCCAAAATTCAACACGTGAATCTATTTCCATCGAAATGTTTCAATTAATGGGTACTCTTTCTGTAAACTGGAATTATTAAAGCCATGTTTATGACCCGTCATGCATGGTTTTATTTCGACGACTGTATTGACACTTTGTCGATTAGAAAACTTTGTAACACAAATGCATTTGATTGAAATGTGATTAAATAATTCACGCAACACTAAGCGTACGAGATACGTTTGCAAATTAGTCGTTAATTGTTTCAACGAAAATATTAAAAATTTGCTAATGCATAGATCGATAGGCTGGGGCACTGGTGCCCAACTCGTAGTTCGTGAACCACATGTAGCTCACATTAAATATGAAGAAATGAAGTACCCCCTTTATTTTTCGTTTTTTGGCAAATTCATGTCTTCGAATTGAAATCAAAATTTGCAGAAAAATCTCGACATTTCAATTTTAAATTCAACCAGTCATTTTCAAAGTGAAAAGTTTGGGACAAAAGTCAATATCGAATTTTCGATTTTAAAATCAAATGTTTGTAAAAAATAAAAAACTCAACTTCAGGGTTACAAGTTTGGTACAAAAGACACATCTTGTAGAAATTATTCGAAATACATTTATTTTAAAAAACCAATATTTAAACTCTAAGTTGAAATTTGGAATTTCGAAGAAAAATCAAAGAGAAGAACTGGTAATTTATAAATGAAATTATAAAAACTATAATTTTCAACTTTAAATTTAAGATAATCGTTGAAATTTTGGTGGAACGGACTGGTCCTTGGTTATCTTCAAAAATTGAAATACAAATCTTGTCCCCCTATACCAAGAAAGATTAAAAAACACAACAAAGGTTGCTCTAAGGCTTTTCGATAGCCAAGCTATCATTTTCAGAGCAAAGATGATAACTTGGCTATCGAAACACGTTAAAGTAACCTTTGTTGTGTTTTTTAATCTTACTTGGTTTCAGGGGACAAGATTTGTATTTCAATTTTTGAAGAGAACCAAGGACCTGTCCGTTCTACCAAAAAAAAAAAAAATAATAAAAATTCGTATTTTTAATTTCGACTCTATTCCCAGAATTATACTTATTGACTTTTCTTTCAAAATTCTCTCTTTTTTAAAAAGGAATAGGGAAGAAGGAAGAAGAAAGAAAGAAGAAACAAGAAGAAAGAAGGAAGAAGCAGGAAGCAAGAAGAAAGGAGAAAAAAGAAAGAAGAAAGAAGGAAGAAGGAAGAAGGAAGAAGAAAGAAGAAAGAAGAAAGAAAGAAGATAGAAGAAAGAAGAAAGAAGGAAAAAGGAAGAAGGAAGAAGGTAAAAGAAAGAAGAAAGAAAAAAGAAGGAAGAAGGAAGAGGAAAGAAGAAAGAATAAAGAAGAAAGAAGGAAGTAGGAAAGAAGAAGAAGGAAGAAGGAAGAAAGAAGAATAAGGGGAAAAGAAAGAGGGAAGAAGGAAGAAGAAAGAAATAAGAGGAAAGAGGAAAGAAGGAAGAAAGAAAAAGAAGAAAGAAGAAAAAAGAAAATGAAATATAGAAGAAGAAAGAAAAAAAATAGAAGGAGAAAAAATGAAGAAGAAATACGGATGCAGGAAAAAAACAAGAAGAAAAAGACAAAAAGGGAGAATGAGGAGGAAAGAAGCATAAAGAAGGAGAGAGGGAGGAAAAAGAAAGAAAGAAGAGAGCAGAAAAAAGAAGAAAGAAGAAAGAAGGAAGAAGGAAGAAGGAAGAATAATGAAGGAAGGAGGAAGAAGGAAGAAGAAAGAAGGATGAAGGAAAAGAAAGAAACAAGAAAGGAAAAGGAAGAAGGAAAAAGAAAGAAGGAAGAAGAAATAAGGAAGAAAGAATAAAGAAAAAAAAAGGAAGAATGGAGAAGGAAAAATTAAGAAGGAACAAATGAGAAGAAAGAAAGAGGAAGAAAGAAAAAATAAGAAAAAAGGAAGAACGAAGAAGGAAGGCGAAACAAAGAAGAAGCAAGAAGAAATAAGGAAAAAGAAAGAAGGAAAAAAGTACAGGGAAGAAGAACGAACAAATAATGAGAAAGAAAGAAGAAAAAGAAAAAAAGAAAGAGAAAAATGAAGGAAGAAGTAAAAAGGCAAATGGAAAAAGTAAGAAGGAGGAGGGAGGAAGGAAGAAGGAAGAGAAAAGAAGGAATAAGGAAGAAGGAAAAAAAGAAGAAGGAAGGAAATAGAAAAAAAGGAAGTAGTAAAAAGGAATAAGAAAAAAGAAAAAGGAAAAAAAGGAGGGAAAAAGGATAAAGGAGAAGGGAAAAAGGAAGAGAGGAGAAGGGAGAAAAAAGAAGCAAGAAGAAAGAAGGAGGGTAGAAGGATGATGGAAGGAGGAAGAAGGAAAAAATGGGAAGAAAGAAGGAAGAAGGCGGAAGAAAGTGGGAAGAAGGAAGAACCAAGAGAAAAGAAAATCAAAGAAATAACGACGAAGGAACAAGAAAAATGAAAGAGGTAAGAAGAAAGGAGATAAAGGTAAAAAAGAAAAAGTAGGAGGAAAGCAGGATGAAGGAGGAGGAAAGAAGGAAGAAGAAAGAAGAAATAAGGAAGAAGAAAACAGGATGAAGAAAGAGGGAAGAAGAAAGAGGAAAGAAAATAAAACGAAGGGGAAAGAAGAACAAAGAAATAACAAAGAAGGAAGAAAGGAGGAGGAGGAGGTAGAAAGGAAGAGGGAGGAAGGGAGAGGGTGAAAGAAAGAAAGTAGAAGGAAGATTAAAGAAGGAAGAGAAAAAAAGGAAGAAGAAAGAAGAAAGAAGAAAGAAGAAAGAAGAAGAAGAAAGAAAAAAGAAGAAAGAAAAATAAAGAAAGAAGAAAGAAAAAAGAAGAAAGAAAAATAAAGAAAGAAGGAAATAGAAAAAAGAAAGAAAAAAAAAGAAGAAGGAAGAAGAAAAAAGAAAAAGAAGAAAGAAGGGAGAAGGAAAAAGGAAGAAGGAAGAAGGAAGAAGGAAGAAGGAAGAAGGAAGAAGGAAGAAGGAAGAAGGAAGAAGGAAGAAGGTAAAAAGAAAAAGGAAGAAGAAAGAAGAAAGAAGGAAGAAGGAAGAAGAAAGAAGAAAGAAGAAAGAAGGGAGAAGAAAGAAGAAAGAAGGAAGAAGGAAAAAGGAAGAAGGAAAAAGGAGGAAGGAAGAAGGAAGAAGGAGGAAGGAAAAAGGAAGAAGGAAGAAGGAAGAAAAAAGAAGGAAGAAGGAAGAAGGAAGAAGGAAGAAGGAAGAAGGAAAAGGAAAAAGGAAAAAGGAAGAAGGAAGAATTGTGCCAAAAGAAAATAGAAGCAAGAAGAAAGTAGCAAAAAGGAAGAAGGAAGAAGGAAAAAATAAAATGTAAAAAAAATTCAAATCGGAAAAATTGAAATTTTGAAAAATCGACGGAATTTCCAAACAAGTCGAAAAGATGTTTAGAAAGGATTTTGAAAAAGTTCAAAATTTCGAAAAATGTCAAAATTTTCAAAATAAATTAAAATTTTCAGGATTTGAGGAAATTTCGAGATTTAAAAAACAATCGAAATTTTAACAAAAATTGAAATTGTCAAAGACAACATTTTCAAAAACAGTTAAAAAGTTAAAAAGAAATAAATTTTTGAAAAATAGCAACATTTTGAATACTTATCGATATTTGAAAAAACCACAGTTTTCAAAAAATAAGTTTCAATATTTGAAGTCTATATTATTAATTTAAAAAGATTTGCAATCTTGAAAAAAGGCTAGATTTTTCAAAAAGTCGAAATTTTGAAAAATAATAGAAAATCAAGAAAAGAGTAATTTCGAATAAATGTCAAGAAAAATTGGAATGTTGAAAAACATCGCCATTTTTGGATCATTTTCAAAAAAACCTGCCTTTCTATAAAAATGTAAGCTTAAACAGAAATAAGGTTTTCCAAATAAAGAAAATTGACATTTTTAAGTCTAACCTTTGAAAACTAGTTGAAAATTTCCAAAAACGTGAAATTGTGAACATATTAGAAAGAAAACAATCGAAATTTTCACAAAAAGTGGAAACATTTGAGGCGGTTACTAATTTAAAAAACTATTAATTTTGAATGCAATAGTCGAAATTTTCAGAAAAAGTCATAATTTTCAAAGATAAGAAATTAAAAAAAATTGTAGTTTAAAAAAGTGGAAGTGTAGAAAAATAGTTAAAAATTTCAAAAAAGGCAAAAGTTTGAGAAAATTATGAGATTAGAAGAACATAAATTTTAACAAAAATCGAAATTTTGAAAGTCAACATTTTCAAAAAATGGCTAAATGAAAAAATAATTATTTTATTAATGACATTTTAACAAAATTTCAAATTTTTGAAAATGTTGAAATTTTGAATGCAAGATTTTGAAAAATCGAAGTTGTGAAGATAAAAATGGAATTTTTAAAAAGGTTTAAAAAATCATAAAAGGACAGTATTTCGAGATTTGAAATAATCGAAATTTTTATAATAAAAAGGTCAAATTTTTGAGGAATCCTACTGATTTACTAAAAAGAAGTTCTGAAAAAGATTTTCAAAAAGTCGAAAGTTTCAAGAAGTCAAAATTTTCAAAGTCAAAGTTTTAAGGAACAAACTCGTAATTTACAAAAAAAATTGACCATCATAATAAATTTATATTTTTTATTCTAAATTTCTCCTTTTTTTTCTAAAAATGTCGTTTATAATTTAGACTCGTAAATTCTTTTAAATTTTGATTTTTTTATCTTTTCAGCTTAAACTTGAAAGATTTTCCTTTTTAAAATGTTAGCTTTCGAATCAAAATGTCGTTAAAGTCTCAAATACGTTTTATGCAATACGAAGAAATTTTCAAAATTCGCTATAATTTTGGTGGAACGGACTGGTCCTTGGTTATTTTCAAAAATTGAAATACAGACCAGAGTTCTTTTTGAATATGATAGCTTGGCTACGAAACTCGTTAGAGCAACTTTTGTTGTGTTTTTTAATCTTGGTTTTAGTGGACAAGATTTGTATTTCAAAACTCGCTATTTAAAACATTAAATTCTTTAAAAAATTTCAAAATTTTAGAAGAATGCAAACTTTTTAAAAAATCGGATTTACAAAAAGGCACTTTCGGGAAAAATTCAAAATATTGATAAATTGTGGACATTATCAAAAAATTCAAAGGTTTATAAAGAGGTTCTTAAAAAATGGCGACATGAAAACAAGGACGGGATTTTGAAAAATGTCCAAATTTCGAAAAAAATTATAACTCAAAGAAAAAGTTTAAATTTTGATGATAAAAGGATGAAATGGAACAGTGGAAATCTGTAAAGGTCTAAAATTTGAAAAAAGTTGAAATTTGAACAAAATCCAACTTTTGTTAAAAAAAGTCGAATTTTTCAAATAAGAATCTAATTTACATAAAAGTCAACTTCTAGGTAAATTAGATTTTTATTTAAAAAATTTGACTTTTTTAACATTTCGACTCATTTGAAAAGTTGGAAAATTAAATTTAAATGAGAAAAAGTCGAAATGTTCGAAGAAAAGAAAAGTCGTAATTTTCAATAAGTCATACCTTTGGGAAATAGGTAAAGTCGTTAGTTTCAAAATAGAATTGAAATTTCCAAGAGAAAGTCTGATTAGGAGAAAATTTAAAAATAAATTTTAAATTTCCAAAAAATTAATTTTTATCCTTTTACAAAATTTTATGAAAATATTTTTCAAAATCTTCAAATTAATTTTTTTTTACAAATTTTTGTCTTCTTATCGAAATATTGACCAAATCACATTTTGGCTAATAGGACGAAATTTTCAAAAATTAGAATTTTGAAAACAGTCGAAATTTTCACAAAAAAACAGAGCTTGAGACTTGGCGAAATTTTAAATAAAAAATTTACAAATTTGAAGATAAAAATTCAAATTTAAGGATAAAAATTAAAAATTTTGAAGTCAAATTCAGACAGAAAAAGACGACAAGGCTTAGGAATATATTTGAAATTGAAAAAAAAAGTATTGTATAAAAGAAGAGAGAGAAAAAACAGAGAGAGAAAGAGAGAAACATGTCGAAACTTAAAGGCTAAAGCTAAGGAATCAGTTGAAAATATTCCGGAAGGTTAGATTCTAAAAAAATCGAAACTTACAGAAAAAGCTCAACAAAAGAAATAATCGAGAAAAAGATCGAACTTTCGAGAAAAAAGTTGGCATTTCAGGAAATTGAAATTTTCATTTGAAAAAGTCTAAATTTTCGAATAGAATCACAATTTTGGAATGACAGACCAATTTTGGCAAAAGTAGTCCTTTCAAAAAAAAGGCCAATTTGGAGGAAAAAGTTGACACCTTGAAAGGGAATGGAAACGTAGAGAAAAGCAAAGAATAAAGTTTAAATTTTTTGAAAGAAAATTTTCTCGCAGGTTATATTTTTTATAAAATTGCAATAAATTTTCCATACCAGAGGCGAAACTCTTCAGAAGAGTTTGGATATACCGAGTTACCGTGCTCTTCTGTCTAACTTTCTTCCTTTGTACCAATTTCCTTTGTACCAATTTTCAATTCAGAAGAGTTTCGCCTCTGGTATGGTGGGCATACTGAGTTACCGTGCTCTGATGTTTTGAAATTGGCCCCTTTTTCATTCCTTCATTTTTGCATATTCCCTTATATTTCTCTTTTTATTTATTGTTTCTTTTCTTTGTTCCCGAAGAAGCCTCCTACGATGGTGGGCGAAACATCGAACACTTTTAGTAGTTCTTTGACACGATCCAATCCCGGAAGAAGTATATCCTGCAGATTCTGGCCGTGGAAGCCTTCGTTACAATATGTTTTTAAAGATTTTTAATTTTTTACCAAAAATTGACCAAGTTTGGAATAAAAGCTAAATTTTAGGAATTATGAGGAAAATCGAATTTTAAAAACAGTTGGAAGTTTTCAAAGAAATCTGAATTTTGAGAAGGGACGAAATTTAGAAAAAAAAGACGAATTTTAAAATAAAAATTCGATATTCTGAGAAAGTCAGATTTTAAGGAAAAAATCAAATCCCAAGAATAAATTCGAAATAAATAAAAATAATTTGTCGAAAAAACTCCAAATTTCAAGGAAAAAAACGAATTTTAAAATATAAAAAGAAAATTTTCTGGATAAAATCCTTCTCTAGTTGAATAGGTGTTTTCAGTTGACTGCATAAGTCAGAGGTGGGCAAATGACATCAATCTGGTACAATATTGGTTTCACAGAAAGGTCTTTTTTCATATACATATAAACCTATAATAACAAATAAAAATTTTTAATTGTTATTATAAATAAAAATTTATCAATGCCATGTTAGCTGTTTTTACTGCCATTTTCGCCTAATTTATTTGCCATTTATGGCGCCAAAACTTAACTGTTTTACTGCTACAACTGCCTGGCTCTAGTCATAAGAGTAAATGTTATTAAATTACATTTTTTGGAAATTAACGCTTGAGGTTTCTTATTCTTATTATGATGAATTAAATTTCTATTCAGTTGCTTTATTTTATTACATATGTATACATATTTCTGCTTAAATTCTTCACAACTGTAAATGTACTGGGGGTAGGGATGCACAAAATTTTTAAAACATCGATGCTGTATTCAATTGATGTATCGAAAAAGATATATCGATACTTTTTTGAGGGAACGGACTGGTCCTTGGTTATCTTCAAAAATTAAAATACAGAACTTGTCCCCTGAAACCAAGAAAGATTAAAAAACACAACAAAGGTTGCTCTAACGCGTTTCGACAGCCAAACTATCATCCTCAGAGAGAAACTAACATCTTACATCCAATTTTAAGATCAGATGTTAGTTTCTCTCTGAAGATGACAGCTTAGCTGTCGAAACGCGTTAAAGCAACCTTTGTTGTGTTTTTTATTCTTTCTTGGTTTCAGGGGATAAGTTCTGTATTTCAATATATCAATAAAATAAATTTTTACTTATTTCAAATTTTGACTTTTTCAAAATTCGACATAATTTAATAAAAGTTTCCCCTTCTGTTTAAATCTTCAGTTTTTTTATTATTAAACTTTGAAGATTGTAACTATTTAAAATAAGTTTAGTTTTTAAGAATTAAATTTTTTTGAAAATGTCGAGATTTTGGAAAGTTGAAATTTTTTTACGATTGTATTCCAGAATTAGGATTTTTCTTTCCAGAATTTGCACCATTTCTCAGATTTCCATGTTTTCAAAATTTTTACTTTTTTAAAATGCCGACTTCAATTTTTGAAAGGTTGGATTTTTTCGAAAGTTTCGACAAACTTATTTTTTTTTTTGAAAATTTCAACTTCATTGACAATTTTGGTATTTTTTTCAAATTTTCTGTTGTTATTTTCAATTCCCCACTTTTTTCACCGATTTTTTGGTAAATTTCGATTTTTTCAAACCTTTTTTAAAACCTGGCACTTTTTTAAAACGTTCGTTTTTTTTTGAGTTTTTTGATGTTTAATTGTTCGTATTAAAATTTTTAAATTTTTCAAAGTTTTGACATTTTCAAATTTTTGCACTTATTTCCAAAATTTTAAGTTTTTTTTAAATGTTTTTTAAAATTTGAAACGATTTTTTAAAATTTATCTATTTTTCCAAAATTTAACTTTTTGGAAAAACCTTTTTCCAAGATATTTTTTAAAATAATTTTATAATTTCGAATATTTTTCAATATTTTGATTTTTTGAATTCATACAAATGTTTTTCACAATTTCGACCCATTTTTTTTGTAAATTTTAACTTTTTTAAAAATTTTGACACTTCTCAAAATTTTCCTTAAAATTTCAACTTTTCAAATTGTTTCTTTTTTGAAAAATTGGGCTTTTTTAAAAATTGCGACATTTTGTGAAAGTTGATTTATTTTTTAAAATGTTAAGAATTTTTCTGTTATTTGTTTTTAAAAATTTAGATTTTTTAAATTGCATGCTTTTTGTGAGACTGAATTTTTCGGGAAAATTTTATTTTTTGAAAATTTTACTTTTTTTGACATTTTTGACCTTTTCTTTGACTTTTTTTTTTAATATTTCGACTTTTTTAAAAATAAAATACGATTTTTTCTAAAACTTTCATATTTTTGAACATTTGAATTTATTAAAAATTTTTAATTTTTATGAAAATTTATCCATTTTTCAAAATTTCTAATTTTTTAAAAATATTCGGATTTGTTAAACATTTTAACTTATTTTGAACATTATGACTCTAAAATTTTGACTTTTCCAAAAATTTGGAATTTTTTGAACACCTCGCATTATTTTTTAAATTTTCTAAAATAGTCACTTGAGTATATTACATAAAAATGTCAAGGTTATCAAAGAAAATTTGATTTAAACAAACAAAAATTTAAAACGTAAAACTTTAAAAAAAGTAAACATTTCAAAAAAGGATCCATTTAAAAAAATTCAAAATCTTCAAAAAAAGTCGCTTTTTTAATAATTATTTGCTCTGTTGAAGTTCTAAATATAAATATATTCTTTAAAAACATTCCAAATCTTTAAAAAAGCAAAAATTTTGAAAAATTTCAAAAAAAGTCTAAACTTCGAAGAAAGTGGAAATTCTCTAAACAGTCAATATTTCCAAAAAGGTCAAAATTTTGAAAAATGTCTAAGCTTTCATAGAAAGTTCAAGCTTCAAAAAACTCAAGGATTTAAGTAAAATCAATATTTTAAAAAAGGTACCAATTTTCGAAAAAAAGTTTCAATTTTAAAAAATGGTCTAAAATTTAAAAAATATTCGAAATTATGCTCTAAAAGTATAATGGGGTTAACCTTTGCGAGTGAATTAAACTTAAAAAAAAATGATGAGATTTAAAAAAAATGAAGGATTTTCAGTGAAATCTCCCAAAAGCCTAAATTTTTGGAAAGTCTAAATTCCGAAAAAAGTCAAAATTATTAAAAAGTGAAAAAGTCACAAATTTCAAAAAGAAATTCAATTTAAAATAATGTCGAAGTTTTTAAAAAAAAGTTAAAATTTTCATAAAAAAGTCAATATGTTGAAGAAAATCGTCATTAGGGAAAAAGTTTAAATTTTCGAAGTAAATCAAAAACTTTAAAATGGAGCAAAATTTCAGCAAAATAATCCAAAATTTTATCAAGAATCCATTTAAGGGAAATTGATCAGATAAAAACGAAATGAGAAAGTGGAATCTTGTGAAAGGCAAAATTTAAAAAAAATGACGAAATTTCGAAATTCGAAATTTTTATCGAAAATTAGGATTTGAAAAATCAAAATTTTGAAAAATAATATCAGCATTTTGAAAAGTTACTGTTAAAAGTCGACCTTTTCAAAAAATTTAAAGATTTTGATAAAATAAAGAAATTTTCAAAAAAACTTTTAGAAAAGTTGAAATTTTGAAAAACAATCCGAATTTAAAAAACATGTAATCACAATTTCGAACAAATGTGGGGTTTTAAAAAATTGAAATATTTTTAGTCAAATTTTCAAAAAAAGTCGAAATTTTTTAAAGCCCAAATATTGAAGAAAACCGAAATATATTAAAAAATTCTAAACTTCCAAAAAAACTTGAAATGAAGAGGAGAAGTGATGAGAAACAGAAAAATTCTGATAAGTTAAAATTAAAAAAAAAGCTAAATGGCTTTTTTTTAAGAGTCAAAAGGTTTGATTGAATATTTTCAAAAAGATTGGAATTTTTAATTTGTTGTAATCACCAAATATAGCTTAAAATTTCAGCAACCAAATTAAAAGTTTGAGTTTCAAAATATTAAATATTCTGAATTCCTCGCTTTTTTTTGAAATTTCGAGTTTATCAAGTTGTACAATTGTAAATATTTTCAACTGTAGCACGTTCATTTCATTAGAGAACCTTTAATTGACGTTTCTAGGAGTTTACTGATATATGCAAAGATCTTTTATGGAGTTACTTCCTTCAGCCCCTTTCAGTTGGGTTGATCTCTTCGTTGACACGAGAGCGAGTTTAATGTTAAATTTTAACATTTAATTATTGGGACGCCGAACGAGCTATCGATTCCTCGGCAACTGCAGATTTAATATAGATCTAGCCCGTTGTTACTAACATAGATTGCATCACATCCTAAGCAAATCTCTTATTTATGTACACCCCCCCCCCCCCCAAGAATTTAACCGAACATAATTTCGAAGCGTAACGAAATAATTATTAAGAAAGAAATTTCTTTATCCTAGACATGGAAATCGAACTTTGTTACTTAACGAATAGCATACAAGAAAAAGCTCTCAGGGACTGTTGGGAATCGAATATGGATTTTCGCATTTATTTTTTTCAGCATTTATTTCTTTCAGCATCCAACTTTCCCTATTTTTTTATGGTGCGCATTTTTTTGTCAATCAACTTCGTTCCGGAGTTAAACACGGGAAACGTTAATGTGTTTCAAAAAAAAAAAACGTTTGATCTTTAATTTTGTCAGATCATTAGCAGATGTAACGCATCGGACAATGAATAAAAGCTTTCCGTAAATTGGTGAAAAATATCTGATTGTCTATAACAGATGATTTAAATTGATCCTTCTTTCTCTCTCAGTGATTGATGTTCATTTAAGCCATATAACGATTTGCATCCGCTTTTGTAGGTTGAACACCGAATGAAATTCGTGCAAAATTCGAATTCACACGCTGAAATTTACTCTCTTTTTATTGGTTGTGCTCGAATATGAACTTTTCACTTTTTAATATTTGAAGTTTATGGTATTTTAATATTTTCATGTGGTAAGATCGATTATTCTTTAACATACTTTAACTTGAAAACGTGAATAGTTGGAACTGATTCTTAAGCAAAATTTATTGTTCAATGATTTGTTAGATTCGAATCGACTCACGAATGATCAATATTACTATTACCAGCGTCATTTCAATTAATATTTTCGGAGTTAGCGCAGGTTTATTAAATTGCACGCCACACAGTAATTGCGGTTACAATCGAACATTTTAGCGCAATCTGAAGCGATTTCATAAACTGTGTTAGTCTTCGACTATTGCGAAATGCGAATGAATGCGTTTTACACGAGGCATTATCAACACGCGTCACCAGTTCCATAAATATTGCGATTGATTTAGAAAAAGAGTGATTTTGGAAATGAACAATTCTTTTCATTTTTCAATTGAACCACAAGAAAATTTCAAATTCATACATAGATAAAAATTACTTCATTTGGTTTATTGACTGTTCACTGTAGTAAATGGTGCGGAACCCTAATTGTGCGAGCCCTACTGGCACTAGGCTGATCTTTATTTCTTTTTAAGCTGCTCAACTCTTCTGACGATTCCTCCGTGCTATCAATTGAAAAATTTTCCAGCTTTGGGCCTCATAAATTTATCGGAAAACTGCACTGAGACAAACAAAAAAGTAATCGAAGGACACATCGTGTAGAAGTGTTTTAAAAATAGCTTTCCCGAATACTGCCTTTGAGATGTAACATGTAACTCTAATGGCTGATGCGTCTCTATCTTTAAATCAATGTCACCGTCTGGTATAAATCGTTCCATTAACGCGAGGCAAGAGACCCGACTTGATTTATTTTCTAGGTCGGACAAAATAAAACGCTCAAAAAGAACTTTTATTTATCAAAGTCATTTTCCGCGCTTATTAGGTTTCAATGTGATGCGATAAAAGTTGAGCTTCGACTGTGGCCTGACTGAAAATCGTCGAATATTCCTAAAATCGGGATATGCAAAGTCCCTTTGAACACACACAGTTTCATCTAATGCCACTTGGCCTACCTACCAAGCAGGATAATTTGTGGGGTTGCCTCTTTGGGAGCTATTACTACGAGTCAAAGCCTTTTGAATGGTAATGTGTCAAACGACGATTCGAAACGCATGATGAGGTTCTACATTTTTATTTCTCTCTTATTGAGCTGTTTCAGAACTTGTGCCTAAAATAATTAATTCGTTCATTTTCACCACAACTCGTATTGCAATATCAAAATATATAAAGCTTTAAGGAAAATTGGGGGAATTAACCACACTGACTCTAACGCGTTACAAGTTCCTGTTGGCATCTTTTGAAGCATATTTCGGTCATCTCTCGAAACTCGTAAACCCTTGACATAAATTGTTGCACTATTGCAGAGGGTGCAAAATTCGCCGCACCATTACCTCTTCTGTGTAAATAAATCTCATTTGAATAGTTCACTAAACGAGTGGCCGAGTAGTTTAACATAAATCTCATCTCATGCAATGCATTTGTAACTAGAACTAATATAACAACTGGAATTTGCGGAGCATTCGCCTAGCGATAAAATTATTGTAGTCGGTCGGATTCAATTAGAGGTAAAGCCAAAGTACTTAAAACTTCGGTCGTATTGCAGGTATATATTCGTTTCCGATTTGTTAGATTCAACACTAGACGTCGTTGGTGTTATTTGATGTAAAAGGAAATTGAATTTTTCAGTTACGAGCTTAGCAGAAGCCTCGTAGTTAGAAGCTGTGGTTGACGATAACACACAGAACTCAAAAGTATTTAACTGGTGTCAAGCCATTCAGGTACAAACCACATCTGGTTATAAAAATTGATAATAATGATTTGACGTCAGTTAATACCTTCACGGGTTTCTAAGTCCCAAAAATCTTGAATTTTCTGGACCGATTTCAGTTGAATGCATCACCAACGATTATTTAGGAACTCATTATTCCGGAATTTCAGATTTTTAGCATTTCGTTGTGTTTTTATCAGGTGATATATATGTATACTAACCTGCATCCTTTGAAAGGTCTGGATTAATTCCCCCCTCTGACCTTTTCAATTATTTCAATTTTTCTTGAAATTACCTTTCTTTTTAGCATTGTTTTGTTTTTTTCGGTTCTGTTGCTGCATTCTATACATTGTATACATACATTCAACTGCTTGTAAGTCTAATGGCTTTGTTTTTCATTGTTTTTTAGTCCATTCTGTTATTTAGGTTCTCGATTTGGCATCTTTCTGAAAAATTGTTTAGTTTTTATTGCCACTGTCTTATTTTAATCCCTATAGTTTGTTATTATGTATGCAAGTATGCTGTTATTACTTTTCACTGTGTAGTTTCGTCGCTTCACAAGCTGAAACCCGTACCAAACATCATCTCAAGCAAAATTCAAGAAAAAATAAAAATATATTTTAAACTCTGAATTTGAAAAAAAAGCAACATTAAAATAAAAATTTCAAACAATACGTTCGATAGTGGTAAAGGACCTAAACTGCAGTAATGCAATCCTCTACTAGTAGATCATCTAGCTGAACTACGAACGGTTGACCGACATTCAGCAAAAATGGTCACTCTGGAGAACACCAAAGTTCGATGTTTATGGAATAACGTTTCTTAATATTTCAAGAAAAATAATCGAAATTTGGAGATTAAAATGAGAAAAGAATTAAAAAACAATATTTCCTGATTAAGTTCTTCTTCTTCTTTTTCTATTTCCTCTTTTGTTAAGACATAGACTTGGGTTTTCTGTTATATAGCCTCTCGTGATGCGGATGTCCAGCTTTCATGCCATCTCTCAGGTGGTCTACCAGGAAGTCTTTTTGATTTAAGTTTTTTTCTTTTTGATTAAGTTCGAAATTTCCAAAAATAAGCTCGAAAATTCTAGAATAAGGGATTTCCTCAAGCTTTTTTGCCTTGAACCTCCCTCACTCAAATTATGAAATAAATAACCTGCCTCCTCCTTTAAATTTTTTCATTGGCACAATAAAAACGTTGAAATTTTAAAAAAATGTTGCAACTTTAAACATAAGCTTAAATTTCAAAAGGATAAATAACTTAAAGTCAAAATTTTCAAAAAAAATAGATTTTCATAAGGTGTACATTTTTAATGGAAGTCAAAAGTTGGAATCAAATACGACATCAAAAAAGTCTAAATATTTAAAAACGACGAAATTTTAAAAAATTGCTGAAAATTAAAAAAATAGTCGAACATTTTAGAAAGAAGGAAAAAGGGAGAAGGAAGAAGCAAGAAGAAAGACGAAAGAAAGAAGAATACGGAGAAAAAAAAAGAGGGGAGAAGGAAGACGGAAGAGGAAAGAAATAAGAAGAAAGTGGAAAGAAGGAAGAAGCAAAAAGAAGAAGAAGAAAAAAGGAAATGGAAAATAGAACAAAAAAGAGAGAAAATGGAAGAAAAAATGTAGAAAAAAGAAGGAAGAAGGAAAAGGGAAGAAGAAGAAATAGATAAAAAGCGAGAAGGAGGACGAAAGAAGCATAAAGGAGGAGACAAGGAGGAAGAAGAAAGAAAGAAGAGAGCAGAAAGAAGAACAAAGAAGAAAGAAGGAAGAATAAAGAAGAAACAAGGAAGAAGGAAGGAAAAAGAAGGTAGCAGGAAAAAAAAGAGGGAAGAAAGAAAAAGGAAGAAGGAAAAGGGAAGAAGAAGGAAGAAAGAAGAAAAACTAAAGAAAGAAAAAGTTAAATGGAAGAAGAAAGAAGGAAAAAGAAAGAAGGAAGAAGCAAGAAGAAAGAAGAAAGAATGAAGAAGAAAGAAAGAAAAAGTAAGAAGAAAGAAATAAAAAGAAAGAAAGGAAAAGGAAAAAGGAAGAACGAAGAAGGAAGGCAAAAGAAAAAAGAAGCAAAAAGATAGAAGGAAAAATAAGGAAGGAAGGGAAAAAAGAAGGAAGAAGTAAAAAGGAAAATAGAAAAAGAATGAAGGAGGAGGGAGGAAATAAGGAGAAAGGAAAAGAAGAAATAAGGAAGAAGGAAAAAGGAAGAAGGAAGAAAGAAGAAGGAAGAGGGAAGAAGAAACAAGGAAGTAGAAGAAGGAAAAGGGGAGAAGAAAGAAGGAGGGAAAAAGGATGAAGGAGAAGAAAAAAATGAAGAGGGGAGGAAGGAAGAAGGAGGGTAGAAGGATGATGGAAGAGGGAAGAAGGAAGAAAGGGTAAGGAAAAAGAAAGAATAAAGCAGGAAAAAGGCAGAAGAAAGTGGGAAGAAGGAAAAAGGAAGAAGAAAGAAAATCGAAAATCGAAGAAAGAAAGAAACAAGAAAGAAAAGAAAGAAGAAAGAAGAAAGAAGAAAAAAGCAAAAGGAAAAAAGAAAAATTAGGAGGAAAGCAGGATAAAGAAGGAAGAAGGAAGAAGGAACAAGGAACAAGGAACAAGTAACAAGGAACAAGGAAGAAGAAAGAAGAAAGAAGAAAGAAGAAAGAAGAAAGAAGAAAGAAGAAAGAAGAAAGAAGAAAGAAGAAAGAAGGAAGAAGGAAGAAGAGAGAAGAAAGAAGGAGGAAGGAGGAAGGAAGAAGGAAGAAGGAAGAAGAAAGAAGGAAGAAGGCAGAAGGAAGAAGGAAGAAGGAAGAAGGAAGAAGGAAGAAGGAAGAAGGAAGAAGAAAGAAGGAAGAAGGAAGAAGGCAGAAGGAAGAAGGAAGAAGGAAGAAGGAAGAAGGAAGAAGGAAGAAGGAAGAAGGACGAAGGAAGAAGGAAGAAGGAAGAAGGAAGAAGGAAAAAGGAAAAAGGAAAAAGGAAAAAGGAAAAAGGAAAAAGGAAAAAGGAAAAAGGAAAAAGGAAAAAGGAAAAAGGAAAAAGGAAAAAGGAAAAAGGAAGAAGGAAGAAGGAAGAAGGAAGAAGGAAGAAGGAAGAAGGAAGAAGGAAGAAGGAAGAAGGAAAAACAGTTAACAAGTTAAAAAAGAAATAAATTTTTGAAAAACTTACAAAATATGAAATTTTGAAATAAAATTTGAAAAAGAGTAACATTTTTAATAATTATCGATATTTGAAAAAACTCACACTCTTTAAAAAATAAGTCGAAATATTTGAAGTCTATATTATTAATTTAAAAAGATTTGTAATCTTGAAAAAAGGCAAGATTTTTCAAAGAGTCGAAATTATGAAAAATAGTAGAAAATCAAGAAAAGAGAAATTTCGAATAAATGACAAGAAAAATTGGAATGGTCAAAGACATCGATATTTTTGGATCATTTCAAAAAAAGTCTGCCTTGAAAACTCAAAATTTTAAAAAAACTCGCCAATTTAAAAAATGGCGAAATTTTGATAAAAAATCGAACTTAAAAAATCGTAACGAAATTTTCAAAACTTTCCAAATGTTCGAAAAAGTCGAAATTTTGAAAAATAAGAATTTTGAAAACATGCGAAATTTTTTAAAAAGTGAAAATTTTAGTCATAATTTTCAAAGAAAGTTTTAAATATAAAAACTCAAGAATTTAGGAAATAGTCGCAATTTTGTACAATGTTCCATATTTTTATAAAAGGTTAAAATTAAAACAATAAGGTTTTCCAAATAAAATTGAAATAAAAAAAATGACATTTTTAAAAAGTCTAAGCTTTGAAAACTAGTTAAATATTTCCAAAAATGCGAAATTGTGAACATATTTGAAAGAAAACAATCGAAACTTTCAAAAGAATTGGAAACATTTGAAGCGGTTCCTAATTTTAAAAAAAAAGTGAAAAAATGGTTAAACATTTCAAAAAAGGCAAAAGTTTGAGGAAATTTTGAGATTTAATAGAACATAAGTTTTAACAAAAATAAAATTTTCAGTCAATATTTTCAAAAAGTGGCTAAATAAAATAACATTATTTTATTTTAAACGACATTTTTACACAACATCAAATTTTTGAAAATTTCGAAATTTTGAATACAATATTTTGAAAAGTCGAAGTTTTAAAGATACGAATTTTCAAAAAAGTTTAAAAGACCATAAAAGTACAAAATTTCGGGATTTGAAAATTTCGAAATTTTCAAAAAAAGTCACATTTTTAATAATCGCACTAATTTATGAAAAAGAAGTTTTGAAAAAGAATTTGAAAATGATTTTCAAAAAGTCAAAATTTTCAAGAAGTCAAAATTTTTAAAGTGAAACTCGTAGTTTACGAAAAAAAATGACCATCATGGGGGCCCAGTAAGATGCTATGTTAGTGGTTTGTGAATTACTAAGATATTGAAAACTTTGCCCTTTTTCCGAAATTAGGTCAGGATTTTTTATAAGTTTATATTTTTACACTAAATTTGTCCCGTTTTTCTAAAAAATTCATTTAAATTTTAGACTTGTAAATTCTTATAAACTTTAATTCTTTATCTTTTCAGTTTAAACTTGAAAGCTTTGTAAGCTTTCAAATCGAAATGTAGTTAAAGCCTCGAATACGTTTTATGCAATTCAATGAAATTTTCAAAATTCGGTATAATTTTGGTGGAACGGACTTGTCCTTGGTTATCTTGAAATACAAATCCTGTCGCCTGAAACCAAGAAAGATCAGAGTATCTTTCTGAAGATGATAGCTTGGCTATCGAAACGCGTTAGAGCAACTTTTGTTGTGTTGTTAATCTTTCTTGGTTTCAGGCGACAAGATTTGTATTTCAAAATTCGCTATTTAAAACATTAAATTCTTCATAAAAATTCCAAAATATTAGGAGAATGAGAACTTTTCAAAAATCGGATTTAAAAAAGACACTTTCGAGAAAAATTCAAAATATTGATAAATGGTGGAAATTATCAAAAAAGTCAAAGGTTTATAAAGAGGTTCTTAAAAAAAGGCGAAATGAAAACAAGCTCGGAATTGTGAAAAATATCCAAATTCCGAAGAAAAATTATAACTTAAAGAAAAAGTTGAAATTTTGATAATAAAAGGATAAAATGGAACAGTGGAAATCGGTAAAGGTTTAAAATTTGAAAAAAGTTGAAATTTGACAAAAAACCAACTTTTCAAATAAGTCGAAATGTTAAAAAAAGTCGAATTTTTCAAATCAAAAAGTTAACTTTTATGTAAATTAGATTTTTATTTAAAAAATACGACTTATCTGAAAAGCTGGAAAATTAGATTTTATCAAGAAAAAGTCGAAATTTTTGAATAAAAGAGCAGTCGTAATTTTCAATAAGTCATAATTTTGGGAAATAAAGTCAGAATGTTAAAGAAAGATCGAAACTTAAAAAAATGTATTTCAAAATATTCGAATTAAAAAAAGTAAACAATAAGTCAGAACTTTGGAAAATAATTATTTTGAACAAAGGTCGAAATTAAAAAAAAATTCAGAATAATCGATTTAAAAAAAAGTAAGCAATAAGTCAGAACTTTGGGAAATAATAATTTTGAACAAATGTCGAAATTAAAAAAAAATGTATTTCAGAATAATCGAATTAAAAATAAACGTAAAATAATGAAGGCTAAATTACAAAAAATTATAGAAATTTTTTCGTTAATATTTTGAAAAATTTTGAAATTTACAAAAAAGATATAAAGTTTTCAATGGAGGCAAAATTAAAAAAAAATATTTTTAAAAAAAAATCCAAATTCACACCAAATCAATATTTCCAGAAGTCGAAATTTTGAAAAAAGACGAAACTATGAGATAGTTGGAATTTTCAAAATAAGTCAAAATTTGGAAATGGTGCAAATTTTAAAATGTTGGAAAATTCGAATGATTAGTTTACAAATGAAAAACACATCGAATACAGTATGATCACTAAATACACTTAGAACTTAGTATCTCTCTGAAAATGATAGCTTGGCTATCGAAACCCGTTAGAGCAACCTTTGTTGTGTTTTGTAATCTTTTTTTGGTTTCAGGGGACAAGATTTGTATTTCAATTTTTGAGGATAACCAAGGGCCAGTTCGTTTAGAAATTGTATAGCACGGAATATCAAAGATGTAACAATTTTGTGGGGTAATTTAATTATTCAATTTACGTTAATGTAATAAAAATTGAGAAATTTATTAAGAAGTTTTGTTCCCAAACTACTGGTAAAACATTTGTTGTGCGATTTATTTTTTCAGGATGCAAATTTCGTGCTGACATGTACCTATTTGTTACGTAAACAGGATATACGTAACAAATAGATTTCAGCGCTAAGACTCCACATGATTTGTTGGTGCTTAAAATTTATGAGCGATATCGCATGCAAAGTTTGTCCCGTTTCAGGACAAGATATTCATCCTGAATTCAGCTTAGATGGTTTCCTTAATCATCATACCCCATCAGTGTAATTAGCGACTCACAGAGAAGTTCGAAATAGTGGTTTTGAATAATTTGCATGAGATATTCAGTTAGCAACTTATTAAAACTATGTATTTGCATCTAATTTATTATTTTTGAATGAAATGTTTGAGGGGTACGTAAACGAAAGTTGTAATATCTGTAAAAGTTAAATTAGGGAGCTAAACTTACCCTTCATTGGTCTGTTTATGAAAGCACTCACCTGGAACCAAACATATTAATTAGATATAAATAGCAGTTTTCTTTTTACTGTAATGATGTCTTTGAACGTTGTCCATCTATTTAATAAATCTCTAAGCACTGACTGGCAGACAACTCAGAGCCTAAACGGATGAGTTTAGGAGGATGAAATTTCATACAAGTGTTTCCCGTAATACCTACGTGAGCACCAAGCAAGGATTTTTCAAAATTCGCCTCTAAGACAGTAAAAATGGATATTCATGGACAGGCGGTTTTTATGTAATAAATAACACATAGGATTGTGGTTAAAGTTGTCTATAGGCGTTGAGAGCTGATATCGTTAAGCGATGTGTCTGCACACAAATTTGTCTAAGTTTTTGAAAGTAAAAACTTCGTGAATTGTAAACCCTTTATTTCAAACTTATTTACGAACACTATAATTATAATTCACTTAACTATCAAACTATCTGACTAACTTGACTAACCAACTGACTGAGGGAAAGACGACCGCGTATTTATAACCTTTCGGTTTTCTAGACGGATCTCCGTACAGATAGGATTATAGCTTGCGAAAACTTCTAAAGCGCTTTTCTGCCCTATGATATATTCTCGCGGCCGCTTCCCATTATCAACTGTTTCTAGAGAATTACTTACACAATTATTTATACAAGTTTTATAACTACATAATGTTTTAATATTTTCTCTTTTTATGATTCAGTTTTTTAATTTAAAACTAAAATTTCATATCTCAAGTTAAAATTTCCAGACTAAAGGCGTAATGCAGGAATTCAGGTCAAAAAAGCTTTTGAATTTTAACATAACAGTTGCGCGACATTTTTAATTCAAAGGCAAAATTTGGAAATTATGTCGATATTTCAAGAAAAAAACTTTAAAATTTCCCCATATTGAAGCCAACATTTCGCTCGTGTTCTTTTTTTAAAATTCCTATTTCTCGAAAATGCTTCCAAATTTCGACCTTTATTTTGAAACTTTTCAAATTAACTTTGAAGAGCGCACCTTTTCAAAATGCTTTCAAATCGAAGTTTAGTAAAGTCGCGAATTCGTTTTATAGAATTTGTTCAAAATTAAAAAAATTGAGAGTAGATTTAACATACAAAAAAAGTTTGGAAAGTTGGATTTTTGAGAAAAAAATAAAAACCTTTTAAAAAGTCAAAGTGACAAAAAAGTAAACGATCTTTTTTTGAAAAAGGTTTTCCCAAAAAGTCGAAATTAAAAAAAATGAATATTTTTAAAACGTTTAGATTCTGAAAAAATTCTGAACAAGAAAGAAGGAAGAAGGATAGAAGAAAAATGAAGAATAAATCAGAAAGAAGGAACAATGAAGAAGGAAGACGGGAGAAGGAAATAGAGAAAAGGAAGAAAGAAGGAAGAAGAAAAAAGAACGAAGAATAAAGGTGAAAAAAGAATGAAAAAATAACAAGGAGGGGAATAAATGAAAAGAAAAAAGAAGAAGGCAGAAGAAAGAATAAAGAAGTAGGGAAGAAGAAGGAAGAAGAAAGAAGAAACAAGAAAAAAGGAAGAAAAAAGAACAAAGGAAAAAGGAAGAAAAAAGAAGAAAGAAGAAGAAAGGAAGAAGAAAGAAGGAGAAGGAAGAGGAAAGAAAGAAGAAGGAAGAAGAAAGAAGGAAGATGAAAGAAGAAAGAGGGAAAAAGGGTGAAGGAAGAAGAAAGAAGGAAGAAGAAAGAAGAAAGAAGGAAAAAGAAGGAAAAAGGAAGAAGGAAGAAGGAAGAAGGAAAAGGGTAGAAGAAAGAAGGAAAAAGGAAAAAGGAAGAAGAAAGAAGGAAGAAGAAAGAAGGAAGAAGGAAGAAAAAAGAAGGAAGAAGAAACGAGGAAGAAGAAAGAAGGAACGAGGAGGAAGAAAGAAGGAAGAAGGAAGAAGGAAGAAGGAAGAAGGAAGAAGGAAGAAGTAAGAAGGAAGAAGGAAGAAGAAAGAAGGAAGAAGGAAGAAGGAAGAAGGAAGAAGGAAGAAGGAAGAAGGAAGAAGAAAGAAGAAAGAAGAAAGAAGGAAGAAGGAAGAAGGAAGAAGAAAGAAGGAAGAAGGAAGAAGGAAGAAGGAAGAAGGAAGAAGGAAGAAGGAAGAAGGAAGAAGGAAGAAGGAAGAAGAAAGTAGGAAGTAGGAAGATGGAAGAAGGAGGATGGAAGAAGGAGGAAGGAAGTAGAAAGATTAGAAAAGGAGGAAAGGAGAAGGCAAAAAGGAAAAAGGAAGAAGAAAAAAGGAAGAAAGAAAAAGAAAGAAGGAAGAAGGAAGAAGAAAGAAGAAAGAAGAAAGAAGGAAGAAGGAAGAAGGAAGAAGGAAGAAGGAAGAAGAAAGAAGGAAGAAGGAAGAAGGAAGAAGGAAGAAGGAAGAAGGAAGAAGGAAGAAGGAAGAAGGAAAAAGGAAGAAGGAAGAAGGAAGAAGGAAGAAGGAAGAAGGAAGAAGGAAGAAGGAAGAAGAAGGAAGAAGGAAGAAGGAAAGAAGGAAGAAGAGGAAGAAGGAAGAAGGAAGAAGGAGAAGGAGGAAGGAGGAAGGAGGAAGGAGGAAGGAGGAAGGAGGAAGGAAGAAGGAAGAAGGAAGAAGGAAGAAGGAAGAAGGAAGAAGGAAGAAGGAAGAAGGAAGAGGGAAGAAGGAAGAAGAAAGAAGGAGGAAGGAGGAAGAAGAAGGAAGAAGGAAGAAGGAAAGGAAGAAGGGAAGGAAGAAGGAAGAAGGAAGAAGGAAGAAGGAAGAAGGAAGAAGGAAGAAGGAAGAAGGAAGAAGGAAGGAAGGAAGAAGGAAGAAGGAAGGAGGAAGAAGGAAGAAGGAAGAAGGAAGAAGGAAGAAGGAAGAAGGAAGAATAAAGAAGGAAGAGGAAAGAGGAAGAAGAATAAAGAAGGAAGAGGAAAGAGGAAGAAGAGGGAAAACAAATTTTCAAAAATGTTGAAATTTTGGGAAAAAAATGTCGATATTTAAAAAAATTCAAATGTGGCCAAAAATTGCAAATTTTCCAGAAAAATTCAAAATTTTACGGAATATTAAAAAATTTTGGAATTCAATGTTTCAAATAAATTCGGAGTTTTCCCAGAACAAATTGAAATGTTGCAAAAATAATAAAATTTTGAATAAAAGGAAATTTTAGAAAAAAATGAAGGTTTTTTTGAAGAATAAACGAAGTTTTCAAAATAATTAAAAACTTAAAAATAGGCAAAATTTTTAGAAAATTACGATATATTCACCAAAACTTTTGAACGTAAACTTTCGTGAAAAATGAAAATTTTTGAAAAAAGTCTCAAGTTGGCTAAAAATTTAAGATTCTCAGAAAAATTCGAAATTCTAAGAAGTATTCAGGAAATTCAAAAAAGTCAAAAATTCAAAGAAAATCCAAATTTTCCAAAAAAAAATCAAAATTCAGCTAAATTTATGAAATTAAAAAAAAATAACATTTGAAAAGTGCTTTTTAAAAAAAATGAAATTGTAAAGGATAGTTTTTGAAATTCTGAGTTGAAATTTTAGAGTTGAAATTTGTATAAAAAACTGAAATTTTGAGAAAAGTCGAAAATTTTGAAAATTCTCAACTATTCTCGTAACAAGTTTAAATTAAAAAAAAAATGAAAAATCTTCAAGTTTCAAATTTTCGAGAACTTGAAATCGAAATTCAATGAAAAAAAACGATAATTTGAAAAATAGCCTAAAATTTCCAAAAGTGATTAAAATTATTAAAAAATGTTCAAATTCAAAAGAATTTTGTATCTTTTCAAATTTAAAAAAAAAACCAAAATTTTTAAAGTTGTAAATATTTAAGAAATGCCAAAATTATAAAAAAAAGTTAAAATTAAAAAAATCGACATTTTCAAAACAAAGAAAAATTTTGGAAAAGTAGAAGCTTTAAAAAAGTCGAAGGTTTCAAAAAAAGTAAATAGTTTGAAGAGTTAAAATATTCAAGTCTTAGAAAATTCAGTTTTCTTAAGAAGTCAAAATTTGGACAAGTCTAAATTTTTTAAATAAAATCGAAATTTTAAAAACTCTTTAAAAAGATTGGATCTTTTTTGGTGGAACGGACGAGTGGATCTTATCAAAACTTTTTACAGTCAAATTTTAAAGGAAATCTGAATTTTTTGAAGAGCACAATTTTAAAAATACTCGAAATTATCGCAATGGTCCAAATTGTCAAAAAGTCGAAATTTTGAAAGAAGTTAAAATTTCGAAAAATGTCGAATTTTTGGATAACGTTGTAATATAGAAAAATGTCCAACATTTGAAAAAAGCCACAATTTTCAAATGAGTTTTAACCTTTTTCACGGTCAAACAGTATCCTAATATTGATAAAAACGTCAAAATTTGAAAATAAGTTTAAAACTTTGAGAAAAATTCAACCACTTAAAACTGGACATTTTCAAAAACTTCGAAATTTTAAAGAATTGCAAATTTGAAACAAATATCGAAAATTTCAAACTCAAATTTTCTAAGGGGGATGGTTTGCAAATGAAGCCAAAATTTTAAAAAAATCAAAATTTTAGGAAAAGCGAAAGTCAAAATCGCAACAATTTTTAAAAATCGAAGTTATGGAGAAATGTCGAAATTAAAAAATATCTATACACGATACAGAAATTAATAACTTGGGTCGGGTGACATTAGCTAGTCTATGCATCTAAATGTCTGTCTGTCGACTGATTTTTGTCCGGGCCGATCTCGGAAACTGCTAAATTGTTTTTAATGAAACTTTTACCAAAAGGTAGAGTATTTTTATGGGTACCTTTTAGCCTATTTTTATGTAAAAAAGACTTAACCTTTCACTTAAGAAGAAGAACTTAACTGTGCTAATAATTTTATTTGAGATTATAACACAGAACATGTAATGGAGAAACCAATCTGCCATGTTTATGGTTGATATAATATTGCGCGCCACCTATAATTCCAGTTGGTGTTAGAATAAGCAGCATGAGTTTTTGCAGCTATTATTTCATTAAAATTAAATGAGAAGTTAATTTAACTTGAAATAGGACATTATTTGACATTACGCAGACAAAGTCGCGGGGGCACCTAGTCGGTAATAAAACTCTTGGTAGATATAACCAAACGTAATTTTTAACATTTTCTTTTCACCACAACTTCTAAGCATAAACAAAAATTGGCCACGTTAAGTATCTCCACATTAGTTATTCATCAACTCTGGTTTTTTACTAGAAATTTCGGAGTAAGTTACTTTTATCTCATTGAAGCGAATGTCGCTGTCTACAAAAGAAATGGAATTGCCATAATATGGGTATTTTTAGGTCTAACATCCAGAATTATTATACAGACGTATGAATATCACATGAATATATAACATAGGATACGTCCTTCCAAAGGATATTTAAATTCATTGCGTTCACTGTGAGAAAGGATACTAAATCGCTGATCACACAAAAGCTCCGACATGGACGAAACACGGGAAATTTAATTTAGAAAGGTTTCGTAAAAAACATAATTTAAATGCTTTGGAACGTTCAAGAAGGTCGCTTTTGTAATAAAAAAAGGACCGGCCATGGCGTGCAAAAATATAGACGATCCACTTAGAAATTATATTGAAATATCCGGAGGACAAAAATCTCTTTGTATCAATTTAAAACGCCGAAGCATGCATGAAATATTACTATTAACTATATTTTTTTACTGTCATTAAGTGGTTTTCAAAAAAACTGACAAGTTTTGCCAGATATGTTTCTGGAAATTTGAACTTTTTCCAATCTACTAGGTAGTTCACAGGCAGCAATTCTAGTAAACAGTTTCCAAAAAGTTAGATCTCCGCTGCACAAGCAAGTCTCGATCTCAATTTTTAGCACAGACTTTCCACGTGGATACAATACTGCAAATCCTCAAGCTGATTTACAACAGATTTTCTGAGCAGAAAACCCGGCATTGCTTATGAGATAAAATTCACGCAACGGAGCTTTAACCAAAGGAGAGTAGAGCTGCTATGTTGCCACTACTTCAAGATGTATCCCTAACGTGTGAAATGAAGCATCATGTGTAATTTTAAATTGCGATTACGTAAAAACGGTACCACTAAAAATCCTCATATTTTACTATTTAATTCAAAATATTATCTTACATCATGTGTTATTTTTTTTATCAAAATATATAGAAAAGTGTGGGTGCAATAAATTTAAATCTCTTGCAAAACATTCTTGCGCCTATATTGCCCTATATTCCTATACCTCACAGGTTAAAAATTGTTGAATATCTCGATCTCGGAACGGGCGTTTTAATTTAGCAAGTGTACAATGTGCAAGTACCACTGTTAAGTAACATTTGACAAAACCTCAAAGAAAATTTAGAAAAAAGCAATTGACTGGTGAACTACTTTTCCTGTTTACAATCTAAATTTTAAATTAAAATGAGAAATAGGTAATTAACATAAAACAAAATTTTCTCTAAATATCGTTTTTAATTAGAGCCAAAATTTCGGAATCAAGTAAAAATTTCAAATTTGAAGTGAAATTTTTTTTTAAAATTCCTAATTTAACGCCAAATCATTTTAAAATTAAACTAAAAGTTCTGCGAATTTGTAATTAGGCAGAATTTCGATTTTTCATTTAAAATTTCACAGAAATTGAAAAAATCGACATTTTTAAAATAAATAAAAATTTTAGGAAAAGTAGAAACTTAAATAAAGTCAAAGTTTTCAAAAAAGTAAATATATTGAAAAAAGTTTGTTAAGTTTTTTTTTAAGTTTCATCTACTTACAAGTCTTAAGAGCTCAATTTTGACCAGAAGTTGAAATTTTGAAATTCTGAAATCGGAATTTTGAAATAAAATCGAAATTTTTCAAATATCTAACCTTCAAAAACATTGGATCTTACCAAAACCTTTTTATAGTCAAGTTTTCAAAGAAATCTGAGTCTTTCGAAGAGCAAAATTTTAAAAATAGTTGAAATTTTTCAGAAACAGTAAAAATTTTAGTATCAGAATTTTCAAAAAAAGTAAGAATTTAAAAAATCAAAATTGTTAAAAAAATCAAAAATTTTGAAAAAGGTAAAAGTTTTTAAAATAGGTCGAATTTAAAAACAAAATATCAGCATTTTTGGAAAAGTCCAAATTTTGCAAAATATATTTTTTTATTTAACATTTTAATATTTTATTCAAAATATTTGACACATTTGATATTTCTCCCAATTCAAGTTATTCTAAAAACTTCGATTTTTTTTAAATCCGACTTTTTGCAAATTTCGTCTTGTTTATCAAAATTTGGCTTTTCTTCGAAATAGGGTAAATTTCTTCATAAAAAAAGTAAAAATTTGAATAAAAATATTTATCCTGAAATTTTGAAAAAATGTTGGAATTTTCGATATTTTTTAAAAACTCGAGAATTCGAGAAAATTTTCGTTGGAAATGTCAATTGTTCTTTATTTTTAGTTCAACAAAAGTTCGATTTGTTTGGACATTTTTTGACGTCACGGTAGGGCAGAGTGGGAAGCTTGTCCATCTTCATTAAAAAATAGATATTCAACCCACAAATTTCGACTCTTTTTTGAAACTGCAAAATTCGTCCTTTTTTTGAAATTTTGACAAAACTTGTTCCCTCGTTTTATTCTTTTTTGAATATTTGTTAGTGTTTTTAAAAGTTTCGTTTTTGACTTTGATAATAGTCTTTTTTTCGAAATTTCGATATTTTTTTCAAAATCCGCCTTGTCGATCTCAAAATGTGATCGCTTATGTTTTGGGATGTTTCAGATTTTTCTTCAAGAGACTATTTTCCCAAAAGTTGAATTTATGCGCAAAATTTCCATTTCTTCTCGATACTTCGTTTTTGTCGCCGAAATTAATTTTTTTCGCAAATTTTTTTATAAAATTCGTAGACTTTTTAATTTTGACTTTGCTTGCGAAATACGAAATTTGACTTTCCTTGGAAAATTTTATATATTTTTCCGATATTTCTGCAGGATTTTAAAAAAATTTGGTTTTTTTCTTCAAAATTTTGGCTTTTTTTCGAAATTTTGGCTTTTTTAGAAACTTTGGCATTTTCGAAATTTTGTTGTTTTTCTTAGCATTGGGCTTTTTCTGAAAGTTTCGACCATTTGGAAACTGATTTTTCAGAAAATTTGACGTTCTTCATTGTTCTCGAAATTGTGACTTTCTTTCATAAAGGTGCTATTTTTTTCTAGAATTCGCCTTTTCCTCAAAATATTTTTTTTTTCTAAATTTCAACTTCATTGTAAATATTTTAGTTTTTAGACTTCTCTTTTAAAAATAGTCTTTTTTCCAAATTCCCCCATCTTCCCTAATATTCGTTTTATTTTAAAATTTTGAAGTAATTCTGGAAATTCAACTTTCTTCTTTTAACCAGCCTCGACTTTTTAAAAATTTCGAATTTTTATCTCAAAAATAGTGCTTTTCTCTTAAACACATTTCTCAAAATTCAAGTTACTCCAAAAGTTTCGATTTTTCTTTAAATCCGACTGTCTGCCAATATCGTCTTGTTTATCAAAATTTGGATTTTCTTCGAAATTTGGTCAATCTTTTGATGAAAAGGTTGAATAAAAATATATATCCTGAAATTGTGAAACAATTTTTGGAATTTTCGATATTTTCTAAAAAGACGAGAATTCTAGAAAACTTTCGTTGGAAATGTCAATTGTTCTTTGTTTTAGTCCAACTTTTCAAAAATTCGAGTTTTCGATATTTTGTCAAAACACGAGAATTCAAGAAAATTTTCGTTGGAAATGTCAATTGTTCTTTTTTTTAGTCCAACGAAAGTTCGATTTGTTTGGACATTTTCTGACGCCACGGTGGTGTAGAGAGGGAAGCTGATCCATCTTCATTAAAAAATAAATATTCAGCTGACAAATTTTGAATTTTCTTTAAAATTGCTACTTTTCCTCAGAATTCGCCCTGTCTTCGAAATTTTGACAAAACTTGTTCCCCTCTTTCAAAATTCGTTAATGTTTTGAAACTTTCGTTGTTGACCTTGAAAATCGTCCTTTTCTCGAAATTTCGATATTTTTCTCAAAATCTACTTTTTTTTGAAATGTCGATCTCAAAATGTGATCTTCCATGTTTTAGAAAGTTTCAGGTTTTTCCTCAAAAGACTATTTTCTTAAAAGTTGACTCTGTGTGCAAATATTTCGTTGTTGTCGTCGAAATTCATTTTTTTCACGGTTTTTTTTTTTAAATTCTCAGCCTTTTTAATATAGGCTTTGTTGGCAAAATTTGAACTATTTTCGATATTTAAGCAGTTCTTTTAGAACTTTTGGCATTTTTCGAAATGTTGGCTTTTTTCAAAGTTTTGGCCTTTTCAAAATTTTGGATTTTTTTAAAATTTTATTTTTCTCAGCATTGGGGGTTTTTGAAAATTTTGACCATTTGGAAACTGATTTTTGACGTTCTTGTTCTCGAAATTTTGATTTTTTCTCTTAAAATTGCTCTCTTTTTTCTAAGATTTGCCTTCTTCAAAATAATTTTTTTCAAATTTTAACTTTATTGTGAAGATCTCACATTTTGAACTTCTCTTTTAAAAATAGTCTTTTTTCCAAATTCATCCATCTTCCCTAATATTCGTTTTTTCCTAAAATTTTAAATTAATTCTTGAAATTCGACTTTTTTCTTCTATCCAGACCTGTGGTCTTAAAAATTTTGTATTTTTATCTCAAAAAGAGTAGTTTTTTCTTAAACATATATCTTAAAATTCAAATTATTCTAAAAATTTCGATTTTTCTTTAAATCCAAATTTTTGCAAATTTCGTTTTGTTTACCAAAATTTGGCTTTTCTTCAAAATTTGGCAACGTTTTTGATAAAAAAGTAAAATTTGAAAAAAAATATTTATCCTGAAATTTCGAAAAAATTTTTTGGAATTTTCGATATTTTGTAAAAAGTCGAGAATTCGAAAAAATTTTCGTTGGAAGTTTCATTTGTACTTTTTTTTAGTCCAATTTTCCAAAAGGTTAATTTGTTTAGACATTTTCCGACTTCATAGTGGGGCAGAGTAGGAAGCTCGTCCATCTTCATTAAAAAATAAATATTCAGCCGACAAATTTTGACTTTTCTTTGAATTTGCGACTTTTCGCCCCTTTTTCAAAATTTTGGCAAAACTTTGGATTTTTTGAGATTTTGTTATTTTTCTTAGCATTGGGCATTTCTGAAAATTTTGACCGTTAGGAAACTAATTTTTGACATTCTTCTTGTTGTCGAAATTTTGACTTATTCTCTTAAAATTGCTCTTTTTTTTTCAAACATTCGCCTCTCTCAAAATATTTTTTTTAAATTTTATCTTTATTGTAATAATTTTTTTCTTTGCACTTCTCTTTTAAAAATAGTTTTTTTTCCAAATCCATTCATCTTCCTTAACATTCGTTTTCCTTTGAAATTTTAAATTAATTCTTAAAATTCGACTTTCTTCTTTTAATTATACCTGACTTTTCAAAATTTCAAATTTTCATCTTATAATTAGTCGTTTTTCTTATACACCTTTCTCAAAATTCAAGTTATTCTAAAAATTTCGATTTTTCTTTAAATCCGACTTTCTGCAAATTTCGTCTTGTTCATTATCAAAATTTGGCCGTTCTTCAAAATTTGGTGAATTTTTTGATAAGAAAATAAAAATTTGAAAAAATACTGATCCTGAAATTTCGAAAACATTTTTGGAATTTTCGATATTTTGTAAAAAGTCGAGAATTCGTCCATCTTCATTAAAAAATAAATATTCAGCCGACAAATTTCGACTTTTCTTTGAAATTGCGACTTTTCGTCCCTCTTTCAAAATGTTGGCAAAACTTGTTCCCCTCTTTCGATTCTTTTTTGAAAATTCGTTAATGTTTTGGAACTTTCGCTGTTGACCTTGAAAATCGTCCTTTTCTCGAAATTTCGATATTTTTTTCAAAATCTGCTTTTTTTCGAAATGTTGATTTAAAAATGTGATCTTTCATGTTTTGGAAAGTGTCAGGTTTTTCCTCAAAAGGTTATTTTCTCAAAAGTTGACTCTATGTGCAAAATTTCCCATTTTTCTCGATATTTCGTTTTTGTCGTCAAAATTCATCTTTTTCATGGATTTTTTCCAAAATTCGTGGATTTTTTAGTTTAGGCTTTGTTTGCGAAATTGAAAGTTTGACTTTTCTTTGAAAAATGTTATATTTTTTCTCCGTACTTTCGCAGTTCTTTCCAAAATTATGACCTTTTTCGAAATTTTGGTTTTTTTGCAAAATTTTGTTATTTTTCTTAGCACTGGACTTTACATTTTTTAAAATTTTGTGTAGTTTAGTCATAAATTATTATTTTGGTAAAGATTTATGGTTCAAAATGGCGTAATTTTTTTTTATTTTCAAAAAGTATATGATTTCACCAAGACAGTTTTATTGTAGTATTTGTAAATTTTGAGAGCTATCATTCAAATTTTCTTTTTTCTGACTAGTAAAATAAAAATCCAGTAGCATCTATTTTGAAAGAAAATTGAATAATCCATTAGCATCCGAGCTAAGAAATTAACCAGAAAATAAACAATTGACTGATAACATGCAAAAATTAGAAACGTTATAGTGTCATGGTGAAAGGTGTTTACTAAGTGACAATTAAAAAAAATACCGTTTCGAATCATACGTCGTTCAAAAGAATAATTTTCAACTAAACTAAGACAAATACTCAATATTTTTTCGGTAAAAACTCCATTTCATTAAAAAATAATATCTGTTTGATAACTAAAAGAATAAAAAAATATCCAAAACTTGATGTTAAGGGTAGTTGAAAAACAATCCTTGTTTACAATTGATTTGAATGAAACTTGAGGTGATTAATTCCCCTTAGAGTACCTACCACTTTAACGTTATTATACCAAATATAAGGAAAGTTGTATGCAAGTAGAATGCAACCTAGACTACAAATCTATTCAGCCCTCCAGGCGTGTATAGTGAATCATAGGTAGTTGAACTACCAACAGTTGAAACACTGCCACCTAGTGAAGGGGTTGCTCTCTAGGAAAAAGTTCCCAGAAGACAAGGATTTTAATGCACAGACCAATAGATTTAAACATTTATTAGATTCGAAGTTTGGAAACCAAATACTGGTTTCGATCTTGTTAGATCTCCTCAGTTTGGTATATCCAACTCGAATGCTAACAAATTTTCCGACAAGTAAGTACTAAAGAATTCATGGACATCAAGCGTGTGACTTCTTAGTACTACCGTCACCAGGTGACGAAAGTTATCCAAAAAACATTGACATCATGTAACGTCTTTGGGAGGATTATATTTTTGAGGATGACCAATGTTTATGTAAACTTTTTAACTCACTTTGGCTCTAATTCACTTCCTTCAGTATTGTACCAACTCTTCCCAACTCTCTGTATATGTAGTGGGCAAAAATTCTATTCAAATAAAAATCTACTATAGTTGGGACCTTACAACAGTTTTGTTAGAGGTTCATATTATTCCTTGTGAATAGAATCGATCAAAACCCGATTCGGAATAATCTTTTTATAAAAAATAATGAACAACCGACTTAGCCTTTTGTAAAAATGTTGATAGGTCCCACTAAACTGAAAGCTTTGCTTTCGGATAGAAATACGGTACCGTATATAATTGAATAAAAAAAAAATTCACCGAGAAAGCAGTCTCATATAAAATCGTTTTCGTGTAGTAGTCTTCAGCACTATAGAAATACTTATAACATAATTGTTCTAAAGGATCAAAGCATTTTGTTTAATATCGAGTTAAAGGCTTGACAGGAAAAAGGTATCGGTCTTTTATTGCAGCTACTTCGAAAGGAAAGGCCCTTACTGAGCCCCGAGGCCGTTTCGTTTCCGACTTCTTCCACGTCTAATAAATCTTTCAGGAGGTAAAAACGGCGATGGAGGTCACGCTCGCACTTTAGTTAACGTATGAGGTCGTTATGGGCGCGCTTTATTAATTTTTTTCGAGAGCATGATTCCACCCATTAGCTACACAAAAAGTTCGGGTGCTTTAACCGCGTTGGCGAATTTAATAAATTGTGAAGTATTTACGCCGATGCGATGTTCCTGAAGAGTGGGTATCGTTTGCTAAATATGCTGTCCATTGGGAGAGCTCCCGTTGAAAGTTATTTTACTGTCACGGAAGGGCGGCTGCAGGAAGTGAAACACGCCACATCCGAGCAGTCATTTATTGGATTACCCTGGAACCTATTACTTATCATTTTCTCGCCAACGTGCAGACTGTTTTTTTATGTGATTTTTTTATTTTCTCACCAGGAGTTTTATACAAACTATAATTTATCAGCTACTTGAAAAATTGAAATACAAATCTTGTCTCCTGAAACCAAAAAAGATTAAAAAACACAACAACGGTTGCTCTAAGGCATTTAGATAGCCAAGCTAGGACCAGTCCATTCCACCAAAAAAAAAATTAGCCACTTGGTCTATAAAATATAAAAAAAAATATGCAACTTCTCAATATTATAGAGTTAATATTTCAAAAAAAATATTAAATTTCACTTTAGTATCTCATTTTGCTGTCAATAATTTAGTCAAATAAAAAATCGTTGATGAAATTAAAAATTTACCTTATTTTTAGTTCAAAAAAAGTTATATTATTATTATTATCTTTCAAAGAGTATTATATCAGGGTGGCGTTTGGGTAAAATTAGTTGAAAATTGCTGTTGCAGGCAGGACACTAGACAGTTGGTGTTTGCATTACCTTGCAAAGCTATATTATTGATTTTGGGTAATTAACAATTTATTAAAACTGTCATCCTTTCAGCTTAAAGCGAACTGTGTTAAAATAAGCTGCTTATAAAGCGCTTCCTGGGGTCTAGGTCATATTAACTGTTAGCATGAATGCATGCTGCTTCGTTTTCGTAAACTGTGAATAGACTAATTCATATACATGATGCGTGGGACAGCAATAATTTACATTTGATGACTTGGTTATTATCTACACGTATATATTAGCACAACATGTACAAACATGTAATTTGTGCAGTATTCAAGTTAGACCAGGCTCCATAAAAAAAAATATAATTTAAACAATCTTCCACATCTTCCGTTGTGTCAAAATTAAAAATCCTGTCACTCATTTTTTATATTCACTAAGATCATAACTAAAGACCGGATGTTATGGCATTAAAAAGTTCCCAAAATTGCGCCATAGATTGCATTAGAAAATGCTAACAATTGCAGCATAAACATTATAAATTGCACCCAGAAAAATATTACTATAAATTAAGATTAACAAAAAATTTTCATAATATAATACCATTATATTTTAATCAAATCGATATATCTATTTAACAAAAAATTGTTGTTAGCAGTTTGAGAAATTTGGACGAAAATCGTAATATTAAAAAATAAATTCAGTTTTATCTAAAAAGTTTTATTTTAAGTCAAAATTACGGATTTCAGCTCAAAATCTTTTAAATATATTCCCTGGAATTTTAACTTTTGTCTGAACATTTTGACTACCTCGGTATTAACTTTTGAAGTCAAAATTTAAGAAAAATTAAAATTATTGTTTTAATTGTGCGTAAAAAATTTTAGCATCTCAAAATTCTAAATATGTAAAATTTTGAAAAAATCAATATTTCCAAAAAAAAATTCTAAGAAAAGTGAAAATTTTAGAAAAAGGCGAGATTTAAAAAGGTCAGAATTGCAAAAATAAAAAAAAATCTTTAAAAATTTAAATTTCGAAAGGTGTTGAAATTTAAGAGAAAACGTAATTTATAAAAAGAATTGAAAATTTGGAGATAATCCGAGGTTTTCAAAAAAAATAAATAAAACTTGTCCAAAATTTGAAAAAAGTAAAAATTTTAATAAGAATCGAAGGTATTGAAACAGGTTAAAATTTTGAAAAAAAGTCGAAAATATTGAAGTCAAAATTTTAAAGAGTGGAAAATGTAATTTTGAAAAATATCGAAATTTTCATGGAAAGTTGAAATGTCAAAAAAAAGTCAAAATCAATATTAAAAAAAAGACAACATTCTGAAGAAGTGGATATTTTCAAAATTCGAAAATTAGAAGAACTGGGGAAATTTTCTAAAGTATTCGTAATTTTTTAAAGAAATTTTAAAGAAGAATCTAAATTTTCAAAGGAAGCCAAAATCTCAAGAAAAAATTGCAATTTAAAAAAAAATTGTAAATTTACTAAACTGTCATGTTTCGAAAAAAATTTAAATTTTCAAAAGGACAAAATTTTTAAGAAAGAAAAGATAAAAATTTTGAAGACACTGAATACTTAAAAACAATGAAATTCTTAAAAAAGTAGGAACTTTAAAGAAAAGTCGAAATTTGAAAAAGATAAAAAATTTAAAAGTGTGGAAATTTAAAGCAAATGGAATAATTTAAAAAAGATTAAAATATTTGGAGTCAGAATTTCGAGAAAAAAAGTGCAAAAAGGTCAACATTTTTAAAAAATGAAAAATTTTGAAGAAACTCGAAAATTTCAAAAAAACGATCAAAATTTCGGATAGTTGAAATTTTAAGAAAGCATTTTTTGAAAAAGTCGACAAAAATTTTCATAAAAAAACTGAAATATTTACTTTTACAAAATGTTTACTTTTACAAAAATAGTTATTGACTATTGAAAATTTTGAATATTTTTCAGAAATTAACTTTATTCTCAAAATTCCAGCTGTTTTCTGAAAATGGAAAGTTTTTTAATATTTAGCTTCATCATAATTTCCATCTTTTTAAAAAATATTCTATTGAATGTTTTAACTCTTAAAAGAATTGTTTTTTTTTTAATTTTCGAGTTTCTTCAAAATCAAAATTTTTTATTTTTGCCTTTTTTGAAAATTTTTATTTTTTCTAAATTAAAATTTTTGCACCTTTTTCTCGAAATCTTGAATTCAAATATTTTAATCCCTTTTAAATCATTCCATTTTCTTTAAATTTCCACATTTTTAAATATTTTATCTTTTTCAAATTTTGACTTTTCTTTAAAATCCCTACTTTTTTAGGAATTCCATTATTTTTAAGTTTTCAGTGTCTTCAAAAATTTCTTCTTTTATTCCTTAAAAATGTTGACCTTTTAAAAATTTAGATTTTTTTCGAAAATTATGACGTTTTCAAATTTTTAGTTTATTAAACTTACAATCTTTTTTAAATTGCAACTTTTTCTCGAGATTTTGGCTTCCTCTGAAAATTTAGATTCTTTAACTTTTTTCATTCAATTTTTTACTTAGTTCGACCCTTTTGGAGAAATTTAGTTTTTTTTTTTGAGGAATTCGACTATTTTTGAAAACTTTGACAATGTTTTAATTTCGAGATCTGAAAATGTCCACTTTTTTCAACATTTCAGTTGTTCTCTCAAAATTTGTTTAACTATTTCAAAATTTTTTTTTTAAATTTGGACCTTTTCAAAATTTCTGCTCTTTGAAAATTTTTACTCCTTTTGAAAATGTCAAGTTCTATGCAAGCGGGGCTTTTTCCAAAATTTCGACATTTTGAAATGTTAGAATTTTTCAATATTTCATTTTTTTGAATTTTTGCAAATTTTAATTTTTATTTCTGTGAAAATTTCAATCTTTTTTAAAATTTCGATTATTTTTTAAATCGGAATATTTTTTAATGTCGACTTTTTTGAAATTTTTGACTATCTTTAGAATGTTGTCTGAAAAATTCGACATTTTTGAAAAATTTTCAAAATGTCAAATTTTTTTTCAAAATTTTGATTTTTCAAAATATTTCAGTTTTTTTATGAAAATTTTTGTCGACTTTTTCAAAAAATGCTTTCTTAAAATTTCAACTATCCGAAATTTTGATCGTTTTTTTGAAATTTTCGAGTTTCTTCAAAAAAAAATGGAGTTAAATTTTTTAAAATATTCCGCTAAAATTTGATTTTTTCGAACATTTAGGACATTTTTAAAATATTGAATTGTTTAAAGATATTGTTATATTTTCAAAATTTTGGCTGTTTGAAAATTCTCATTTTATTCGAAAATGTCAAGTTTTTTTTTAACTGGACTTTTTCCAAAATTTGTACCTTTTAAGGCTTTTGAACTTTCGCATAATTTTACTTTTTTTCTAAATTTAAAATTTTTTCAAAATTTCCATGTTTTTGTAAATTATAAAAATTTTTGGTTATTTCTAAAAATGTTGACTTTGTTGGTTTTCAGCTATTAGTTTTTAGAATTTTGAGCTTTTTCACACCACATTTTCTTAAAAATTTGGAGTTTCTTCAAAATTCCGTATTTTTGGAGAATTTCATTGTTTTTTTTTCGAATCGGGAAATTTTTTTAATATTGAATTTTTTGAAATTTTCGACTGTTTAAATGTTTTTTAAATTCCATTTAAAAAAATGTTTGAAAATGTGGACAATTTTATTTGAAAATGTCGACAATTTTATTTGGAAATTTCAAAACTGTTTCAAAATTTCCATTTTTTTAAACTTTCCAATAAAAATTTTCGATTTTCTAAAAAATGTTCTAATTTTTTCAAAATGCAGCCATTCAAAATTTTGATTTTTTCGAAAATTTTAATTTCAAAATTTGAACCATTTTTTGAATTTTTCTAATAATTTTGGGATTTCTTCTTCAATATGAAGACTTTCAGAAAAATTGGTTTTACTTTGAAAATTTGACCAAACATTTTTCAATTTTTGAAAATCTCGAATTCTTTTTTAAAATTTTGACCATTTCTTAAATTTTATTCCACTTATTTCCAAGATTTTAACCTTTTTGAAAATTACAAATTCACTTCAAATGTTCAAATTTCGATTACTTTTTAAAAATCATGGAAATTTTAATCCTTCATAAAAATTTTTACATTAATCAAATTACAATATTTTCGAAAATTTTAATTTTTTTTTGAAAATTTAAATTTGACCTTTTCTCTCTTTTAAGTTTCAACTTTTTTTAAATATTTCGTCTTATTTTCTCAAATTTAGACTTTTTCAAAAATTTCGCTTTGTCCAAAATCACAATATCTTTCGTTTCGAGATGAAATTCGAAGTGTAGACTTTTTACTAAGTTTAAAACTTGAGTCATCCTAATAAATTTTCTATTTTCGTGAAAATTTGTATTTGAGAAAACTCTCTTTTTTAATTTCAATTTTTTAAACCAGAAAATTCGACAATTCCTTTCGAAACTTTCCAGTTCAAGTTGAAAAGTTTTATTATTTATTTTAAGTCAAAGGTAATATGAAAACTGAAAGTTTAAATTAAAAATTTCAACTTTTGGGAAATTACGAAATTTTTCGAAAATTTTGTCACTTTCCAATTTTAGAATCCTTTAAATTGTCAGTTTTTTCCATGTTTAAATTTTTTTCAAAATACCCACCTTTTTTAATATCTCAGTTTTTTTCTGTAAATTATTACTTTCTCCGAAAATTTTGACATTTTTTAAAATTCTGACACCTTATCTTCGATTTTTTAATATTTTTTTCGTAAATCTCGGTTTTTCCAAAATTTCTACTCCTTTTCACATTCTGCTTGTTTTTTTTTGATAATTTTGATTTTTAAATTTCGCATTTCTCAAATTTTGGTAGTTTTTCCGAAAATTTGAATTTGTCCAAAATTAAAACTTTACAAAATTTTAAGCATTTTTAAGAGATTTCAATTTTTCTTATAATTATGGTTTTTCTTGAATATTTAGTCTTTCAAAAAAGTATAATTTTTTTGGAAATTCAAAGTTTACGATATTTTTCCATTTAGATTCTCTTTCAAAGCTGAAAATTGGAAAAGAGCTTCGATATTTCTAAAAAGTATTCCGATTCTGATTCTTGCATTATTTTACAAATTTGCAAATTTTGATTACGTTTATTGTTTTGATTTGTTGGTTGAAAAGCTGATTTTTTTTAATTTTGTAACCTTTAATACCAAAATAATCCCGGGATCCCAGAATTGAGTAAATGTAATCTCGAAATCCCGGGATTAGGAATAAGGATCAGGATCGAATTATCTAGTCTTAAGCCATTTTATGAAGCCCTTTTTAATATTCTCCCAAAAATGTAATTAAAGTGCAGTCGAAAGAAGTTGCATCAAAAACGGGAATTAGGTATTAATTAAAGAATTACCAATACTATAATTACTAATTATTGCTGTTGCCGCACATCAATTATTACTAACCGGTGAGAAATTTTAGAAAATTGACAAATAATTGCATTTTTATTTTTTTTTTGGTCCTTGGTTATTTTCAAAAACTGAAACCTAAAACTTGTCCCCTGAAACCAAGAAAGATTAAAAAACACAACAAAGGTTGCTCTAACGCGTGCCGACAGCCAAGCTATCATTTTCAGAGAGATAGTGTTTCTATCTATCTCGCTGAAGATGATAGCTTGGCTGTCGAAACGCATTAGAGCAACCTTTGTTGTCTTTTTTAATCTTTCTTGGCTTCAGGGGACAAGTTTTATATTTCAATTGCATTCTTGACTAAAATTGCACAAAAATTGCAATAACATTAAAAATGGGAAAAATTGCAAAAATTGCAATTATCAATCAAATCCGATCTTTATTCATAACTCAAACAATGACACCAATAATAGGCATCGGACAGATGTGCCTTTGGCAGATTTATCGGATGCAAGAAAATACGCAAGTCAATTTAAATTCCTTTTTTGTTATTAGGTAAATAAGCACGATAATCTGATTACAAAGCTTATTAAATAACATATAAATCAAAATAATTAACTTACATCATTGTATATTTTAGTTATTTTGATAAAAAGAAAAATTGTATTTTATTTTGACCTAATGAACAATCCTTAGGTAGTATTTTTTTTCATTATAAACAATATGACCTCAATAGCCTACGTGTTAACCAAATTGAGATAAGTTTTAATAAGGAATTGGTAATATTACATTAAAAAGAAAAGAAATTTTATTGTTAATGATTAAAGACTGTTTCATGTTTATTTTGGTGAAACGGACTGGTCCTTGGTTATCTTCAAAAATTGAAATATAAATCTTATCCCCTGAAACCAAGAACGATTAAAAAATACAACAAAGGTTGTTCTAACGAGTTTCGAGAGCCAAGCTATCATTTTCAGAGAGATGCTGAATATCTTTCGCGTTAGAGCAATCTTTGTTGTGTTTTTTAATCTTTCTTGGTTTCAGGGGACAAGATTTGTATTTCAATTCATGTTTATTGAAAACACTGTTTTTAAAAAACGACAATTTTAATTGTTCTCTTTTGGAGACAAAGTAAGCGGCCGTAAACAAATTTGTGTATTTTTTGCGAAAAGAGTTGCGGTTCCAGTAGGCGTAAATGCGCTCTAATTCTCCTTTGATGTGTAGATTTGTGAAATATACATTCCGTCAGCGCACTTTCAGGCTTAAAACCCCCCGAAGTGTTCCAAACCCAAATGCACCTTTTAAAGCATTACATCAGTTTGATTTTATGTTACACGCAAGAATGGAGTTTGCTCGAAAATTTAGTTTTCTCCTGTGTATTACATTTCCGACCGCGGTAACAAACGGCGTTTGCTTGGCGGCAGCGGGTGATAAAGTTATTGTGTTTAGTTTCCATTCCGGGAGACGTCACATTGCACAGAACTTTCCCATCGCCGTTTTCATTTCGAAAATTATTAGACGCAACGTGCGCTTTTATTAATTTTTCAGCAGATCAAAGGAAAATGGAAATTTTATAAAGCCCATAGCTGCATAGGTTACAGGTTTTATTGGTTTGTGTTTGGGGAAATGAATCTTGGGAATTTTTAAAACTTTTTAGAAGAGACGGTTGTTTTAAAAAATCTCATATTTAGGTGAGCAATCTAAATATATTTCGCATACGAGGGTACATCAAATATGGACCGAAATTTCTATCATGTCGCCATGAGGGCGTCCATAGTGTGCGCATACTCTTAGACATGTAGGTGGGGATATCACGTGATTTCCTACGCTCAAGCCAGAGACTAAATAGACTGAACGTTTCAATGTTGTCTCATGCTTACAGTTGAAGCTAAAATGCGGGGAAGTGGGGAGGTGCATTCCACTACTCTTTGATCTGGTCGGATTAAGTAAAATTTATAAATACGAAACTTGCCGCGTAACGCTTCTAACGATTTAGATGAAACTTTAGAATTAGGGGCTTTTGGACCAATAGGATAATTTTTATAAGTGCTTTTTGGTAAAATTTCAGGAGAACTATTTTCAAAGACATCTTGGTTTAATAGTAAAATAATTTTCTTTCAATACGCGACGCCTGTGTACAATATTGTTAAGCCGGTGCTGTAAACACGTCATGATTGCAGTGAAATGGCGGCGCGCGCACGTCGATAATTAAATATTTATATATTTTATTTTTACCTACCCAAAAAATGAAACTCTTGATTTTCCTTCACTAATGTGTTCACTGAGGTTTCAACAATGATCCACAATACACTTCCCCATATTTACAGCCCATTTTCTTTAAAAAAAACCGATGTTATCTTCGCAAAGGTCTGTCAAATAATAAGAGGGCATTGCGAGCTAGATGGAGCTAGGCTTTCGCAAGGCTTTCAACTGGCTTCACTGCTTACCGTGTTAGGTTCAGTCTATTTAGTCTCTGGCTCAAGCGAATTCCGTTCTCGCCGTTCGTCAGTTGTAAATACAATGAGTGAGCAAGAGGTCCATCCGCACGTTGCGTAGCGCATTATTATTAAATTTCTTGTCATTGAAGTTGTAAAGCCCGCCAAAATTTTTTGTAGAGTAGAAGCACAGTTCGGCGATAATTGTTTGAAGAAAACTCAAGTCGCTCAAACAATTTTTGAAAAGACGAAGTCAAGTTGAAAATGAACCCCATGCTCGTCGTTCTCGGACCACTGTGACTGAATAAGATTAACGCTGTTCAACGCCATTTGGAAGATGATCGCCGTTTAACCCTTGGAGAAATTACAGCTCAGATAGGGAGAAGCTTTGGGAGTGCGTAATCCATCATTACAGATGAGCTGGGGTTTCGAAAAATTTCTGCCAGATGGGTACTTCGTCTTTTGACTAAATAACAGAAACAACAACCCCTGGAGATTTGTCAGCGCCATTTTGGACGTTTTTAACGTGAAGGTGACTGTTGTTTGCAACGTATCGTTACGTGTGATGAGACTTGGGTTCACCATTACACCCCTAAATCTAAACAAGCACACATAGAGTGGAGAAGAAAGGGGGAGGGTGCACATGTCAAGACAAAGACTGGCTTTTCAGCTGGAAATATTCTTGCGACAATGTTTTAGGAATTTGAAGGAGTTGTGCAGGTCAATTTTCTGCATGAACGTCGTATAGTTAATGCCACCTACTACTGCTAGCTATTGGATGAAGCAAAACCTGCATATCGGTGGAAGGGGGGCGAGTTTTCGGTCAGAAATGTAATTTTGCTTCACGACAATGCCCGCCCCATTCATCCAATCTGAGAAATTAGAGGAAATGCTTTGGGCAACATTAGAACACCCTCCTTACAGTCCCGACTTATCGCCATCAAATTTCGACTATTTTTAAAATAGGACTTTCCTCAGATTTCTGAAAATTTAGCATTTTTTCAAGTTTGGTTGATCTTTTGATAAAAAGGTAAAAGTCTTTAAAAAATATTTATTTACAGATTTTGGGTTTTGGAAATATATTGCATTTTTATAAAAAATATAACCTGCGACAAAACTTTCTTTCAAAAATTTTAAACCATATTCTTAAACGTTTGCGTTTCTCTGCAAAATTTCCATTCTATTTCAAAATGGCAAATTTTTCCTACAAATTCGCCTTTTCCTTGAAAAGATTACTTTCGTCAAAACTCGTCTTTATTATGATTCTATTCGCAAAATTTGACTTTTTTCAAATTAAAATTTCAATTTCAAATGTCGACTTTTCTCTCGAAAATTCGATCTTTTTCTCGATTGTTTCTCTTATATCGGGCTTTTTCTGTAAGTTTCGATTTTTTTAGAATCTAAGTTTTCGAAATATTTTTAACTGATTTCTTAATTTTTGCCTTCAAATTTCGACATTTTTGTCGAAATTTAGACTTCTTTTATAATATTCGTTTTTTTTTTCAACTGTTTTCCTAAAACTTGTCGTCTTTTTACCTTAAAATTTTGAATTTTTATCTTCAAATTCGTCAGTTCTTTTTTAAATTTTTGCGATCTCTCAAAATTTGTTTTTTTTTTGTGAAAATTTTTCGACCCTTTTCACCATTTTAATTTTTGCAACTTTCGCCCTATTAACCAAAATGTGATTCTTTTTTAAATTTAATGGATATTTTGATAAAAAGACAAAGATTTGGAGAAGAATATTGATTGGGAGATTTTAAAAAATATTTTTTGGGAATTCTATAAAAAGGCAACAATTGTTTTTTGTGACAAGTTTAAATTTATTTTCAATTGTTCTTTAAATCAGACTTTCTCTGCAAAATTTCAATTCAATTTTAAAAATAACGACTTTTTCGTCAAAAGTCGTCTTTTCCCAAATTTAGAGTTATTTTTTAATTATTGCTCTTTTTTCCAAATTTTGACCTTACTCGTAAAATTTGACTTTTTGTGAAAAATTTTGGATTTGTTGATATTATTATTTTTTTATAATGTCAAGATTTTCCTCGAAATGTTGATTTTTTTTTTTCGAAATTCTGTTGTATTTGTTAACTCTGAGCTTTTAGAATCTGACTTTTTGAAAATTTTTAGTGATTTCTTAGCCTTTTTTGTCAAATTTTGACTTTTATTTCTTTCTAGATTTAGAAACCTTAGTATTTCCTTGAAATTCGTCTTTTTCTGTAAATTTTGAATTTTTCCCTTAGATTTATTTTATCTCAAAATTCGTTTCTTTCTCTATGTTTCTATGTTCGTCGTTTTCGAAATTGTGATTTTTTAGATTTTTCTTTAAAACATCTGATTTTCTAAGAATGTTCGATTTTCGTCTCAAAATTCGTCGTTTTTATTTTCGAATTATTTTTTTTCTGAAAACTTGGATTTTTTTAACGGAGCCTTCCTCAAATTTCAACTTACTTATCAAAATTAGTCTTTTTGTTAAAATTTTGCGAACAATATTAGTTTGAGAACTTACGTATTTTTCTTTGAAAAATCTAATTTTCTAAAAATTTTCGATTTTTGTCTCAAAATTCGCCGTTTTTATTTTCGAATAAATTTTTTCTGAAAATTTGGGTTTTTTTTAACAGAGCTTTCCTCAAATTTCAACTTACCTATCAAAATTTGTCTGTTTGTCAAAATTTTGCGAACTATATTTGTTTGAGAACTTTCATATTTTTTAAAAATGAATTTTTCCAAAAAGATAAACATTGCTAAGAATTTTATTTACATTCTTAAATAATTTCTCAAAAAATTTGACAAATGCAAATATCCGTCGTCGTTTTTATTTTCGAATTAACTTTTTTCTGAAAGTTTGGGTTTTTTACCGGAGCTTTCCTCAAATTTCAACTTACTTATCAAAATTTGTCTTTTTGTTAAAATTTCGCGAACAATATTTGTTTGAGAAATTACGTATTTTTCTTTGAAAAATCTGAAAATTTTTGATTTTTGTCTCAAAATTTATCGTTTTTATTCTCGAATATTTTTGTTCTAAAAATCTGGGTTTTTTTTAACAAAGCTTTCCCCAAATTTCAACTAACTTTTCAAAATTTGTCTTTTGTCAAAATTTTTCGAACAATATTTGTTTGAAAACTTTCATATTTTTCAAAAATGAATTTTTCTAAAAAGATAAACATTGCAAAGAATGTTATTCACACTCTTAAATAATTTCTCAAAAAATTTGACAAATGCAAATATCCATTTTTTTTGAAATGTTACTTGTCTTCGAGATTTCGACTATTTTTTTCAAAATACGTTTTTTTTTTCGACTTAAATCGACGTTTCTTGCTTAATTACTTTTAATAATTTTTTTCTGGGAAAGGTGACCTTTTTTCGAAGTTTTATCTTTTTCTTGGTATTTCGATTTCTCCTCGAAATCCCCTTATATTTTCAATATTGGGCTTTTTCTAAAGGTTCAAACTTTTTTTGAATTTGACTTGCCAGAAATTTTTACTAATTTCATAAGATTCAAATTTTTAACACAAATTCCATATTTAGTTTTTCCTCGAACTATCTTCTCGTAAAATAAGTCTTTTTCCCAAAACTCACCATTTTCTAAAAGAGAGTGTTTCTATAAACTTCGACCTTATTCTCAAAATTATACTCTTTCGAGTTCTCTTCCAAAATTCGTTCTTTTTCAAAATGTCGCCATTTTCCTTAATATGTGTTTTTTTTTCTGAAAAGTTTGACCTTTTTAAATTTGACTTTCTAGAAATTTCAGCTCGTGTATCAAGATTTGAATTATTCTCGAGAATTCAGATTGTAATTTCAAAATTCTATGTTTCTAAAATTTCGTTTTTTTTTTCAGAGAAAGAATATTGTATAAAATTACAGGTTCTTTTTTAAAATTTAACTTCTCGTGGATCTTGCAACTTTTTTTTCACAAAATTTGACTTTTAGAAATTTTGACATTTTCCGAATTGTTGAGGATTTTCGATCTTTCTGAAATATTACTTTCTTAGTTTAATTTTGGTTTTATTTTTTTTCCCAAAACTGGATTTCTTCTTACAAATGTCACCCATTTTTTCTAAATTTCGATTGTATTTTTCCAAAATCGTTTAATTTTTCAAATTATTTTTATTCGTATTTAGCTTTTTCTGAAAATTTCTTTGAAATTTGTCTTTTGGGAGTTTTAGCTTGGTTTGCATAATTCGTCTAATTTTCGAAATTTTAACTTGTACTTTAAAATTAAGTTTATGGAAATTTGAACTCGAAATTAGATTTTTTTTCTAAATAACACCTTCTTAAAATTCATTTATTTTTTCAAAATTGTTTCGAAATTTTAATATAAAACTAACAATTCCGAGAAAGATTTCTTGTAAATTTCAAGATTTTCAAAATTTGAATAAGGTAAAAATTCTGATCTTTGGAAATTGCTTTTTTTTCAAATGCTGTATTTTTCAGAAAATTCGTTTTTTGGAAATTTTGAATTTTTGTTTTTAAAATTTCAAAATTTTTTGAAATATTCGGCAAGTTTCAATTTCTATTTTAAAACCGAGTTTCTAACTATTTAGTTATTTTTCGAAATTTCTACCCCCGATTCATGTAATTAAATGAAAATATAATCAGAATTATAATTATTATAAAATTTTAATTGGTGCAATTTAAGTATTTTTTTATGTCTTCCTTTTTCTAAATATAAGGCAAAAAATGGCAATAACACCAAAAATAACCAGAAAATTGTCAAAAATGGGGCAAATATGGCATCAAATGTCAAATGCCCTAACTTCCTAGCTCTATTCATTTATTTTCTAAAATTTACTTTTAAACCAAATTTTATTTTTATAAATTTTGGTTTTCTCTCGAGATTTCAACTTTATTATCAAATCCCGAGTTAAATCTTAAATTTTTTTCGAAAATAATTTATAAATATTGTAAATTAAACTGAAAATTTTTAAAATTTTTAATTTAACTTTTCAATGTTGAAGTTTTTCTTCTACCTTAAGCTGTAATCACTAAATGTCTACTTTTTTTGAAAATCCTAATCTTCAAACCCAATCTTTGGTTCCAAAAATCTAGATTTTGTGTTTTAAGTAAAAATTTGGGAAAAAAAAGACAGGAAGTCTTGGAGATCGCTGATAGAAGTGAAAACTTAAAACCAACCTTCTCTAATGTAAACAGTTGAGCATGTTGGGTACTCATGATGGTAACGTGAAACCTTAGCCAAAATAGCTCAACACGCCTAAAGAAGTTTTCGATTCAAAAACATATGTTTAAATTCGGAAGGAAAATAATTCCATAATACATAATTAAATAAATTAGCCGTAGAAAGGCCATCAATTAAAAAAAAATGTTTTACAAAACTTATTAATGGCAAAATTCCGGGTTGTTTCTCGAAATTTCGAATTTAATTTCAAAATATCGACTTTTTCCTTGAAATTCTAAGATTAAAGTCAAAATTTCCACTTTTTTTTAAAAAAATTTCAAGAAAAAAGTAGAAATTTCAAGTTTATCTGTAGTCAAAATTTCGATATTATAATCGAAACTTTGACCATAATAATCTCGGAATTTTTATGAAAAAGTCAAAATTTTGAGATTGAGAGGCGAAATTTCGAGAAAAAAGTCGAAATTTTGAGATCAAAGTCAAAATCCCAAGATTATTGGAGTCGAAATTTCAATTTTGATTTTAAAATTTTTAGAAAAAAGTCAAAATACTGATTTAAACTCGGAATTTCTAAAAAGATTTATTTTAATTTAATGTTCTTATTATCCTTTCTATACCGCTGTAATTTTGACTTTTTAAACTCGCAATTAAATATTTAAGAAATATCGATGTCTCGTTATAAAATACCGATATTTGAGACATGGATGTTTTATTTAAAAAAATATCGATGTTCAAACATCGATGCTTTTTTGAACGATGTTGCATCTCTATGCATCCCTACTCTTCAAGAAACACTCAACATCTTTTTAATAGAGATTTGAAGAATTACAAATTGCAAGAAAATACTGAATGTTTAAACATTTTATTTGGACGTTTGGAATTTTTTGTAGAATTTTTAATTATTCGAAATTTGATTTAAATTTTTCAGTTAACATTTTACTTTCAAAGTTACATTTTGAAACGTTAATTTCAAATTTTGTTGCCAAATTTTTGATAATGTGCAATAGAAATGTTACTTTTATAATTTCGAGAGAAAATTAAAATAGGAACATTTGGATAAAAACTTAAATTTCTGAAAAAAATTAAAATCTTTGAAAAATTTGAAATGCTTCAAGATGAAAATGCAAAATCACAAATTTTACCCTAAAACTGAAAATTTAAATATTTTGAGAGAAATTGAAATTATTTTGAAGCCTTTAACTTTTTCTTTAATTTTGAATTTGTGATTTTAAGTAGGTGTAAGGTTTTTAATTCATTTTTCATTTCAGAGTCAACTTTTTCGACATTTTTTCCGAAATTATTTAAAAAAGTATTATATATAATGTAGTTAAATGTTTACAAATACTCAACCGAAAGGTTTTTTACAAATTATATCTTTTTTGTTCATCAATTTTTCATGATAATTAATGCCTTCCCCTGAAGCAAACTTTGCCTACACTATGGTTAATGGACCTGATATTAAAGACTCATTAACAGTGGCGGCTCGCGTATAGGCACTGTGGAACTGCAGCACCCCCAATTTTGCTTACGAGTTTTTTCTCAAAATTTTGTAGAGATTTTAAATTTTCTCCGATTTCTTTTTATAGACATGTCAAGTTTCTTTTACGAAGATACGGGATTTTAAAATCTATTTTATGAGATCTATTTGAGAAAATAATTAAAATTTCAAAATAAAATCTAAATCCAATTCTTTGTGCATTTTAATATTTCTCTAAAAAAAAATTAATAGAGAATATTCGAGTTTTTACCTGAAATCTCAATTTCAACTTTTTTGTATAAAAATTTTGAGTTTCTTCTAGACATTTCGATTTATTTAAGAAAATTTTAATTTTTTATGTGAAGTTTCCGTTTTTCCTCAATATTTTATGAAAAGTAATTTTTTATAAATTCCCTATTTTTTCTGAAACTTTTGTTCCTAAAATTTCTTCTGGAAATGTCAACCTCTCCAGATTTTTTTATGTTCCTCTAATTTGCTTTAAAACTGTCAAGTTTTTTCACTAGACTTTGATATTTCATAGTTCATTTTATTTTCTAATTTTAATAAAAATGTTTAGCAAAAACCCCTAAAATTTCTATAAAAATGTCTACATTTTAGAAAAAACGAAGACATAAACATAAAGTAATTTTCAACTCCTTTCGCATTTCGATATTTTTCTAAAATGAAATAACCGAGTCTTGGATTATTTTCGTAAAATTTCAATTTCAATCTTTTTGTAAAGATATTTCAAAATTTTTCTCACATTTCGATTTATTCTAAAAAATTTTGATTTTTTTCCCATGAAATTTGTGTTTTTCTCTATACATTTTATACAAAGGATTTTTTTTAGAATTTCGAGTTTTGCTAGAAATTTTCTCTTTAAAATATTGTTTCTTGAAAAATTTTGATTTCTCTAATTTGTAAAAATGTTAAAGCTTTTCAGAAATGCTAATGTTTTAAAGTTCCTTTTATTTTGTAATTTTGATAAGAAACTCTGAAAATTATTAAGTACTAGCTGGCCCTGGCGAACTTCGCACCACTTCATAATTAATAAATATTGTGTTACCTCATTAGCCTAATTAAATTTTACATTAAAATATTTAATACGCTCACCCGTTTTCAGGTGAATCCTACGCGAAAAACCGCTAAAAATGGGCCATAATCAGAACAGATACAGTGCCATCTACTGGAAACTGATTACAACACATTTACGGTTAGTGTAGGTTCTGGTATACTTCTGTCATGTTCCTGTTATGAATTAGATATGGCGCTGTACATGGATTCCTTAAAAAACATGTGCATTTTTTTAATATTTTAGTCTTTATTCTGGTATTCAAGGCCGAGGCAAATCCAACAAAGCAAAGAACATAAAAATCCGTTCAGCTGTTCTGGACTTATAAATGGTATAACTAACACGACTTTGTTTTATAAATATAGATAAATTAAAAAAAAATAAACTCAAAATTTGCATAAAAATAAGAATACTTTGAGAAAAATATTGAAACTTCAAGAAAAAATAAACCTTGTAAATTTCGACATTTTTTGCAATTTGATTTTCTCCAAAAAAAATTTATACTACTGTCGGACCAAAAAAAATTCTGAATCGAAATTTCCAATTTTTCTAAAAATGTTAAATTTATGCTTAGAATTCTCAAGTTCGAATTTCTTTAAGAGCAAATTTTGAAGAAAAAGCAGACAATATTTCTAGGAAAAGTTGAAATTTCTGATATGTATACAAAATTTTTGTAATAAAAAACAATTTACGAATCAAAGAAAAAAAACCATTTTTAAAAATAAATTAATTGTCAAAAAAATTCTTAAATTTTCGACTTTTAAAGTGGGAATTATCAAAATTTTCGCGAAAAAGAGTCAATATTTCAAGAAAAGTCTCAAAATTTAGAAAATAAAAACAATCAAATCAACAATTTAATGCATGAAGTCAATATTTTGAGATAAAAATTTAAATTTTGACAATTTATTTGTACATAAACTGCAAGTTTTTTTCAAAATTTGTTCAGTTTCTGTCTGAAGATGACAGCTTGGCTGTCGAAACGCGTTAGAGCAACCTTTGTTGTGTTTTTTAATCTTTATTGGCTTCAGAGGACAAGTTCTGTATTTCAATTTTTGAAGATAACCAAGGACCAGTTCGTTCCACCAAACCAAAATTTGTTTTAAAGCTTCGTACAATTTTAAAAATCGAAATTTTTGTTACTAGGAGTAATATTTATTTTAATATAGTAATAAATAAATAATAAATATAGTAGTAATACTAAAAAGTTTAAATTTAAAAAGAAAAAAATAACCAATTATAAAAAATAAAGCCAAAGTTATTAAAAAAACCGAAATTTGGAAAAAAGTGAAATTTTTAAAAATTTCGAAATTTTCCTAGAAAGTCAAATTTCTAAAGAAAAATAAAGATTTTAAAAAAGTTAATATTTAAAAAAATAATTTTTAAAATAGTCGACATTTTCAATAAATTTGCGAATGGAAAAAGGCAAAATTTTAGAAAAATATCGACATTTAAAATAAATTGCAGAATTTTTAATTAAATTTTCAAAGAAGATGAATTTTTGAATATTGGAGAAAACTCAAAATAATCAAAAAATTCGTAATTATCAAAAAGGATAAAATTTTGAAAAGGTAAGATTATGGAAAAAGCCAAAATTTTGAGTAGTTCAAATTTAAAATAAAAACTCATTTTTTTTAAAGTTGAAGATTTAATTGGAAATGTTCAAAAAAAATTATAAATAATATTCTGAAAAAAGTTCGAAAAAAAATCAAGTTTTTATGGAGTCGAAATTTTGAAAAAAAAGTCAAAGTTTTGAAATGGAGTCGAAATTTTTAGAAAAATTCGAAATTATACGAATTGGTCAAAAATTTTAAAATGGGTTTTTAAGAAATGTCTCACTTAAAAGAAAAATCAAAATTTTTAAATAAAAGATCGACAATTTGCAAAGAATATCAAAATTTTGGGAATAGTTGAAATTAAAAAATTAGTCGAAATTTTTAAGCGTTTTAAAAATTTTTAATTTTGCAAAGTGGCTAACATTTTGGAAAATTCGAAGATTTGAAGAAACTGAAATTTTCAATAAAGTGGGAATTAAAAAATAAGTCGCTAATTTTTGAAAAGTGCAGATTTAAGAAAAGGTTAAAATTTTCAAAAAAAAAATTGAAATTTTTTGACACTTTGCTCTTTCTAAATTTTGAGAAATATGCAAAAAAAAAATTAAGTATAATGCAAAAATTTTTCAAAAACTTTCAAATCTCTAAAAGAAGTCAAAAATTTGAAAATGAAGGAATTTTCAAACAAATAGGTCGAAATTGTGTAGTCCAAATTAAAAAAAAAATTCTAAACTTTGAAAGAGTAGACACATTCAATGGATCTGAGAATTATCAAGTTTTTAAAATAATTCGAAATTTTAAAAAAGTTTAAATTTTGAATAATTGGGAAATTTTCACTCAAATTATCAATAAATACCAAAATTTTCGAAGCCGGAATATTGAAACAAGTAAAAAATTATCAGATAGATCGAGGTTTTTAAAAGTCGAAATACTAAGAAGTTAAAATTTTTAAAAACGTTTAAATTTTTGGTACTTAAAATTTTGAACCAAGGTTACAGATTTTTTAAAAAAGATTGAAATTTTATGAAATGTCCCCATTTCAAAAAATCGAAACTTTTCAAAAATAGTCGAAATTTTGAAAAATGGTCGACATTTAACAGTCGAAATTATTAGGAATCGAAATTTTTAATAAAAATATTATAATTTTTCAAAAAAAAATGATAACACTTTGAAAAAGGTCGAAAATTTAAAAAGTCAAAAGACCAGTTCAAGAAAAGTCAAAAGTCAAAAATCCAAATTTTCAGAAAAAGTAAAAATTTTCAAAGGGTGAAAATTTTGAAAAAATGTACTTAATTTTAGTAAAAAAACAAAACACCGAAAAGTTTAAATATTTTCGAAAATGGAGATATTTTTAAAAGTGTATACACACATTTTCGGAAAAGTCGAGACTTAAAAATAAAATAAAGTTGAAATTACAAGAAAAGAGTCTAAATTTTGGAATACAATCGAAATTTGGAAAAAATCCACTTTCAAAAAACGCGACATTATTCAAAAATTTTCATTGTCAAGTTTTCTAAGAAATCTAAAAGTTTCGAAAAGTTACACTTTGAAAATGTCGAAATTTTTAGTCAAAATAAAAAGTTAAAATTTTGAAGAAATTGACATTTTGGATCAAATGTAAAACACTAAACATTGTAGCAGCACCCCCATTAGTTTTGGCTACGAGCCGCCACTGCTCATTAATTAAATAAAGATAAATAATCAGAATTATAATTATTATAAAATTTTAATTGATGCAATTTAAATCTTTTTTTCATGTCTTTCTTTTTCTAAATGTAAGACAAAGAATGGCAATAACATCAAAAATGGCAAAATAACTCGAAAATTTTCAAAAATGGCAAATATGGCATCAAATGGCAAATGCCATGACTTCCGGGCTCTTGATATCACTGTATTTATAAGTAATGTATATGTTAGAAGAAATTTACTGCAGGGGTATTGTCCCATAGCCCTTCCTGCACCAGCTGTTTCCTAGTGTTTTTTATATAACTCAAAAACTCCGTTTGAAATTCTGTCAAATCCAATAACGCCACCGTATCGGAGAAAGGCAGTAACTGACGCCAAGTAAAAAGCCCCCAAAGTGACACAATTATAAGTTTAACGGTTTTGGCAAGTTTGTTGGCCCATAAACATTTCGGCGTAATTAAAAATCGACCTCATGTCGATGAATATTTACCGCCTCGGTTATCACAGCTTCACAGCAGTTTAAACATTAAGCATTTAATTGACCTGAAGCAGCGCGGTTTAAATTTGGGCTGTCAACCCCGCGCTCGGAATAAACAACGTCCCACCGACCCCCAACCGACACATCACGTTTCATTACAAACTAAGGAATGCTGACAGTCCCTTCCTGGATAATATTCGGTGATGGCGGTTCATGAAATGAAACTTTGCTTCTTGTGATTATTGAGATGACATTTTTGCTTTTAAAACTTTCATTTAGACTAGGGCGAACGGCTATAAAATTACATATTAATTTCGAGAAATTGAAAACTTTCTCAGTTTCTCTCTGAAGATGACAGCTTGGCTGTCGAAACCAGTAAGAGCAACCTTTGTTGTGTTTTTTAATTTTTCTTGGTTTCAGGGGACAAGATTTGTATTTCAATTCTTGCAATTTCTTTCGACCAAAATATTTCTCATAATTTCAGTATTTAAGTCAATATTTAGAGGTAAACGTCGAGTTAAATTACTTTAATAAAAACGTTTCTTTTTAAAATTTTGACAATTTACCCGAAATGCGAGCTTTGGATTTAAAATTCATTTAAATAAGTATCGAAAATCAAATTTTAAATGTCGAGAAAAGATGCAAATTTGAGTGTTTAACAAAAAGCAAGTTTTAGCATGGAATTTTAAGAATTCGTTTTTGTCGTGTTTAAAAATTTCGAATTTAAACTTGAAACTTTTTTGAAAGTTTGATTATTTGCTCAATCAATTTTTGGAAAAGGTTGAAGTTTTAACATGAAAGTCTAACTCTTGACAATATTTATTTAAAGAACTTAGATCTCTTTCTAACAATTTTGACTGGTACTCATGAAATTTCGACTCTTTTCTTGAAAATCTATTAAAAAAATATAAGTAAATAAAAATTCCTAGTTTAGGCTCGGAATTTTGCCCCAATTTCGAAAATGCTGTCCACCTTATTCTCCAAATTTTCACTTTAACTTAATATTTCATTTTTTGGAACTTTATTTAAAAAAAATAAGTAAATAAAAATTCCTAGTTTAGGCTCAGAATTTTGCCGCAATTTAGAAAATACTGTTGACCTTAATTTTCAAATTTTAACTTTAACCTAATATTTTATTTTTTTCTCAAAACTTTGCAAGTGAATAGATTTCATTCTGTTTTTTTTAACTTTAACTTTTTTTAGTATAAACTTTGTAATTTGTAATAACAAGTTAACATGAAATTACGAGATAAACTGGAAAATTATTTAAGAAATTTAATAAATTTTTTTTCGTCTGTAACTAGTTTAAAATTGTAATATTGACAAAAGCTCTAAGATTATACTAAATGAAAAATACGCACCTGATTGCATATGTAAAATTTTATAAAATAGTCAAAATTTTTTGGAAAAATCCACATTTTAAAAAATTTCAACATTTTAAAAGAAAATCCAAATTAAAAGGAATCCGAATTTTTTTGATTTAAACTTTGATATGTTTTGTTAAAAGAAATTTTAAAAAAATTGTCAATTTTCAAAAAACTTGTATTTTGGGAATAAAGGAATAGCGAAAATATGTCAAAATTTTCTAGAAATAAACATTGTGTGGAAAATTCCAAGTAAAATTTTTAAAGAATATTCAAATTTTCATATAAAAGTTAATATTTAAAAAAAAATAGTAAGATATTTAAAAAGCTTAACTTTTTAAAAAACCAAAATTCAGGAAAACAGTCAAAAATTTCAAAGAAAAGGGAGTTTTGAAAAATGCCAAGATTTGAAAAACTGAAATTTTTAAAAAGGTCGACTTTTGAAATAAAGAAAATTTTTAAAAAGTGTCTAAATTGGAAAAAAAATATTTTGAAAAGTCGAATATTTTAAGGCGAAATTGTTAAAAATATCACAAATTTTATAAAAAATTTATACTTTCAAGAAATTCACGATTTGAAGAAAAATATTGAAATTTTAAAAAGCTAAAATTTTTAAAAGCCCATTTATTTAAAAAATAGGTTAAAATTTCAATAAAATATCAAAATTTTTCGATCTTTCCGAAATGTTACTTTCTTAGTTTAATTTTGGTTTTATTTTTTTTCCCTAAAACTGGTTTTCTTCTTGGAAATATCACTCTTTTTTTCTAAATTTCGATTGTACTTTTCAAAAATCGTTTAATTTTTCAAATTATTTTCATTAGTATTTAGCTTTTTCTGAAAATTTCTTTAAAATTTGACTTTTGAGAGTTTTAGCTTGGTTTGCATAATTCGTCTAATTTTCACAATTTTGACTTGTATTTTAAAATTAGGTTTATGGAAATCTGAACTCGAAATTAGATTTTTTGCTCTAAAAATTCGTTCATTTTTGCAAAATTGTATCGACATTTTTATGTAAAACTAACAATTCCAAGAAAGATTTCTTTTAAATTTCAAGATTGTCAAAATTTGAATAAGGTAAAAATTCTGATCTTTGGAAATTGCTTTTTTTTCAAATGCTGTCTTTTTCGGAAAATTCGTTTTTTGGAAATTTTGAATTTTTGTTTTTAAAATTTCAAAATTTTTTGAAATATTCGTCAAGTCTCAATTTCTATTTTAAAACCGAGTTTCTAACTGTTTAGTTATTTTTCGAAATTTCTACCTCCGATTCATGAAATTTAATGAAAATATAATCAGAATTATAATTATTATAAAATTTTAATTGGTGCAATTTAAATATTTTTTATGTCTTTCTTTTTCTAAATATAAGGCAAAAAATGGCAATAACACCAAAAATAACCCGAAAATTGTCAATAATGGCAAATATGGCATCAAATGGCAAATGCCCTAACTTCCTAGCTCTATTCATTTATTTTCTAAAATTTACTTTTAAACCAAATTTTATTTTTATAAATTTTGGTTTTCTCTCGAGGTTTCAACTTTATTATCAAATCCTGAGTTTAATCTTAAATTTTTTTTGAAAATAATTTATAAATATTTAAAATTAAACTGAAAATTTTTAAAATTTTTAATTTAACTTTTCAATGTTGAAGATTTTTCGGAAAAATCCTCATTTTAAAAAATTTCAACATTTTAAAAGAAAATCTAAATTAAAACGAATCCGAATTTTTTTGATTTAAATTTTGATGTTTTGTTAAAAGAAATGTTAAAAAAATTGTAAATTTTCAAAAAACTTGTATTTTGGGAATAAACGAATAGCGAAAATATGTCAAAATTTTCTAGAAAAAAAAACATTTTGAAAAGTGGAAAATTTCAAGTAAAATTTTTAAAGAATATTTAAATTTTCATATAAAAGTTAATATTTAAAAAAAAAATACTTGTGTAGTCCAAATTTTAAAAAGTTTAACTTTTTAAATAGCCAAAATTCAGGAAAATAGTAAAAAATTTCAAAGAAAAGCGAGTTTTGAAAAATGCCAAGATTTGAAAAACTGGAATTTTTAAAAAGGTCGACTTTTGAAATTGGGCAAATTTTTAAAAAGTGTCTAAATTGGAAAAAAAATATTTTGAAAAGTCGAATATTTTAAGTCGAAATTGTTAAAAATATCGCAAATTTCATAAAAAGTTTATATTTTCAAGAAATTCACGATTTGAAAAAAATATTGAAATTTTAAAAACCTAAAATTTTTAAAAGCCCATTAATTTAAAAAATAGGTTAAAATTTCAATGAAAATCAAAATTTTTGGAGCAGTGTTAATTTTCAAAAAAGTATTCAAAAAGATCAAAAATTATACAAAAAGGCAAAATTTACAAAAATTTTTAAAATACGAACTTTTTAAAAAGTTCCAAATTTTTGAAAAGGCCAAAATTTCTAAAAATGGATGAATTCTAAAAATGTCGAAATGTTAAAAAAAGTCGACATTTTAATATCTTGAAAGAGAATACTGGAGATGAAATAAAACTTCAAAAAAGTGGAAAATAAAAAATTATCAGGTTCAAATTTACAAAAAAAGTCAAGATTTTCAGCAAGAGATAAAAATTTGAAAAACTGACATTTCTAAAAGGTTAAAATGTTCAACAAATGTTGAGATATGTCAAAATATTTTGTCATGCTGAATTCAATTTTTAAAGTTATTCAATTAAAAATGGTTGGCGCATCCACCAGATATATTTCCTGTTCGTTTAATTTTACTGAACTTGTAATATTCGAAACACTTAACTAAAAAAAAGCGACACCTTCGAAGTTATGCTTATGATGTATTTTTGTTTCATATTCAAACAATTCACGTCAAAGAAATATAATAATAAAATCAAACGTGTCAAAATAAATGAGTTTATATTTCTGACTCGGCTGATTTTTTTAAATCTACCCAAATATAATTAAATAAACATTTCAGTGCTTTCAAATATTAAAACCCTAATAAAACATTTATGGAGAATATTCTATTAATTTACGTATTCAGCAGATTCAACTGAAAAGTTGAATGATATGCAGCCACTGTTAACTAAAATTTATATCGGTGAAGAAAAATAATAGCGAAACCTGGATACATCAATGCATTATTTACACAATTTGCATTCTAAAACGTTAAATTCATTTTCTAATTCGTGCAATAGATCTGCTTATTAAACGAATGAAGCTTTTCTATTCAAATATTTTTTTTTACTTATTCGCTCCTCAATTTCAACATTAATTTTTTCATGAAACCTTTTTCATAAATTTTAAAAGTAAAGTGGAAATTTCCAAAGTTGTGTTATTTATTACATTTCCCCTACGAGTTTACACATCAAAATGTTGGTTTTAAAACAAATTGAAGTCGAAATTGTTTTGAAATTTTGGGAAACATTTTTTTTAATTCTGAGTTTTTTCATTTGAAACATTCGAATGCAAAATTTTGGTATTAAATTAGAAAATTGAAATACGAAACTATTCCTCTCTTGGTTTTAGGGGAGAAGTTTTGTATTTCAATTATTGAAGATAAACAAGGACCATCCGTTCCACCAAAATTAAATTAGAAATAACAATGTTTAAATAGAAATTAGCAGAAGGATTTTTTTTAGACATTTTAAAGTTTCTTCTCGAAATTTCGACATCGTTTTCAAGTTTTACCTTAAATTTAAAATTTCGAAAAACTACTTTGTAAAAATTTAAGTTTTTTTTTAACATTAATCTTTGCATTTTGAATTCATCTAAGAATTTTAACTTTTGATATAAAGTTTCAAATTTATAATCCAAAATTGGAGAGTATCGTTTCACGAATTTCTTGTTCTTATCTTGTTCTTACTGCAAGAACAAGACACGAAATCTGTGAGCGAGAACATGACAAGACAAGAAGTTCTTTTAACAAGATTTCTGGTCAAAAAATTAGCAAGAAGCAAGACTTTTGCTTTTTAAATGCTTTCTTAAAATTAAAATAAGCTTTAAAAAAGTGTTTTTCAACCTTTTTGAATACAAAATTCCTTTACAAGTAATAAATTCGAGCAATTCCTCCCAAATTAAAATTTGGAAATATTGAAATTCCATAAAACATCCAAATTGATACTTTGATTTTTTCCTTGAAACTAAAATCTTGACCAGTGGCGTACCTAGGGGGAGCGGTGGGTGCGGTCCGCACCGGGCGGCACTTACCTTGGGGCGGCATTTTTTATATTTACTTATCGTTGTAAAAAGCAACTTATTCATTTCCTATTTATTTTCTTTCTTGAATAATAAATGATTATTATGATTATTATAAGTTTAATATTTGGTTTATATAAATTATGATTAACTATATGATTTCGAATATTATTCCTCGGTGTATATAAATGCATTTTAGTGTAAATTTTGAATTCTAATTCAAGAACAAGATAATAATTTTATTTTATTGTATTCATTAAAATTCATTGAATTCGTAAAAGGATCTTTACGATTTTGTTCGGCAATTTTTCCTAACTAAAATTTTTTGATATCAGTTTATAAATGTCATTTCTTTTGAAAAGTTTATATGATTACTTTTAAGTGATATATCAATATTTTTTTAAATCATCGATTTTTCTTTTGAAAAGCAGGCCCGGCGGAAGGCGGTCTGCTAGGTCTGCAAAGCATTAGGGCGCCGGCATAAGAACTATCTTTTTCAAGCAACAAAATCTAAACGAGACAAAACAAAAATACTGACGAAGTTACAATTTCAGGAATCGCAAATAGATAAATATACTCAGCCTGTTTTGAAGAATTGTATTTGGAATGATAAATTGCTTATAAACCATTTTTTGTAAAACTGTTGTTAAAAGTGACATTTTTAGTTCATTGATAAGTGAACTAAAAATTGACTTTTATAATGACACTTGACAAAAACACTTTTAACACTAGTGCGAAAAAGTTTTTTCGCACTAGTGTTAAAAGTAAATATAGCAGTGTTTCCCAAACTTCTTTTGCCCTAACCCGGTTGTTTTTAATATTTTCCCTTCGCCACTCACTAAAAGATGTTTTAATTATATCTTAATGCTGGATAGAAGTAATCATTTGTGAGTATGAAGACAATTCTGCAGCCTGGTATTTTATTTTTGTGGTCCGCTGCCGGGTTGTGACCCACTGTTTAGGAAACACTGATATATATAGCAATATGCAATATAAAATAGAAAGCTGTACTGGTAAAATTAGAAAGATATTTTTTTTGGTTGAACGGACTGGTCCAACAATATTGTGTTTCCAAACATTAAAACATTCAAAATAGTTATAAATTATTTATTTATAATATTAATATTACTATAACAATCTGAACGGTTACTTATTTTAGTTTTCCTGAGAAGTAAATGCAGAGGTATTTATGCAAAGTAATCCGTGCAAAAACCAGGACGGATGTTGCTTTTAGTCTTCATAATATAAAACAAAGATTTTTTAATATCATCCAGTGTTAATTTACAAAATTCTTGAGAGCGACAGACTCCAAATAATCCAAAAACTGACGCAACTTTTTACTGCATATTTGGTGTCTGAAGCTTCATTCAAAAAAATCTTGTACGCTAATTTTAATACTTGCTTATATCCTAGTTTGATTTAAAAACTAGCTTTTATCATAGAGAGATTCCATAACTTAGAATTTCCTTCGGCGTAAACCAAAAATATATTTTTAGTGAAGTTATCCGCTAGATTCTTTATTTCATACCATCATATTTTTGTCCCGATTTCTGGAGCAATAAATCTCAGTTGATGTATTTGCTGTTTCTTCAACAGCAGATGGAATATTAAAATTGCTTTAATTTCCAATCTTTTCTTCAAAATTCATGTTTATTAGCCATAAAATCTACAATATTTTAGGACAGGTTCAATTGTGATTACTAATTAACATTAAACAACTTACAATTGTTTTACTTAGTTACACTCTATCCAATACCTGACTTGATTGTCAGATGTAAATGTCAAATATGTAATTCAACACGCAAACAATAAATCTAAAATTCAATCCTAGGGACAGCATTTTCTCTTTTAATTTAACAGTTTTACAAAAAATATTGTATGATACACTTGTTAAAAGTGATTTTATTTTGTTCGTGGGGTTGCTCCACTCGCTACGCTCGTTCCGCAATACTCCCCACTCACAAAATAAAATGTCACTTTTAACACTTGTATCATAAATAACTATTGTTCATTCGCGATTCAATCTTTTAACAGTAAAGAGTGAAACAAATTATTAGGGTGCCAGTGCATTTGGAGAGTTTATTATAGGTAAGTATATTATATTACGTATTATAGATATAGATATTATTCTAAATGCTATTCAGAGTAGTAAAATGACTTTGCCGTTTTCTATACATAATATACTATTTATTTCGACAAGTTATATTTTTATTATATATCCCTAGGATGAAACGAGTAAAAGAAAATGGTGCGTCATTTAGAAAGAAAAGGAAGAGAAGGGAGGAAATACAGACTAAAAATACTGGAACACTACTCAAATATATCTCCCATAAGTCAACTTCTAGTTCTTTTAGTATTGTTGCCTCAAATACGGGCGAAGAAGCAGCCCTCGAAGGCGAAAAAACATTTTCCAATGTTGTTCAAGAGGAAAGACCTGTTTCACACACTGGCGAAGAAGTAGAAAGTTCATCAAGTTCTGATGAAGAATCTGCTGCACAAATTATTCCATCTATTTCTATGAAAGATATTGGATTATGGCCTAACAAAATTGACGACAATACAAGAGTATTTCTGGTACGTCAAGGTCCCTTTGCAATTCAAAATTTGGACGCCGACTTCAGCGAAGGAGTAAAACGTCCTAATAATACAATCAAAGCCAAAGGTGAAACAAGAAAACTGAGTCAGGACTGGTTTTTTCAAATTTTGCCTAATAGCGAAAAGCTCTTAAGATCGTGGATGGTATATTCACCATCGAAGAAAAGTACTTATTGTTTCTGCTGCAAACTGTTTGATAATCTTTGTCAAGCAGGTTTTAATACTGAAAATGGTTTTAACAAATGGTGGAAACTTAATCCCAAAATTAGTCAACATGAGGTGAGTCCACTGCACATTCGATCATATTCCAAATGGAAGGAATTAGAAATAAGACTTGGACGTGGCGCAACTATTGACAAACTACAACAACAGAATATTGATAAAGAAATAAAAATAGGAAGGAAATTCTAACAAGAATACTTGATATAATTAGATTCTTAGCAAAACAAAATTTGGCGTTTCGAGGACATCGTGAAAGTGTTCATCAGGAAAACATCGATTCAATGGAAAATAGAGGAAATTTTCTTGAGCTTGTTGACTTATTGGCTAACTACGACCCAGTATTACGAGAACACGTAGTAAAAATTAAAATGGGTAATAAATATAGTATTTCTTATTTGTCGCCGAAGATTCAGAACGAATTCATAGAGCTATTGGGAGGCGCAGTCAGAAAAACAATTATGGATCAAATAAGGCAGGCTAAATACTTTTGTATTATATTTGAAAGCACTCCTGACATTTCACACAAAGATCAAACCAGTCAAATTATTAGATATGTAGTTATTGATGGTAGCGAAGTTAAAGTTGTAGAATCGTTTATTGACTTTGTAGAAACTAAAGGAAAAACTGCTGGTGAAATCACAGATATGATTTTAACGAAATTAGAAAATGACGGTTTAGATATAAAAAATTGCAGAGGACAGGCTTACGATAATGCTGCCGTCATGGCAGGAAAGCACAGCGGTGTTCAAACTCGTATTAAAGAAATAAATCCAAATGCAGAATTTGTAGCATGTACAAATCATTCTTTAAACCTGGCATGTTTACATGCAACTTCTACAGCTATCAATTCCATCACATTTTTTGGAACTTTCGAACTGTTGTTTTCGTTGTTTTCTTCTTCCACTCACAGATGGAATGTTTTACTTTCTGTCACTGGTCAAGGTGTTAAACGTAGTGTAGAAACTCGCTAGAGCTGCCGCGGTAACTGTAGTAAAAAAACATTTTTTTTTACATTTTAAGCGCTTTGGAAAAATTGACATCTGAAGAAGAAAGTAGTAAAACGAGATGAGATGCTGGAGTATTACTCAATTCTATGCAATCTTTTTCTTTTCTATGTTACCTTCATTTATGGGAACCCGTCCTTTTGGAAATTAATGACGCCCAAAAATACCTGCAAATAAAAGGGTTAAATGTCCACTAATGCCATATAAAACTAAATTCTTTGCAAACACATTTCATGGAACAAAGAGATACGCTAGTACAAAACGCTGTTATAGCAGCCAAAATAATTTGTCAAGAGTTGGAGATATCGACTGAGCGTCGAGTTAGAAGGAGAAAAAATATGAGTGGGGAAAATTCGCGAGACGTGGGGCTATCCTTACAAGAAGAAGTACGAAGAGAAACGTTTTCATCTATGGACAGAATTATAAAGGAAATAAAAGAACGCTTCGATCAGTTGCATGGCCTTGTAAGAAAATATTCGTGTATAATACTGTGTAACCTACTAAATGAAGAATTTGAATGTCAAATAAATGACTTGATTGACATTGATAAAGAACAGTTCCATATTGAAAGAAAAAGGATCCAGGTTTTTATGGCTGTACCTACACTAAAAGAAGAGGCAAAACATTGGAAAAACGGGGAGAAGGGCCCTTTTGATCTGCTAAAATTTATTCAGCAGTATAGGTTGGAAAATTCTGTTCCCAACATTGTAATTTTGTTAAGAATTTTTTTAACAATTTCAATCAGTGTCGCTAGTTGCGAAAGAAGCTTCTCAAAATTGAAGTTGATAAAAAATTATCTTCGTTCTATAATGAGTCAATTAAGACTACAAAATCTTGCAATATTGTCAATAGAACAAGAAATTACAAATAATATAAATTTTGAGAGCATTATACACGATTTTTCTAGTATGAAAGCTGAAGAGTAGATATTATATAAATATGTTTACGAGTGCATACAAATATGTCTAAAAAAATTTACTCCGTGTATTAATTAATATTGATTAAATAACTTAATAATTTATTTATGTGTATTAATTTATAAAAACCACTATTTGATTGACTTATAATAGAAAGGGCGCAAACTGGAGATCGCCCCGGGCGGCAAAAGTTCTAGGTACGCCACTGATCTTGACCCAATACTTTTTTATTTGTTTTTCCTCCAAATTTTGACTTAAGACTCAAAATCTACGTTTTTCGAGATTATAGCCCAATATAAAAGAAAAACTTCAACATTGAAAAGTTAAATTCAAAATTTTAAAAATTTTCACTTTGACTCGTTTTTTTTTCTAAACATTTTAACTCTAGTTGTGAAATTTTTCCCAACTAAGCTTAGATCAATTTTGGGTTTATTATTAAAACTTTGAATTTTAATTTCAAGAGTTCGAATTTGATTTCTTATTTGCTGAAAATATTTTTTTAAATAATTTAGAAAAGAAAGTCGAAAAAGTTGACTCTGAAAAGAAAGAATAAATAAAAAGATTCCACCTACTTAAAATCACAAATTCATAATTTAAGAAAAAATTAAAAACTTTAAAAAAAATTCTAATTTGTGTCAAAATATTTTTTTTAACACTTATCTCTGCATTTTGACTTGATCTAAGAATTTTAACTTTAGATATAAAGTTTCAAATTTATAATCCAAAATTGGAGATTATCGTTTCACGAATTTCTTGTTCTTATCTTGTTCTTACTGCAAGAGCAAGACATGAAATCTGTGAGCGAGAACAAGACAAGACAAGAAGTTGTTTTAACAAGATTTCTTGTCAAAAAATTAGCAAGAAGCAAGACTTTTGCTTTTTTCAATACTTTCTTAAAATCAGCTTTAAAAAAGTATTTTTAAATCTTTTTGAATACAAAATTCCTTTACAAGTAATAAATTCGAGCAACTGTTCTCGAATAAAAATTTAGAAATATTGAAATTCCAGAAAATATTAAAATTGATCTTTTAATTTTTCCTTGAAATTAGAATCTTAACCCAATTTTTTTTAAATTTTTGTCCTCCAAGCTTTGACTTAAAACTCAAAATCAACGTTTTTCGACATTAGAGCCCAACTCGTTTTTTTCTAAACATTTTGACTCTAGTTGCGAAATTTTTCCCAACTAAGCTCAGCTCAATTTTGGGTTTATTATTAAAACTTTGAATTTTAATCTCAAGAGTTCGAATTTGATTTCTAATTTTCTGAAAATATTTTTTAAAATAATTTCGGAAAGAAAGTTGAAAAAGTCGACTCTAAAGTGAAAAATTAAATAAAAATATTGCACCTTCCTAAAATTACAAATTCAGAATTGGAGAAAAAGTTAAAAACTTCAAATAAATTCCGGTTTGGCTCAAAATATTGAAATTTCCAGTTTTAACGTAAAATTTTTGATTTTGTATTTTCATTTTGGAGCATTTTGAATTTTTCAAAAAAGGTAAAGTGAAACCTTACCCAAAATAACCCAAAAAAAAATTTCGCTTCAAAAACATAGGTTTAAATTCGGAAGGAAAATAATTCCATAACACATAATTAAATAAATTAGGCGTAGAAAGGCCATCAATTAAAAAGAAAATGTTTTACAAAACTTATTAATGGTAAAGTTTTGAGTTGTTTTTTTAAAATTTAGAATTTAATTTCAAAATATCGACTTTCTTCTTGAAATTCTAAGATTAACGCCAAAATTTCCACTCTTTTCTCAAAATTTCAAGAAAAAAGTCAAAATTTCAAGTTTATCTGGAGTCAAAATTTCGATATCAAAATCAAAATTTCGATCTTATTAATCTCGGGATTTTTATAAAAAAGTTAGAATTTCGAGATTAAGAGGCAAAATATCGAGAAAAAAGTCGAATTTCAGAAGAAAAAGTCGAAATGTTGAGATTAAAGTTAAAATCCCAAGATTATTGAAGTCAAAATTTCAATTTCGATTTTAAAATTTGTAGAAAAAAGTCGAAATACTAATCTCAAGCGCGAAATTTGTAAAAAAAAATATTTTAAATTGTATTCTTATTGTCCTTTCTACACCGCTGTAATTTCGACTTTTTAAACCCACAATTAAATATTTAAGAAACATTGGAAAGGCATCGATGTATTGCTATAGCATACCGATGTTTGAGACTTCGATGTTTTATTGAAAAAAATATCGATGTTCAAACATCGATGCTTTTTTTAACGATCGCATCCTATGCATTCCTACTCTTCAAGAAATACTCAACATCTTTTTAATAAAGATTTGAAGGATTATAAATTGCAAGAAAATACTGAACATTTTATTTGGACGTTTGGAACTTTTTTCTAGAAATTTTAATTATTTGAAATTTGATTTAAATTTTTCAGTTATCATTTTAACTTCAAAGTTGCATTTTGAAACGTTACATTCAAATTTGTTTAAGAAATTTTTGATAATATGCAATAGAAATGTTAATTTAATAATTTTGAAAGAAAATTGGAATTAGAAAATTTTGATAAAAACTTAAAATTTCTGAAAAAAATAAAAATGTTTGAAAAATTCAAAATGCTCTAAGATGAAAATGCAAAATCCGAAATTTTACGTTAAATCTAAAAATCTCAATATTTTGACACAAACTAGAATTTTTTTAAAGTTTTTAACTTTTTCTTTAATTCTGAATTTGTGATTTTAAGTAGGTGGAATGTTTTTACTTCATTTTTCTTTTTAGAGTCGACTTTTTCGACTTTCTTTCCGAAATTATTTAAAAAATATTTTCAGCAAATTAGAAATCAAATTCAAACTTTTGAGATTAAAATTCAAAGTTTTAATAATAAACCCAAAATTGACCTAAGCTTAGTTGGGAAAAATTTCGCAACTAGAGTCAAAATGTTTGGAAAAAAACGAGTCAAAGTGAAAATTTTTAAAATTTTGAATTTAACTTTTCAATGTTGAAATTTTTTTTTATATTGGGCTATAATTTCGGAAAACGTAGATTTTCAATTTTAAGTCAAAATTTGGAGGAAAAACAAATAAAAAAGGATTGGGTCAAGATTCTAATTTCAAGGAAAAAATCAAAATATCAATTTGGATGTTTTCTGGAATTTCAATATTTCCCAATTTTAATTTGAGATGAGTTGCTCAAATGTATTACTTGTAAAGGAATTTTGTATTCAAAAAGGTTGAAAAACACTTTTTTAAAGCTTATTTTAAGAAAGCATTGAAAAAAGCAAAAGTCTTGCTTCTTGCTAATTTTTTGACCAGAAATCTTGTTAAAAGAGCTTCTTGTCTTGTCTTGTTTTCGCTCACAGATTTCGTGTCTTAAGAACAAGTGTCAGTAAGAACAAAATAAGAACAAGAAAGTCGTGAAACGCTAATCTAATCTCCAATTTTCGATTATAAAGTTGAAATTTTTTTCTGAAATTTAAATTTTTAAATTAGTCAAAAGGCAGAGAATATTGGTAAAAAAACTTAAATTTTTACAAAATGGTTTCTCGAAATTTTGACTTTAATGCAAAACTGATGTCGAAATTTTGAGAAAAAACTTTAAAATGTCTAAAAAAATTCTTCTGCAAATTTCTATTTAAACATTGTAATTTCTAATTTAATTTTGGTGAAACGGACTGGTCCTTGGTTATCTTCAAAAATTGAAACACAAAACTTCTCCCCTGAAACCAAGAGAGATTTTGTGTTTTAAGTCATAGCTTGGAGGACAAAAAATTTTAAAAAATTGGGTTAAGATTCTAATTTCACGGAAAAATTAAAAGATCGATTTAAATGTCTTGTGGAATTTCAATATTTCCAAATTTTAATTCGAGAGGAGTTGCTCAAATTTATTACTTGTAAAGGAATTTTGTATTCAAAAAGGTTGAAAAACACTTTTTTAAAGCTTATTTTAAGCAAGCATTGAAAAAAGCAAAAGTCTTGCTTCTTGCTAATTTTTTGACCAGAAATCTTGTTAAAAGAACCTCTTGTCTTGTCTTATTTTCGCTCACAGATTTCGTGTCTTAAGAACAAGTGTCAGTAAGAACAAAATAAGAACAAGAAAGTCGTGAAACGCTAATCTAATCTCCAATTTTCGATTATAAAGTTGAAATTTTTTTCTGAAATTTAAATTTTTAAATTAAAGTCAAAATGCAGAGATTATTGTTAAAAAAACTTAAATTTTTACAAAATGGTTTCTCGAAATTTCGACTTTAATGCAAAACTGATGTCGAAATTTTGAGAAGAAACTTTAAAATGTCTAAAAAAATCCTTCTGCAAATTTCTATTTAAACATTGTAATTTCTAATTTAATTTTGGTGAAACGGACTGGTCCTTGGTTATCTTCAAAAATTGAAACACAAAACTTCTCCCCTGAAACCAAGAGAGATTTTGTGTTTTAAGTCATAGCTTGGAGGACAAAAAATTTTAAAAAATTGGGTTAAGATTATAATTTCAAGGAAAAATTAAAAGATCGATTTGAATGTCTTGTGGAATTTCAATATTTCCAAATTTTAATTCGAGAGGAGTTGCTCAAATTTATTACTTGTAAAGGAATTTTGTATTCAAAAAGGTTTAAAAACGCGTTTTTAAAGCTTATTTTAAAAAAGTATTGAAAAAAGCAAAAGTCTTGTTTGTTGCTAATTTTTTGACAAGAAATCTTGTTAAAACAACTTCTTGTCTTGTCTTGTTCTGCGCACAGATTTCGTATCTTGTTCTTGCAGTAAGAACAAGATAAGAACAAGAATTCGTAAGACGCTACTTTCCAATTTGGGATTATAAAGTTGAAATATTATATCTAAAGTTTAAATTCTTAGATTAAGATCAAAATGCAGAGGTTAATGTTAAAAAAACTTAAATTTTTACCGAATCGTTCCTCGAAATTTTGAAACTTGAAAATGACGTCGAAATTTCGAGAAGAAACTTTAAAATGTCTAAAAAAAATCGTTCTGCAAATTTCTATTTAAACATCGTAAGTTCTAATTTAATTTTGGTAGGACGGACTGGTTCTTGGTTATCTTCAAAAATTGAAATACAAAACTTCTCCCTGAAACCTCTCTTGGTTTCAGGGAACAAGTTTTGTATTTCAATTTTCTAATTTAATACCAAAATTTTGCATTCGAATGTTTCAAATGAAAAAACTCAGAATTAAAAAAATTGTTTCCCAAAATTTCAAAACAATTTCGACTTAAATTTGTTTTAAAACCAACATTTTGATGTGTAAACTCGTAGGGGAAATGTAATAAATGAAACAACTTTGGAAATTTACACTTTAATTTTAAAATTTATGAAAAACGTTTCATGAAAAGATTAATGTTGAAATTGAAGAGCGAACAAGTAAAACAAATATTTGAACAGAAAAGCTTCATTCGTTTAATAATTGGATCTATTGCAGTAATTAGTAAATGAGTTTAGCGTTTCAGAATGCAAATTGTATAAATAATGCACTTATGTATCCAGGTTTTGCCATTAATTTTCTTCACCGATATGAATTTTAGTTAACAGTTAACATTCAACTTTTCAGTTGACTGCTGTATACTAAATAAATAAAATATTCTCCATAAATGTTTTATTAGGGTTTAAATATTTGAAAGCACTCAAATGTGTATTTAATTATATTGGAGTAGATTAAAAAAATCAGCCGAGTGAGACATTTAAACTCTTATATTTTAATTTATTTTAATTTTAAAATTTTTCTGAAAACTCTCATTGTTTTCAACATTTTAACCCTTTTTTGAAAATTTAAATTTGACTATTTGCATTTTTAAATTTCAACTTTTTTTGAAAAGTTCGTCTTATTTTTTAATATTTAGACTTTTTCAAGAATTTCCCTTTGTCCAAAATCACAATATCTTTCGTTTAGAGTTGAAATTCGAAGTGTAGACTTTTCTAGAATGTTTGGAAATGTTATTTTAAAACTTGAATCCTCTGAATAAATTTTCTGTTTAGGTGGAATATTGTATTTAAGAAAATTTTATTTTTTAATCCTAATATTTTAAACCACAAAATCGATAATTTTTTTCAATGAATTTCAAATTTTTCGAAATCTCCTTCTGAAACTTTCCAGTTCGAGTTTAAAAGTTTTTTTATTTATCAACGGTTATATGACAATTAAAAGTTTAAATTCAAAATTTCAACTTTTTTCATAATTGCAAATTTTTTAAAAAATTTTATTTGGAAATTTCAAAATTGTTTCAAAATTTTCTTTTTTATTTAACTTTCCAATTAAAATTTTCGATTTTATAAAAAATGTTCTACTGTTTTTAAAATTTCGGCTATCCAAAATTTTGGTTTTTTTGAAAATTTTAACTTCAAAATGTGAACCATTTTTCCAATAATTTTTGGATTTCTTCAATATGAAGACTCGGAAAAATTTGTTTTACTTTGAAAATTTGACCAAACATTTTTCAATTTTTTAAAATCTCGATTTTTTAAAAAAAAATTGACCATTTTTAAAATTTTATTCCACTTATTTCCAAGATTTTAACATTTTTGAAAATAACAAATTTTTAAAAAAAAATTCTTCAAATGTTTAAAATGTTAATTTCTTCAGTGTTGAAATTTATTTTTTAGAATTTCGATTGCCTTTTAAAAATCTTGGAAATTTTAGTTTTTCATGAACATTTTGACATTATTCAAAATTACGATATTTTCGAAAATTTAAAATTTTTTTTTAAAATTCTTTGTTTTCAGAATTTTAACGTTTCCTTTCAACATTTAAATTTGACTTTTTGTTTTTTAAATTTCAACTTTTTTTGAAAAGTTCGTCTTATTTTTTAATATTTAGACTTTTTCAAGAATTTCCCTTTGTCCAAAATCACAATATCTTTCGTTTAGAGTTGAAATTCGAAGTGTAGACTTTTCTAGAATGTTTGGAAATGTTATTTTAAAACTTGAATTCTCCGAATAAATTTTCTGTTTAGGTGGAATATTGTATTTAGGAAAATTTTATTTTTTAATCTTAATTTTTTAAACCACAAAATTTGATAATTTTTTCAATAAATTTCAAACTTTTCGAAATCTCCTTCTGAAACTTTCCAGTTCAAGTTCAAAAGTTTTTTTATTTATCAACGCTAATATGAAAATTGAAAGTTTAAATTTAAAATTTCAACTTTTTTCATAATTAAAAATTTTTTTAAAAATTTTATTTGGAAATTTCAAAATTGTTTCAAAATTTCCTTTTTTATTTAACTTTCCAATTAAAATTTTCGATTTTATAAAAAATGTTCTACTGTTTTTAAAATTTCGGCTATCCAAAATTTTGGTTTTTTTGAAAATTTTAATTTCAAAATGTGAACCATTTTTCTAATAATTTTTGGATTTCGTCAATATGAAGACTTTCGGAAAAACTTGTATTACTTTGAAAATTGGTCCAAACCTTTTTCAATTTTTTAAAATCTCGATTTTTATTAAAAATTTTGACCATTTTTAAAATTTTATTCCACCTATTTCCAAGATTTTAACCTTTTTGAAAATTACAATTTTTTAAAAAAATGTCTTCAAATGTTCAAATTTTTAAAATGTTAATTTCTTCAGCGTTGAATTTTTTTTTTAGAATTTCAATTACTTTTTAAAAATTTTGGAAATTCAAGTTTTCATGAACATTTTTACATTATTCAAAATTACGATATTTTCGAAAATTTAACTTTTTTTTTAAATTCTCATTGTTTTCAAAATTTTAACCTTTCTTTGCAACATTTAAATTTGACTTTTTGTTTTTTGAAATTTCAACTTTTTTTGAAAATTTCGTCTTATTTTTTAATATTTAGACTTTTTCAAGAATTTCCCTTTGTCCAAAATCACAATATCTTTCGTTTAGAGTTGAAATTCGAAGTGTAGACTTTTCTAGAATGTTTGGAAATGTTATTTTAAAACTTGAATCCTCTGAATAAATTTTCTGTTTAGGTGGAATATTGTATTTAGGAAAATTTTATTTTTTAATCTTAATTTTTTAAACCACAAAATTTGATAATTTTTTCAATAAATTTCAAACTTTTCGAAATCTCCTTCTGAAACTTTCCAGTTCAAGTTCAAAAGTTTTTTTTATTCATCATCAACGGTAATATGAAAATTGAAAGTTTTAATTAAAAATTTCAATTTTTTTCATATTTACGAATTTTTTTGAAAATTTTCTTTGGAAATTTCAAAATTGTTTCAAAATTTCTTTTTTTATTTAACTTTTCAATTAAAATTTTCGATTTTCTAAAAAATGTTCTACTTTTTTCAAAATTTCAGCTATCCAAAATGTTGTTTTTTTCGAAAATTTTAAGTTCAAAATTTGAACCATTTTTTGAGAACTTTTCTAATAATTTGGGAATTTCTTCAATGTCAAGACTTTCAGAAAAATTCGTTTTACTTTTAAAATTTGATCAAACATTTTTCAGTTTTTTAAAACAAAATGTCAACACTTTGAAGAAATTGACATTTTAAAAATTTGTACATTTCAAAAAATTAAAAAAAAAAATTATTCCACTTATTTTCAAGATTTTACCCTTTGTGAAAATGACAAATTTTAAAAAAAATTTCTTCTAATGTTCAAATTTTTAAAATGTCAATTTCTTCAGTGTTGACATTTTGTTTTACAATTTCGATTACTTTTCATAAATATTGAAAATTTTAATTTTTCATGAAAATTTTTACATTACTCAAAATTATGATATTTTCGAAAATTTTAACTTATTTTTTGAAATTTCCCATTGTTTTCAAAATTTTAACCTTTTTTCTGAAAATTTAAATTTGACTTTTCGTTTTTTAAATTCCAACTTTTTTTTGAAAATTCAGTCTTATTTTCTAAAAGTAAGACTTTTTCAAAAATTTTGTTTTGTCCAAAATCACAATATCTTTCGTTTCGAGATGAAATTCGAAGTGTAGACTTTTTTCAAATTTAAAACTTAAATCATCCTAATAAATTTTCTATTTTCGTGAAAATTTCTATTTAAGAAAACTCTCTTCTGAAACTTTCCAGTTCAAGTTCAAAAGTTTTATTATTTATTTTAAGTCAACGGTAATATGAAAACTGAAAATTTAATTTCAAAATTTCAACTTTTTTCAAAATTTTTTCGGAAATTTCGTAACTTTTTCCAATTTTAGAATTTTTAAAATTGTCGATTTCTTTAATGTTTAAATTTTTTTATTAAATACCCACGTTTTTTAAAATCTTGGCTTTTTTCTGCAAATTTTTACTTTCTACGAAAATTTTGACATTCTTTAAAATTCTGACGCCTTATATTCAATTTTTCAATATTTTTGTCGTAAATCTCGGGTTTCCCAAAATTTCTACTCCTTTTCAGATTGTACTTGTTTTTGTGATAATTTTGATTTTTAAATTTCGCATTTTTCAAATTTTGGTTATTTTTTTCGTAAATTTTAATTTGTCCAAAATTTTGTCTTTTCAAAATTTTAAGCATTTTTAAAAGATTTTAAATTTTCTTATAGTTTTGGTTTTTCTTGAATATTTAGTCTTTCAAAAAATTACACTTTTTTGAAAATTTGGAAATCCAGATTTACAATATTTTTCTATTCAGATTTTCTTTCAAAGCTGAAAATCGGAAAAGGGTTTCGATATTTCTAAAAACAATTCCGATTCTGATTCTTTTAATTGTTTTGATTTGTTGGTTGAAAAGCTGATTTTTTTAATTTGTAACCTTCAATACCGAAATAATCACGGGATCGCGGAATTGAGAAAATGTAACCTCCAAATCCCAGGATTAGAAATAAGGATCAGGATCGAATTCTCTAGTCTGGCGATCGCCACATTTTTCACGAATTCTTCATGGTAGACCCTTATTGAGCGGAAATATTATGTTTTTTTCAATTTATTTAACATTTCTTCGGCCCAGTTTGAGAATATTTAAATTTTTTATGGTTTGTTGACAATTTTCTAAACAGTTTTTGAAATGCGACTACGTGATATTTAAATTTATTGAAAACGTCACTTCATGACAGTTCACAAATTAAGAGGTTATTTTATTTTACATAGAATAGGTATAATGAAAAATAGGAGACCAAAAATTAGATATGGAAAAAATAAAAATTTTGTTTTTTTTTGATAAATTAGGAAAATATAAAAAAATACATAAAAAAAGTTGTAGCACTGGACATCGATGTTTCGCTCTCATTTGAGCTCGTCAGCAGTGCATAACATGGAAAGGGAAAAATGAGGAAGAAATACTTAAAAAAAATTTATTTTTTTTTAAATATAAAAGAGAAAAATAAAGAAATTTTAACATGAATAGACGTTTTATCATCAATTTACTGTGTTAAAAATTTATTGTGTTAAAAATTTAAATATTTGAAGCCCGATCCATAAGAAACAACTACTCCGAGGGCTAATACCCCTTCCGGCATTGAACTACACTTGTGGGTCGAACTTACATGCTCTTGGTGACTACTGTTCCTAATTTTTAACACAGTAAATTTTTAACACAGTAAATTGATGATAAAACGTCTATTCATGTTAAAATTTCTTTATTTTTCTTTTTTATATTCAAAAGAAAAAAAAATTATTATTAAGTATTTCTTCCTCATTTTTCCCTTTCCATGTTATGCACTGCTGACGAGCTCAAATGAGAGCGAAACATCGATGTCCAGTGCTACAACTTTTTTATGTATTTTTTTATATTTTCCTAATTTATCAAAAAAAACAAAATTTTTATTTTTTCCATATCCAATTTTTGGTCTCCTATTTTTCATTATTCCTATTCTATGTAAAATAAAATAACCTCTTAATTTGTAACTGTCATGAAGTGACGTTTTCAATAAATTTAAATATCACGTAGTCGCATTTCACAAACTGTTTAGAAAATTGTCAACAAACCATAAAAAATATAAATATTTCCAAACTGGGCCGAAGAAATGTTAAATAAATTGAAAAAAACATTTTTCACGAAATTCGACTTTTTAAAATTTCAACTTTTTTCTTTGAAATTTCGTCATTTTTCGAAGTTTTCCGAAAGCTTAGATTCAATTTTCTGGCTCTTTTCCCAAAGTTCGGCTCTATTTCCAAATTTCAAATTTAATCTGAAAATTCGATCCCCCAGTTCATGTAGTTAAATAGTAGTAGTTAAATGAAAATATACATATATTTAGACGGAACCGTTTCCGGTTTTTTTATCAATTTTTCAAAATGATTCTTGCCCCTGCCTGAACGAAATCCTGCATACGCCCGTAAATAGACATTTATTTTGCGGTTGGGGAAAAAGCAATACTCAAAATGATCAATAATTATTATCTTGTTAATTGTGGTTTTGACCTTTTAATACCTTTTTTAGCGCATTTTGCTTTTTTAGTGCCTTTGTAGATTTTTACTTTTGCTTAATTTGACATTTTCCTCAACTTTTCACCTTAGTTGATTGTGCCTAAAATCCGATCTTTATTCAGGACAAAATGGAAACTTGTAAATGCGGATGTATCCAAATTTTCATACTTAAATTATTAAAAATCTAATCTTCTCGATTTGTTTTATATTTAATCAAACTATATTATTCGTTTAAGAAAAATTTGTCGGTCAATTCGTCGAGAGTTTCTCTGAAGTTGTAATGAGTTTAAACAAGTTGAAGCATAATTTTCTAGATTAGTGAGTCCGACTCCTGTCTTGTGCAGAATACGTTTTAATAATTCGTAAGGGTATCTCAACCTCGCCATATCAAAACTTTCCCATTGGAATTTACGAATTTAGCGAACCTTCGCCGTCCTCCGAAGCTTAACTAATGACGTTCCATGCAAATTTATCTAATATCGGAATCCTACCTGTGCACATCTCGTCCCAATTTACGACCGATAAGCTAAAAGTCAGATTAAAGAACATTAAAGCGAAATGCATTTCATTAATTCCAATCGTGTATAGGGATCAATTTCTAAATCAATTTACATAAATTCCATTAACATCCGAAAGCACATCGAATTATAAAGCAGACTGCTGCTGCAAAATGAGGTCGAACGATGCGAAATAGCAACTCACGCCCCTGAAAAATACGGATACTTCAACGTGAATTTCATTGTTTGGTTTTAGTCGAATAACATTAAATTGGTAAGAATTATTTACTTTTACAGAGCTTTGTTTCTAAAGCTTTTGCATAATATAATATTGTATAATCCCACATTTTGATCATCCGGGTAAATATAGAAGTTTTAATCATGTACTCTCTCGAACAATAAGCTTCGTTACTCCCACGAACAGGTGAAATTAATTTATTTTCCTAAGACTCCAAGTAAATAAGTTGTTACACTTTTATTTCCCATGTCTCAAGCTAATTTATTTCGAATTGAGTGGAATTGTGTACAGCATCGGAATTAATTGGAAAATTAGCTTATATGAGTATACCTATAGAAGAGTCCACGCTACGATTTTATTCGAATATTAATCCTTAGATCGACTTCCATGATGTTAATTTCGCCTCAGTTTCCCAAATTTGTTAAATTTGGATGGCCTCTGTCTTCCAGGCTTTTATATTTTTGTCAAAATTTTTCTTCTTAAAATTACGACCATTGCTTCAAAATTTGACTCGCTAGGATATCTTCCTGAAATTTAGACTCTAGCTTCAAATTTCGAAATTTGTTTAAATTTGGCTCATTGCGAATTTCGACTTTTCCCTCGCAATTGTAACAACTTTCGAAAATTCGACTTTTTTTTCTGCATTCCGTTTTTTCAATTTTCGACCGAAGTTCTAAGACACGATTTTTTTCTCAGAATTTGGGCGTTTCCGAAATTGCAGCTTTCTTCCCAAAATTATTGTTTTCTTAAAACTATTTTTTCTTAAAACACATATTTTTTTCCAAAATTTCGCATAATTCTGAAAAATTCTACTTTTTCTGGAAATTCGCTTTTTTGGGTTCGATTTTTTGCTTGGAAATCTCAAAGGCTTCATTCTTAAAATTGGTGTTTTTTCAAAATGTCGACATTTATCGTAAAGCTATTTTTTCGTTTTCTCGAAATTTTAACCGTTTTCTCAAAATTTCGACCCTTTTCTCAAAATGTTGCTTCTTTATTCGTTTTTTTCTCGAAATATAGACTTTTTTTCAAAATTAGTCATTTTTTTAAATTTTCGTTCGTTTATAAAACTTCGATCTGTTTCTAGAAATTTCGATACTATTTCCATCTAAAACTTCTGCGTTTTTCGAAAAATTCCCATTTTTTTCAAAATTCTTTGCTTTTTTCTGAAAGCTTTTCTTTTTAAAAATTTCGACACGGTTGAATTTCAGACTCGTCGTTTCCTCAAAATTTCAACCTCTATCGTAAAATTGCACCATTTATTTTTCTCCAAATTTCCATCTTTTTCTTAAAATTTGTCTTTTTCTCTTCTTGAAATTAAGGCCATTGCTTCAAAATTCGACTTTTTTTCAAAATTCGACTCACTGGGATGTCTTCCTCAAATATAGACTTTGGTATCAAAATTCGACTTTTTCAAATTTGACTCATTGGGAATTTCGACTTTTTTCTCGAAATTGTAACAACTCTCTCCAAATTTTGTCTGTTTTTTCAAAATTCAGTGTTTTCAATTTTCAACTGAAGTTTTAAAGCTCGATTTTTTTTTTCAAAATTTGGGCCATTCCGAAGTTGCAGCCTTTTTCTCCAAATTACGTCTACTTTTTCTTAAAACACATATTTTTTTCCAGAATTTCCCATAATTCTGAAAAATTCTGCTTTTCCTAGAAATTTCGACTTATTGGGTTTCATTTTTTGCTTGGAAGTCTTCAAAGGCTTCATTCTTAAAATTCGTCTTTTTTTCAAAATTTCGACATTTATCGCAAATCTCTCCTCCCATTTTGTTGAAATTTCGACCCTTTTCTCAAAATTTTACTTCTTTTTTCGTTTTTTTTTCTCGAAATATCGATTTTTTTTCCAAAATTAATCATTTTTTTAAATCTTTGTTCGTTTATAAAACTTCGATCTGTTTCTAGAAATTTCGATACTATTTTTATCTAAAACTTCGGCTTTTACAAAAAATTCCCACTTTTCTCAAAATTCGACTTTTTTTTTCAAAATTTAATTTTTTCAATTTTCAGCTGAAGTTTTAAAGCTCGATTTTTTTTCTCAAAATTTGGGCCATTCCGAAGTTGCAGCCTTTTTCTCCAAATTACATCTACTTTTTCTTAAAACACAGAATTTCCCATAATTCTGAAAAATTCCGCTTTTCCTGGAAATTTCGACTTATTTGGATTCGATTTTTTGCTTGGAAGTCTACAAAGGCTTTATTCTTAAAATTCGTCTTTTTTTCAAAATTTCGACATTTATCGCAAATCTCTCCTCCCATTTTGTTGAAATTTCGACCCTTTTCTCAAAATTTTACTTCTTTTTTCGTTTTTTTTTCTCGAAATATCGATTTTTTTTTCCAAAATTAATCATTTTTTTAAATCTTTGTTCGTTTATAAAACTTCGATCTGTTTCTAGAAATTTCGATACTATTTTTATCTAAAACTTCGGCTTTTACAAAAAATTCCCACTTTTCTCAAAATTCGACTTTTTTTTTCAAAATTTAATTTTTTCAATTTTCAGCTGAAGTTTTAAAGCTCGATTTTTTTCTCAAAATTTGGGCAATTTCGAAGTTGCAGTCTTTTTCTCCAGATTACGTCTACTTTTTCTTAAAACTCGCATTGTTTGCCAAAATTTCCCATAATTCTGAAAAATTCTGCTTTTCCTGGGATCGACTTTTTTGGGTTCGATTTTTTGCTTGCTTTATTCTTAAAATTCGTCTTGTTTCAAAATTTCGACATTCATCGTAAATCTCTCCTCCCATTTTCTAGAAATTTCGACCCTTTTCTTAAAATTTTACTTCTTTATTCGTTTATTTTCTTGAAATATTGACTTTTTTCCAACATTAGTCATTTTTTTAAATCTTCGTTGGTTTAAAAAACTTCGATCTGTTTCTAGAAGTTTCGATACTATTTTTATCTAAAACTTCTGCGTTTTTCGAAAAAATCCCACTTTTCTCAAAATTCTCAAAATTCGTCTTTTCTTTTTAAAATTCAGTTTTTTCAATTTTCAACTGAAGTTTTAAAGCTTGATTTTTTTTCTCAAAATTTGGGCAATTCCGAAGTTGCAGGCTTTTTCTCCAAATTACGTCTACTTTTTCTTAAAACACATATTGTTTTCCAAAATTTCCCATAATTCTGAAAAATTCTGCTTTTCCTGAAAATTTCGACTTTTTTGGGTTCGGTTTTTTGCTTGAAAATCTTCAAAGGCTTCATTTTTAAAATTGGTCTTTTTTCAAAATTTCGACATTTATCGTAAATCTCTCCTCACATTTTCTAGAAATTTCGACCCTTTTCTCAAAATTTTACTTGTTTATTCGTTTTTTTTTTCTTCGAAATATCGACTTTTTCCAACATAAGTCATTTTTTTAAATCTTCGTTCGTTCATAAAACTTCGAACTGTTTCTAGAAATTTCGATACTAGTTTTATTTAAAAATTCTGCATTTTTCGTAAAATTCGCACTATTCTCAAAATTCTCAAAATTCGACTTTTTTTTTAAATTCAGTTTTTTCAATTTTCAACTGAAGTTTTAAAGCTCGATTTTTTTTCTCAAAATTTGGGCAATTCCGAGGTTGCAGCCTTTTTCTCCAAATTACGTCTACTTTTTCTTAAAACATATTGTTTTCCAAATTTTCCCATGAAAAATTCTGCTTTTCCTGGAAATTTCGATTTTTTTGGGTTCGATTTTTTGCTTGGAAACCTTTAAAGGCTTTATTCTTAAGATTCCTCTTTTTGCAAAATTTCGACATTTATCGTAAACCTCTCCTCTCATTTTCTTGAAATTTCGACTCTTTTCGCAAAATTTTACTTCTTTATTCGTATTTTTTCTCGAAATATCGACTTTTTTCCCAAAATTTGTCATTTTTTAAAATTTTCGTTCGTTTAAAAAACATCGATCTGTTTCTAGAAATTTCGATATTATTTTTATCTAAAAGTTTTGCGTTTTTCGACAAATTCCCACCTTTTATCTGACTTTTTTGAAAATTTTGACCTTTTAATTTGACTATTTGGAAATTTCGACCCAAAATTCACTTCTTTTTTTCTCACCATTTTAACTTCGACCCCTATCGACGTGAAAAAAGGAGGAATTGTTTCTCGAAATATTGAGTTTAATTTAAGTTTTCGTATTTTTCTCGAAACTACAATTTTTTTCCAAAACTTCGTCCTTTTCAAATTTCAATTTCAGTTACAAAATCTGTCTCTTTTTTCAAACTGTAATTCTCCACGAACTTAGGACCATTTCCTGGAATTGTCGACTTCTTTTTTAGATTTGATTATGTTTCAATTTCATCCTTTTTTTTTAAACTTGCTTTTTTTTAAATGTAGGAAACTTGAGGCTTTATTTCAAAATCCAAAGTTTTTATCAAAGTTTCGAGTTTTTTTTTCAAAGTACGACCTTTTCTGTTTTTGGTTCGATTTTTTGGAAATCTCGGAATGCTTTATTCTTAAAATTCGTGGTTTTTTCAAAATGTCGACCTTTATCGCAGATCTTTCCTTTTGTTTTCTCGACACTTCGACCCTTTTCTCAAAAAACTACTTCTGTATTGGTTTTTCTTTTCTCGAAATATCGACTTTTTTTCCGAAACTAGTCAGTTTTTTAAATCTTCATTCGTTTATAAAACTTCGAACTGTTTCTAGAAATTTCGATACTATTTTTATTTAAAACTTCTGCGTTTTTCGAAAAATTCCCTCTTTTCTCAAAATTCGACTTTTTTTTCAAAATTCAGTGTTTTCAATTTTTAACTGAAGTTTTAAAGCTCAAATTGTTTTCTCAAAATTTGGGCAATTCCGAAGTTGCAGCCTTTTTTCCACTATTTCTTAAAACACATATTGTTTTCCAAAATTTTCCATAGTTTTGAAAAATTCCGCTTTTCCTGAAAATTTCGATTTTTTTGTGTTCAATTTTTTGCTTGGAAATCTTCAAAGGCTTCATTCAAATTCGCCTTTTTAAATCCCTCCTTCCGTTTTCTTGAAATTTCTACCCTTTTCTCAAAATTTTATTTCTTTATTCGTTTTTTTTCTCTCGAAATATCGACTTTTTTTCCAAAATTAGTCATTTTTTAAAATTTTTGTTCATTTAAAAATCTTAGATCTGTTTCTAGAAATTTCGATACTATTTTTATGTAAAACTTCTGCATTTTTCGAAAAATACCCACTTTTCTTCTGCGTTTTTTGAAAATTTAGACTTTTTAATTTGTCTACTTGGAAATTTCGACCAAAAATTCGTCCTTTTGAAATATTAATCCTAATTCTAAAATTCGATTTTCTTGCAAAATTCGACCGTCACTAACAATTTTCACGTTTCCCAATCTTTTCAAAATTTATATTTTAACTTCGTTTGCTTATGCAAAGAACCTATATCTTCCCGTCATTTTACTTGATGAAACCATCATTGCAGTAGCTAGCAGGGAGCAAAACTCATTGTGCACCCTAGGAAAATTTACATTTATTTTCATTCATATCATTTTAAAAAAAAATCAAAGCCACTCCTCGTAAAACTATTTTATCATCCCCAAAAACTTCCGTTATCAAATAATGAGAAAATATCTAACTTTGTATAAATTTAAAATTGAAAAAGGGTTGATCTCTAATCGGATTAACGAACTGGAAACTGCGGTTGCAGATCAACTGGTCGCTGGAATCACCCCCTCCTCCTTAGGAAAAGACATCAGATACGCAAATGAGCATGATTGAGTTTAACGAGATACACGAATTCATAAAACATAATCTCAAATAGTGGCAATTCCCATGAAAAGAGATTTTATATTCAGAAAAAATTAGGTTCTAATAGTTGTTTAACTAAAAATAATAACAACAAAAAGCATGTCTTCAATTGTTACGTCTGCTTTGAATTCAAATCACGAAATATTTGACATTTCTGGTGCCTAATGCCGAAGACTCGAATCCCAAGCATCCAACATTATTCAGGAAACAGTTGCTACAAACTATCAACCTTGACACTGAATAAAAACTCAGCATGTCGTAAATTGACTGAACCCAGGCCCCTCGGCTATATATCAGGCTATAATTCACCTTGTTGGTATTCACATTGCAAATTCGAAGGAGTTGCTACGAACTTTAATAGTCGGGAAGGAAACGAGACAGCGGCTTTGATCTTCCTTTTCACAATAAACACGCTAAAGCGTGTCGGCTTCGGAAAACTAATTTTCCTTTGCTCTTAAAATAATATGCCCCCACTGGCGCATTTCAATGGCACATTAATGAGGAATATAATTGGGAAGAATTAAAATGAAAAATGTGCACCAGATCTCCTGAATTGAATCCTATTTTCAACGTAGTTATTGTTGGTTAAACATGGCTAGATGCATCCTCCAGTAACATCACAAAGTGCTGTGATATTGCTTTAGAGATGCTTCGTATGTTCAAACTACAATAGAATCTAGATGTTAACTCTATGCATCTTTTGAACCTGAAAGCAAACGAGAAAGGTATATTTTGTTATCAAATAAATATTGTATTCGAATTCATCTTTGACCTTCTTGTCATTTGGTTTTAATGTTCTCGTTTTCTGCACTTGAAAGGATTCTTGGAAGGCGAATATAAAATGAGATTAAATTTAGGTTGCGTTTATCAGGCGAGATGGGTAATTAGAAGAAAAAGACCCTCTCGTTCTTATTACTTCATTTTATTTTAAAAGATTCGTCCTGGAGAAATGTATAATATGAGGGTAACCGGAATTTCTATCATGTCGCCATAAGAGCGTCGGGAGGGTGCGTATACTTTTAGACATTTTAAGTGGGGATATCACGTGAGTTCCCGAGTCAAGCAAATTCCGTTCTCGCCGTTCGTTAGTTCTAAATACAATGAGTGAGCAAGAGGTTCATCCGCACGTTGCGCACCGCATTATTATTAAATTTTTTGCCGTTGAAGGAGTAACACCTGTAGAAATTCTTCGTAGACTAGAAACACAGTTTGGGGATACTTGTTGGAAGAAAACTCTAGTGTATGAATGGCACAAAAAATTTTCGGAAGGACGCAATCAAGTTGAAAATGAACCCCATGACCTTCGTCCTCGGACCAGTGTGACGATGTACAACATTAACGCTGTTCAGCGCCTTTTGGAAGGTGATCGCCCTTTAACTGTTGGTGAAATTGCAGCTCAGATAGGGATAAGCTTTGGGAGTGCTCAATCCTTACAGATGAGCTGGAGTTTCGAAAAATGTTTGCCGGGTGGGTACCTCGTATATTGACTGAAGAACAGAAACAACAACTTCTGGAGATTTCTCAGTGCCATCTTGGACGTTTTCAACGTAAAGATGATGGTTTTTGCAACGTATCGCTACGTGTAATGAGACTTGGGTCCACCTGAATCTAAACAAGCAAGCATGGAGAGGAGAAGAAAGGGAGAAAGTGCACTCGTTAAGGCAAAAACTCGCCTTTCAACTGGAGTCGAAAATTAAAAAAACTACATTTTTAAAATAAAGTCATCGAGAGAGTTGCTACAATTTCGAAATTCCCAATAAGTCAAATTTTAAAAATGTCAAATTTTAATGCCAAAGTCTAAATTTGGGGAAGACATCCCAGTGAGTCGAATTTAAAAAAAAAGTCGAATTTTGAAGCAATGGTCGTAACTTCAAGAAGAGAAAAAGACAAAGCATGGAGAGGAGAAGAAAGGGAGAAAGTGCACTCGTTAAGGCAAAAACTCGCCTTTCAACTGGAGTCGAAAATTAAAAAAAACTACATTTTTAAAATAAAGTCATCGAGAGAGTTGCTACAATTTCGAAATTCCCAATAAGTCAAATTTTAAAAAAGTCAAATTTTGATGCCAAAGTCTAAATTTGAGGAAGACATCCCAGTGAGTCGAATTTTGAAAAAAGTCGAATTTTGAAGCAATGGTCGTAACTTCAAGAAGAGAAAAAGACAAATTTTAAGAAAAAGATGGAAATTTGGAGAAAAATAAATGGTGCAATTTTACGATAGAGATTGAAATTTTGAGGAAACAACGAGCTTGAAATTCAACCATGTTGAAATTTTGAAAAAGAAAATATATAATCAGATTTGAAATTTTTTAAATGAAAGGGGTCATGAAAAATTATCTAACAATACATTTTTCAAAATTTCGATTTTTTTGAGAAAATTTGAGGTTCCGAAGAAATATCAAGAAAAAAGCCGAATATTCAAGCTCTAAGTCAACAGTTTGTGATTAAAATGGGAATATTGAAAATTTTGTTTCTATATTTTGATATTTTCTTTAAATTTTAAACTAATTCCGAGTTTAACTCATAAAATTTTGAGTTTTTATTTAAAATTTAATAAAAAGATTGAAATTTTGCATGTAAGCGCAAAACTTCAAAAAAAAAGAATTTTAAATCATTTTCAAAATTTGTACTTAATTTTCTAGATTTGAAATTTTGCCCCTTTCAAAAGTTTTTCAGCAAAAAGTCGAATATATTCGTAGTTTTATTAAAATTTTATTTTTATTTGACGCCTAAACTATTAAGCTTTGTTTTATAAATTTCGAATTTTTCGCAAAATCTCGACTTGTCTCTAGAAACTTCATGCTGGAATTTGAGTCCCATTTTAACAAATTTTAAGTCTTTTGCAAAAAAATAAACTTTTCTTCACAAAACACAATGTTAAAGCTTAAAATGTTTTAACTAAAATTCATGACAAATTTTAAGTCTTAAAGTCATTTCGATAAAATTTTGAAAGAAGTCTAGTTTTAATGATTTTTTTTTTGAAGATTTAGGATTAGGTCGAAATTTTGGAAAAAGCTCGAGATTATAAAAACATTTATTCTACATAGGTGTTTTTTTTGCAAAATTTGCAAAATTCTGCGTTAAAATTAAAACTTAATATTTTTTTTCCTGAAATTTTGACTCACAACTCGAAATGTAAACTTTTTTTTTGGAAGCTTTGATTTCGTTTTTTACAATTTATTGAAGCTGGTATTATTATAACAAAACATTTTATATTATTTCATGTATTTTTAGTTCAAACGCAAAATTTCGACGAAGAAGAAGGTACAATTCCACAAAAAAAATTTCTTTTAATTTTTAAGATTTATCTTGAAGTATTGGAGTTTTTTCAGGAATTTCTACTCCAAATTGAAGATTTTCTCTGTTTCTAGAGATTTAAGCTTCAAGTGAAAACTCGGATTTAAAAGTAAGAACTTCGAAAAAAATAGAATTTTTATTTTAAAAAAGAATTTTTCAAATTAAAATCAAATATATGAACATAAACTATAAGTTATAAATATCTTTACTATATAAACTATAATCCGCTTAAAAATGTTGGGTTTCTTCGCAAAATTCTGAGGTTAAACTTAAAATTTTTAATCTCTTCTCCAAAATTTTCACTTAAAACTTGAAATGTTGACCTTTTTCTAAAAATTTAAGGCTTTCTTTTTCAAAATTTCTGGATCTTTCAAAATATGCCATTATTTTTAAAATTTCGTTGAATTTAAGAATATATATTTTTTATTTCTAGTTTTTTTGTAAGTTTCGAATATTTTCTGAAACCTCTTACTTTAAACACATAAATTAAATTTACTTCTTTCTAAAATTTCAGTATCTCTTTGAAGATGATAGCTTGGCTATCAAAACGCGTTAGAACAGCCTCTGTTGTGTTTTTTCATCTTTCTTGATTCAGGGGATAAGATTTGTATTTCAATTTTTAAAATTTCAACACAAAACCAAATAGGTATGGAGTTAAATTCCGATTCGTTTTACAAATGACAAGTTGTTTTTGAAAAATCCGAATTTGTACTTTAGAAATTTGAAGTATAGGTTAAGCCAAAGTTTCGAACTACTTTGAAACTGAAACTGCAACGCAGCCTCTTTCTTGGTCGAAACTGGCCGAAACTGAAACCGAAGCTTCTGTTGGTCTCTAATAATAAAGTTTTAAGTAAAGTTTTCAGGAAAAATCCAAATTTTGCAAAAGGTGTAAATTTATATAGTCAAAATTTTGAGAAAACGTCAACATTTTGAAAGCGGTTTAGAAATATTCAAAATAAGCAAAACGTTGAGAAAGAGACACTTTGAAAAACGTGGAAATTTTGAAAAAAACTTGAATAAGAGGAAATTGTTAATTGTCAAAATTTCAAAACTAGTTTAAATTTTTAATAATAAAAAACGATGCTATGCATAATAACGCCAATCAATTAGATCTACCGGTTCAAAGTAAAATGGTGTGGCTTTGACATAAATGTGCATATACCGCATTGTAATTTAAATTGATGCACAATTAAGCGTCGTACACAAACGAAAGCAAATAATCTGGGGAAATAATTGAAGTGATCTCTGTTGCACACGGTATTCATTCGCTGTCGAAATTGGTTTAATTAACGGAACTGAAAATGACGCATTGTTTATCTTGCCGCAATTAGTAGAGAGAATAAAAAGAAATGATGAAAATTAATTTTTTTAGAATAATTCATAACGAAACACGCATAATTCTGGTAATTTAGAAACATCATCTAATTGACCAAGGAAAGAATAACACGCCTCCCAAATGCGTGTCGTTTCACAATGGTATTCTGTATTCAAAACTTCTAGCAACTCCACCGACATCACACCCTTAGCTTTTTTATGATATTTTAACAAGCGAATAAATATAGAAGGAATTCTAGTGAAAATTTGCCAACTAAAACTGGATGAATTTTCTTACATCTTTAAAGTTTTATCGACGTTTTTCGGAAGTCTCGATCGATGTCGAATTTCAAAGAGGTAAAACTTCGAAGGCGTATGAAATTACGAGAAAACGTAAGCCTCCTAAGCTCCAGTAACGATGCCATGGCAGCATAATTCGCTTAGTGCAGAACTCTATGTGTAATTAAGCTGAAAAGTTGCTTATCAAAATAAGACGCAAACATATATTAGCTAAAAGCATTTTCAGTGTATAGTAGGATAAATTAATGCTTTAAAACACTGTTATATTCCATTCAGATCAAAGAATGTTCTTTCAGGAGAGATCGAGCGGATTGAAGAAATTGGTGGATGCGCCGGAATCTTAATAAATTTGCATCGTTTTTATTTTTAGTGGCAGTCTTCCGCGATAATTATATTTAATAGCAACATGAAACTTAAAATGTTACTTAAACGAGATATAGGATCACTGAAAAATATGTGTCCCAATAATAGTGCGCGTCTTAATATTTTCTCTGAAGAAAATATGACAAAAGTAGATGTTGTCAGGATTCTCTTTGCAGGATATTTAACAATCGCCTACTTTATTTATTTATTTATTTATTTATTTATTTATTTATTTACTTAGTTAAATTTAATGTGCCTTTACTGTTAATGGCAATTGGAACATATTCAGATAGTATACAAAAATTGACATTGATAACGAAGGCTTCCACGGCCAGTCAGTACAGGATATACTTCTTCTGGGATTGTACCGTGTCAAAGAACTACTAAAAGTGTTCGACATTTCGTCCACGACCGTAGGGGCTTCTTCAGGAACAAAGAAAAGAAACAATAAATAAAAAGAGAAATATAAGGGAATATGCAAAAATGAAAGAATGAAAAAGGCCAATTTCAAAACAATCAGAGCACGGTAACTTAGTATGTCCGCCATACGAGAGGCGAAACTCTTCTGAATTGAAAATTGGTACAAAGGATAAGAAAGTTTAGACAGAAAAGCACGGTAACTCAGTATGTCCACCATACCAGAGACGAAACTCTTCTGACATTGGTTTAAATACGCTTGTACATTTTAATATAGTTTAGGAATCCTATTATATTATTATAATTACTGAAGGTGAGATGTTCTTTGAGGTCACCGGTTAGATTGAAGCATTGTCGAGCCTCAGCATGTTGTGGACATTCGGCCAGGATGTGTCCTACTGTAAGGCCACAGTTTAAATAATCACAATAAGGAGGATTACCAGAATTTCTTAAAAAACTGGATATTTTAAAAAATCTTCGGTGTCAAGCTTTCTAAAAAATCTAGAATTTTCGAAAGAAAGGTTTAAAAAATTAAAATCACCAGAAAAGTCGACATTTTTAAAAAGTCGAAAATTTCAAAAAAGTTGGATTTTAAAAAATATCGAAATTTTGGACCGGTGAATTGTGTGAAAAAATGTTAAAAGTGAAAGCTTGAAAAAGTCGAAATATTAATAAAATACTTAAAATTTGGAAATAAAATGGGTAATATGGAAAATTTCAGTAAAAACTATCTATCAAACTATCAAAAGTTAAATTTTTAAAAAAGATGTTTGATAAGTCGGATAAGATTAAAAAAGATCGAAAGTTTCAGTGAAGTGGCAGTGTGTAAAATAGGCAAAATTTTTAAAAAAGTTTGGATGTTCGGAAAAGGCGAAACTCGACTAAATTTACAAAGGCAGAAGTTAAAAAAAAAGCGACACTTAAAAAATCGATGTACTTTAATACATTAAATAAAGTAGCAGCCGTGAAATAGTGAATGGGATCGGATGACATATCAGTTAGTGATTAATAAAAGGAGAACAAAACACTGACGTCTATATTAAGGGTAACTTTAAATATAATTACTTGTTTTATTTGTTAAGGGCACACCACTCGGAGACATGTAAAATAGCATGTTCTATCTTGACCCCCTTAAAAGCTAAATTTTGAAAAATCCTTCCTTAATGCTCACTTACGTTTTATTGCGAATTCCTGTGCAAAATTTAAAGTTTCTTTGACTTAGGTCGTACGTTGTCTGTCAGTTGGTGCTTAAAGTTTTATTAAATAGTTAAGCCAATTTTTTGTTATTCACACAACCTTCTCCAACCGAAAATTTATAAAACGAAATTCGTGGCTACCACCGGTTAACACCATAACCTCAAAGTATTAGAGTCTGTGTACATTCCTAAAATTAAAAGTGATAACTCGATTAAATTGTGTGAATGATTATGCCAGAGACTCTGAAAACTGATCAGAAACTTCATTTTAAAGAAGGTCTCCTTCATAATCTTACGTATTCGTGTACAATCAATCCTAATAATCGTTTGGTGGTCAAAATTTCAATGAAAAACTAAGATTCATCAGTAATTTTTTCTTTTTTCTCCACAGTTTTATCTCCATGTGGTACATTTTTCTAATCGACTGCAGATCGTAGAAACTGAACAAAAAGTTTCATTTGAATATAAACAGCATATCGTCATCATAATTTCGTATTCAGATCATTTCGATCCATCTTAACATGAGAGGTATCAACAAATGTATGCAAAATTGGTCACTACATGGACATTTCTGACATCATTAAATAAGAGACCTTGAACTTTTTTTTAATAATAATCGAGTGAATAAATCCGTATTATGTTGTTAAGATTTTGCAATTTCAGGTAAGTCATCAATAGTATTTTATTTTTCCACCATAATTTTATCTTCATACTTGTAAAGATGTACCTAATCGATTAAATTGGTACATATTCTAAGAACTGCTGAGATTAAAATACAAAACTTGTCCCCTGAAACCAAGAAAGATTAAACAATACAACAAAGGTTGGTTTCAAGGGACAAGTTTTTTATTTCAATTTTTTTAGAGAGGGCCGTAGAATGATACGTCATGCTATACTGAAAAAACTTTAAATTTTCCTTTATAAGCTAAAGAGAAAGTTTTCTAAAACAATTTTGACTCCAAAAGACAAAATTTAGAAAGGTCGAAGTTCATAAGAAACAAATAAAAAACTTCAAGAAAGTCAAAATTTTGAAAAAAGGTAAGTTTAAAGAGGTGAATATTTTAAAAAAGTAAAAAATTGTGAAACCAAGACGAAACTTTAAAAAGGTTTATACTTAAAAAACCGAAATAATAAAAATAATAAATATAGAACATAACTTTCACAAAAAAAGTCGAAACTTTGAGAAACAATCAAAGATTGAAAAAATAGTTGGAATTTTTAATAAAAGCGAAAATTGTGGAAAATAACAAAATTTTCAAAATCAACATTTAAAAAAAAAAAATTGAAAAAACCTGCCAAAAAAAATATCAAAATTTAGAGACAAATATGACATTTTGGAGCAACTTTTGTTGTGTTTTTTGATCTTTCTTGGTTTCAAAGGACAAGTTTGATATTTCAATTTTTGAAGATAACTAAAGACCAGTCCGTTCCATCAAAAAAAACTGATAAGATGCTTCGCCTAAAACTGAATAGGATATCTTCCTGGTAATCTTTTGCGTTCAATCAACCGATCATCCTAAATACGACTCTTTTGGTGGTAAAAATTTCAATGAAAAAGAACAGTTAATAAGTAATTTTTTTTTCCACGATAACTATTCCTTCATATGCACCATTCTTTCTAAGCTGACCTTTATCGAATGCAGAGACTTTAGAAACTTTATCGAATGCTAAATGTTAATCATTTGAATGTTAAAGACTCTAGAAACCAATTGAAAGCTTTATTTTAAAGTAAACAGCAGATGGCCTTGGTATTCGTGTACAATCAATCCATCTTAGTAATAATATGGTGGTCAAAATTTCAATGAAAACAAAATTCCATCAGTAATATTTTCTATTTTCACCACAATTTTTTTTCAGATGGTACATTTTGCTAGCCTGTACCTCATCGATTGGTTAAGTTAAAGATTCTAAAAACTAGTTAGAAGATTCATCTGAAACTAAGTAACATATCGTCGTCATAATTTTAAGTATTCGGATCAAGTCCATCCACTTTAATAATCATCTGGTGATCAAAATTTCAATTAAAAACGCAATTTCATCAGTAATATTTTCTTTTTTCACCATTATATTGTCTTCACGTGGTACATTTTCTAAGCTGCATCTTATCGAAGTAGGTAGGTTAGAGACACTAGAAACTAATCAGAAGCTTTATCCGAAACTAAACAACATATGGTGGCTTTCATTTCATATAGCATAGCGTCGTCATAATTTTCGTACTGAAATAAAATCCCGACATTCATCTTAATAATCATTTGGTGGTCAAAATTTTAATGAGAAAGTTCTTTTTTTTTAATCCATTCGCAAAGGAAAAACTCATTATGCTTTCAAAGCATTGCGAGTAGGATGCGAAAACAATGATAGATGGCGATGAATCGCCTTCTTAAGCGAGGATAGGTTGTAATTTTTTTTCGGTAACAAGTACCATAACTTGGAAGCTCTATAAAAAAAAGTCTCCATAGACAGAAGTCCTCACTGTGTCAAGCTGGAAAGCACAGGAATTTGCTGTCTCCGACTGTCTAGTATACCTCAAGAATTTTGCCCTTGAGAGGATCAATCCTATTAGTTCCAGCGAGCATCTTCCGTAATAGTACTTGTAGAAAAGAGACAAGTCACCAACCATACGCCTGTGCTCTAGTGTTTCAAAGGAATCGGTCAGACTTTCGTCATCAATTAGGCGAATCGCTCTTCTTTGTAGGGATATGGACAGGTCACTGTCGATTAAACAAACACCTCCACAGAATGGGAATTATAAACGACCCGAGCTGCAGAGGGTGTTTAGAAGAAGATGAAAGTGTCGAGCACGTGATGTGTCACTGCCCGGCACTAGCATCAATCAGAGGATCCACGCTGGGGGACTTCTGGCCTAGTGTGGCCATTTTGAGAGAGGCGCATCCAAGGGACGTTCTTCAGTTTCTCAACAAGGTTGGGTAGCTAAATGAATGACCAAGGACACCTCAATCACGGGGATAGCACAATGGGCCCGGAAAGGGTGGCCTAAGTGCTGGCCTAAACTGTAGGCAACCCACAACGAATCCAGAATCCAGAATCCAGAATCTTCTTTGAATTGAATCCAAGAGAGCTAAAGTGTGTTTTAAGGCTGAACTCCAAGCATGGGAACAGTATTCTAGTGTTGGCCTAACTTGAGCTTTATTTAATGGTAATAGCTGATGAGATGTAAAGTACTTTTTAGCTCTAAAAAGAAAGCCTAACTTCTGAGAGGCAGATTTGGCAATGACGCGCACATGATCGTCCCAAGAGAAATTAGTGTTCGCATTCACTCCTAGGATAGATAGATTAGATCCCATCGGAAGGATTTTATCGTCCATTGGTATGTTTGTTGCATTATCCCCTGATGTTTTCTTGGAGAAAACCTCGGCCTGAGTTTTTGAAGCGTTAAAGTCGACCGAATTGTTCTTACCCCATTTCAGAATAATCTCGGGATCCCGATTAATCGTCTGTAGCTGCTGATCCCTTAGTCGATCTGAAGCAGCGATAGATAATGGTATGTCAAAGAAAAAAGATGACACAAGGTTACTATCATCTGCATAGCTGTATATAGGGTTGAAAGTTGAAGCTAAGAGATCGTTTATGTGTAACAGAAATAGAGTAGGAGGCAGAACAGACCCCTGAGGCACCCCTGCGTTAATCGCAAATGTCTCGGATGAGATGCCATCGACGACGATCTAAAGAGATCTGTCAGGGAGAAAATTGGATATCAAATAACAGAGTCCGGGAAAAAGACCATAAGATGTTAATTTAGCGAGAAGAGATCGGTGCCAGACTCTGTCGAAAGCCTTTGAGATATACAATGCCACAATCCTAGCCTCACCATATTTTTCCATAGCTGAGTTACAGATATGAGTAACATATGCTAGTAGATCGCCAGTGAAACGTTGTTGTCTAAAACCGTATTGTCTGTCGGAGATGATTCTATTTTCCTCCAGATATTTGAGAATCTCGATGTTAATAACCTTTTTCACTACTTTAGTTGTAACGAGAAACAAAGATATAGGGCGGTAGTTGTTAGCCAGATTCCTTTTTTCCTTTTTAGGGACAGGCTGCACCCTAGCAGATTTCCAGATGTTAGGGAATACACCTTTGTTGTAAGAGAGTGTGAACAGTTTGCTTAGGACAGAAGTCAACTCTGGGGCGCACTTCTTAAGAACAATAGCGGGAATATCATTAAGGCCAGAAGCTTTCGAGGTGTCGAGCTCAAGGAGAATCTTCCTGATTGTGCGTTGTCTGAAAACAACTTCAGGCATCGAAGTGCCAACCTTAGAAAGAATAGGAGGTTCTACATTTCAAGAATCAAGATTGGAATTTTCAGCAAACATGAAGGCTAACATGTCAGCCTTTTTCTTGGAGGTAGTAGCAATATTGCTATTTTCATCGAGTAAAGGTGGAAAATTTGAAGATGTAAAATTCTTTCCAATGGACTTTGCAAACCTGGAACAGTTCGGACAGTTGATAAACCTTTAGCGTATTTTACAATCGAAATCACCTTTTGCCTCGTGAATAACCTGTTTACAAGAATTTGATGCATCTATAAATATGGTCCGAGCCTCGACTAAGGGATTATTTCGTCAACGAAGATATGCGCGATTTTTGCAGGAGACAGCCTGAGCACATTTTAACTGAACCAAGATTTACTGGAGGCAGACTTCATTTGAGAGTGGGGAATTGAGCATTCCATACCAATCAGGATAGTTTCCGTGATGGATTCGGCGACTAAGGAAGGGTTGTCTGACAATGAGTTAAAGCAGACTTCCTGCCATGGGAAAGATGCAAAGAAGTCTTAATTCTTTCCAGTTTGCCGAGTTAAAGTGCCAAACCCTACGGGACTACGCCTGGGAAGGTGGTATATGAAGCGAGCGAGAGGCTGCTACAAGCTTGTTATCCGAATTTCAAAGCGGTGATGTCACAGAGATTTCATACGAATTTGGTAAATTTGTAAGGAAAAGGTCAAGTAGATTAGGTTGATGGGTATCTACATCAGGAATTCTTGTGGGTTCCTCAACTAATTGCGATAATCCACAAGTGATGGCGAAAACCTCTGCTATCCTTCCCGCGTGGTCAGTTCGGGAAGAAAACCTTAACCAGGGGATGTTGTGTAGGTTGAAATCACCAAGAAAGACAACCTTAGCGTTTAAATAATTTGTCTGTAGGTGATCTAAGGTTATGGAGAGATAGGAGAAGAGCTCTCTGTATGAGGGATCGTTTGGAGATAAATAAAGTGAAAAAATGAATATTACTTCGCTTTTGGAGCAAATTTTCAGCCAAATCACATTATGATCAGCAGATTTCAGTGCTTCTTCTCGTTGGCAGGACAGGTCGCTTCGCGTAAAAGTACAAATTCCCCTCTTGTGTCGAAATTTTGTGTGCAAGTCGTAGTTAGGGCAAAGTAAATGTACTGTATTGAAGGATGGGGAGACTTGGGTTTCTGTCAGAGACAGTACATGGGGTCTTTCATTTTGAAGGTGTTGATGAACCGAATTTAGATTTGAGTTTAGACCCCGAATGTTGCAGAATTGAATTTTAAATAAGTTTTTTAAAAGAATCTTGGCCCGTGGTACATTAAAATTTTCCGTCGATTTTGGATTCCCTTGTTCATCAGTAATTCTTTAAGGTGATACGTTAAAACGTTAGATATCTTCAAAGAGATGCTTTCAATGAGGGGAACGTAATAATATTTCGACGGCGCAATTCTTCCACGAATTATTCCTTCTTTTAACTCCAGCCCACATACCAGAGATGGAACTTAAATTCATCAAACAATTATTTGTTTCATTTGTTAAGGGCAGTTTAATTTTATATTCCATCTTTACCCTCATAAAGACCGTATTTTGAAAAATTCTTTGTTAATACTCACCTACGTTTTATTGCGAACGCCTGTGCAAAATTTCCAGATTCTGCGCCTCCTAGGCAGTACGTTGTCTGTCAGTCAGTGTTGAAAGTATTATTAAGTAAATAGGCCAATTTTTTGTTATTCACACAAGGTTCTCCAATTAAAAATTTATACAACGAAAGTTCTGGCTACCACCTACGAAGTTAAAACGTCAAATATCTTCAAAGAGATGCTTCAAATGCGAGGGATCTAATAATATTTCAACGTTGCAATATTTCCTCAAATTATTCCTTCTTTTAATTCCAACCCACATGCCAGAAATGGAAGTTAAATTCACCAAACAATTATTTGTTTCATTTGTTGAGGGCAGTTTAATTTTATATTTCGTCTTCACCTCCATAAAGACTGTATTTTTAAAAATCCTTCGTTAATACCCACCTACGTTTTATTGCGAACGCCTGTGCAAAATTTCAAGTTTCTGCGCCTCCTGTCTAAGGCCGTACATTGTCTGTCAGTCAGTGCTGAAAGTTTTATTAAGTAGATAGGCCAATTTTTTGTTATTCACACAATGTTCGCCAATTAAAAATTTATAAAACGAAACTCCTGGCTACCACCTACGAAGTTAAAACGTCAGATATCTTCAAAGAGATGCTTCAAATGCGAGGGATCTAATAATATTTCAACGTCGCAATACTTCCACGAATTATTCCTTCTTTTAATTCCAGCCCACATGCCAGAGATGGAACTTAAATTCATTAAGCTCACGAATATCCCAGGGGCTACTTAACTTTGTATACTGTCAAGAGAGAACAAAGGGGTAATGTTTTATTATTAAATACGTCTTAAGAAAATGAAATGAGAATAAGGAAACAAAAAGGAACATTTCCTTGGAAGAAAGCAGATGTGAGCACAGTAGCGCATCGTGATGAATAATAAATGAAAAAGGTAATTCAAATTTCAACGTCAAATCGCTTTAAAAGTGTAATTACAATTTTGCTTTCGATTGTAATGCATTCAAACAATGTGTTGCGATTGGTCGAAATTAAATTGGGAATTCCGCAACCCGAGTTGATTAAAAACAATTCGACATTTCTAGCAGGGATGTAATGGAACTCCGTGACCGTAACCCAAGCTGTCGGATATCCGAAATAAAAAAAATCCGAATCCGTAACCGCAACAGATTTAAATATTTCGGATAATTTCGGATGTTATTTCAAATAATTTTTCTAATTCTAGACGACGAATTTTTTAGTCGATTAAAATTGTAAGACAATTTGCTCATATGTCACCCCATCTCACTCACTGGTACCTAAGGATGCAAACGATAGTTCGATGGGAAAGCATAAAAAATATCGACACATCGTTCAGTTTATAAACGATGTTTGAAAAACGATGTATCGCATCGCGACAGAATTAAATCTGTTTCATAGAAATGAGGGTTCTAATACACAGATCAATAGGTTTAAACATTTATTAGATTCAAAGTTTGGAAACCAAAGACCGGTTTCGATCTTGTTAGATCTCGTCAGTTTGGTATATCCAACTCGAATGCTAACAAATGTTCGGACAAGTAAGTACTAAAGTATCTGTCGAAACATTTGTTAGCATTCGAGTTGCATATACCAAACTCACGAGTTCTAATAAGATCGAAACCGGTCTTTGGTTTCCAAACTTCGAATCTGTAAAAAAGCCCAAATTTTGAAAGAAAAATAAGACTTTTTAGAAAAGTTTTATTGATTTGAAAACTTGAAAATGTAAACTGAATTTTCACAATTATTGTTTATTTACTTAATATTTATTATTTTAAATTTTGGGGCCAACAGAAAATTCTTATCTTTATTAAGATTTCCAGTTTAAACTTCAAATTTTCAGTTCTTTTAAGACAACTTTCTTCAGATAAATTTCCTTTTCCCGAAATTTTAATGTTGTTAATTTCGTATCTTAATTCAAAACCTACAGAAAACAGTCGAAATTTTCATAAAAAAGATAAACAAATTTAGAAATAGCTCAATTTTTAAGTTAAAAATAAAAATTTTTAAATCAAAACCAAAACAGAATTCTCAAAATTTAGAACCTAATTTCTAAATTTGGAATATTTGAGAAGTTGTCAATATCTTAGTAAACAAATCTTCATACCTATCAACAGAAATTAGAAATTTTTGTCAAAATTCCGGTTTTAATTTGAAAATAGCATATTTTTTAATTTCAAATTTTCTTAGAAATCTCGTATCTCTCTTTATAGATTTTATTTTTTTCCAAATTTAAACTTTTTTTCCAAATCCGTACTTTAACCTTGAATTTTTATTGAAAATTCGAACATTTTTTATAAATATTTAAGATTAAAGTGGAATTTTTAGAATTTTGAGTTTAGCTTTTAAAGGTTAAAGTGTTTCTTCCATGTATGTCGAAATGTCTGCTTTGTTCGAAAAATTTAAACTTTAAACGTACTCTTCTGATCAGAATTTTTTTTTAGAAAATTCGAATTTTTCATAATGTACACTTTTTTGGAAATTTTGTCTTTTTATTGAAAATTTTAACTTTTTATGAAAATGTCGATATTTTTCAAAATTTCGACTATCAAAAATGTTAATATTTTTTTAAAATTTGTCTGTTTTCAAAATTTCCTTTTTTTTCGAAATTTTTGAAAATTTTGTTGTTCCAAAAATTTTGAATTTTGTCTCTTTTTGAAAACTAGTAGGGCTCAGAACTTGGCTTCTTTTAAATTTGGCACTTTTACAAAATCTACTCTAACTTTTTCATAAAGTTAAATTTTTTATGAAAATTTCAACATTTTTTTCATTAATTTCTTCAGAATATAAATTTTCTTTTCAAAATTGTAGCTGTTACAAAAATTTCGACACTTTTGAAATCCCTTTATTTTTTAAAATTCCAAAATTTGTAATTTTCCAAACATTTCATTTTTTGATAAAAACTTGGGATTTTTTTTTAAATTTTGATATTTTTTAAATTGTTGATTATTTTTCTTTTAAATTGTAAACTTATTTTAAAATTTCAACTTTTTTGAAAATTTAGTTTTTTCCAAATCACATTTTTTCCAAATTTCCCCTATTTTTGACATTTTTGGCCATTTCTCAAAATTTCGAATTTTTATTTTAAATCCTTATTAATTTAGAATTACATTTTTTTAGGTTGAATAAAAACCACTTTTAAAAAAATGTGGCTTTTCAAAAATTTCGTTTTTTTAATAAAAACATTTTCTCGAAAATCATCTTTTGAAATTTTTTAAGATATTACAATTTATCTTTAAATGAAATTAGTACGATTTCAAAAATTTGCCTTTTTTTGAAAAAAGGATTTTTCAAATTCCTTGCAAAATTTTGTCTTGAACATTTTTAGTATTTTTTTAGAATCTCCACATTTTTAGAAATTCTTTTATTGAAAATGTTGACTTTTTTATGAAAATGTCGATATTTTGCTAAATTTTAAATATTTAAATTTTGATTTAAAATTCGTCTGTTAAAATTTCGACTCTTTCGAAATTATAAAATTTTTTGAAAATTTCATTTTTTTAAAAAAAATTGAACTTATTTTTTAATTAGTACGACTCTAAAATTTTTCAAATTTCGATATTTTCTTAAAATTTCGCTCTTTTTTTTAAAATTCCGAATGTTATAAAAAGTTTTATCGAAATTTCAGCTTTTTTAGAAAACCTGAATTTTTTATGAAAATTTCAACATAGTTTAAAATTGCTGAAGTTTTTCAAAATTTGAAATTCGTTTTCAAAATGCTGCCTATTTTAAAAATGTTGATATTTTTAAAATTCGTTTATTTTTCAAAATTCCAAAATTTTGCATTAAACAAAATTTTATTTTTATAAATTTTAATTTTTTCTACGATATTTAAGCCTTTTCTTTAAAAATATATTTTAACGTTGAATTTTTATGCAACATTTGAGCATTTTTTACAAATATTTGAGGTTAAAGTGGAAATTTTTAAAATTTTGAGTGTAACCTTAAAATATGGGGCTGTAATTTCAAAACGTCTACTTTTTTTTGAAAATCTTAATCATTAAAGGTAACTTCCGGCTCAAAAAACGTATAATTTAAAAAATTGCGAAATTTCGAGAAAGAAGTCGTATTTTTGAGAAAAATAGTCGAAATTTCGAGATTTGAGTCAAAATTTCAACTTTAATCTTGAAATTTCGAGAAAAAAATTCAAAATTTCAATTAAATTCGGAATTTCTAAAATACTTTTCTTTTAAATTGATGTCCTTTCCTAATGTTAACTTAAACTAGCAATTAATTTAATTAAATATTTAAAAAACATCGATGTATCGATACCGAATACAGATGTTTAAGATCTCGATATTTCATTGAAAAAAATATCGATGTTCAAACATCGATGCTTTTTTAAAGATATTGCATCCCTACATATGACTGTAATCTCGAAATATCGACTTTTTTGCTCAGTTGTAAGCTTTAAGCGGAAAAAAAATTAGATAAAAAATTTCACATTTTATCAAAATTTCTAGCTTTAAGAGGCATTTGTTTTAGATTTTCGACTTTTTGTAATATTTTATTTTATTTACAAAGAACTCGACATTTTTAAATAAAAGCGAGATTTTTAAAAAAGTCTAATTTTTGGGTCAAAAATAAAAGTTTCCAAATAAAAACCAAAACAGAATTCTCAAAATTCGACCCGAATTTCCAACTTTGGAATATTTGAGCAGTTGTCAATTTTTTAGTAAAAAACTTTAATAAATACTTTCTACTAGAAATTAGAAACTTTTATCAAAACTCCATGTTTAAATTTTAAAAGTGCATATTTTTTAATTTCAAATTTTCCTAGAAATCTCGAATCTTTCCGAAAAATATTTATTAAACCAAATTTTACTTTTCTAGTTTTTTTTCGAAATTGGAGCTTTTTTTCTTCAAAACTGGGGTTTCTTCTTAAATTTTTATCCAAAAATCGAAGATTTCGTATATACATTTGAGATTAAAGTCGAAATTTAAAAAAAATTGGGTTTAACTTTTAAATGTTTTTCTCTAATTTCAAATTGTCTACTCTGTTTGAAAATTTTAATCTTTAAACGTACACTTTGCTTCAAAAAACTTTCTTACGAAATTCGAATTTATAAAATAACACTTTTTTTTTGGAAATCATGGTTGTTTTTTGAATACTTCAACTTTTTATAAAAATGTCTTATTTTTTAAAAATATATCAAAATTTTAACAAAAACCCCTGATATTCCAAATTTTTCTGGAAATTTGGGTTTTTTCTTTCGAAATTTAGTTTCCTTGACAATTTTCAACCAGAAAATCAACGTTTTTTTCAAATCGCTACCTATTTTGTGAATATATATTTTTCTCAAATATTTCAATACAAATTTGAAATTCGAATTTTTTCTTGCGATTTCAAACTTTTACTAAAAATTCACTTTTTTTCGAAATCTTGTAATTTTAATTGAATTTGAAAGAGGCGTTATTTAAAAGTTTGCACAAGGGCGGCTGAACAGCACGCTGCGGGCCCTGCTCCTCTGATTTGCAATTTGACCAGAACGAGTTCAAGTTCTCTTTTCCTATTTCAGTTTTTTTTTATATAAATACTGGAACAGAAACGCAAGTTTCCTGATTTCTCATTTCCTAGGCGATTTCGTGGTCAATTAATTCAAAGTTCGAAAAAAAATGTTTGAGGCCAGATGCTGTAACAATAAAACGAATGAAAATGTTGATGTTTATAAAAACGAAGACGGGGTATTTTAGGGTGCAATGTAATGTCATTTTTGTGTATGATTTAAAGCAGTTGAGTTTCGCCTCTAGTGAGGTTGACACACCGAGTTACCGTGCCCAGCTAAATTGTGCGTTGAAGTGAGTGATTTGTCGTTTACGGCAAACTACGTTTTTCGAAGTGCATAATTAACGTCGTGCGTGCGTTTAGATCTTCGGATCGCTGGTGCCGCGATAACCAACGAGATCGACTTCTAGTCGAAATTATTTGAGTTTTATTTTTGTTCTAGCTCGCATACATTGTATTTATTATACATTGCATGCGAAGTTTGTTCTACAAGCAGTAGGAGCCCTGCAATTTTTATTGTATAACAAAATTCTTCCCATGGCGGCGACAATGGAGAGTATCGCCGCCCAACTGAACAATTTCATGGTAATGTTCCATGAATTAAGAGAGGAGCTGAAGGTCGAACGACGAAGAATCGACCAGATCTACGGTGAAAGATTGATGCCAATGCAATCTTCACCGATCGACAGCAACACGGATTTCGAGAGCGAAATCAGTGCAATTAGCGAAGCTCCGAGCGAGGAATCGAACGGGTCGTCTTCTGAGGAGGAGAAAGAAAACGACTTCCAAGAGGTGATAAAGAAGAGAGTCCGAAGAAAGAAGGCAGCTAAGCAGCCTTTAACGCAAGGAGAGACGTCAGGAGACGAAACTCCAACACCGTCTAATCCAAAAAAGGAGGAAAAGACAAGGGAAACGACAACTCCAAAAAAGGAGTCATAAGCAACCCCAGAAAACTCTCAAGAAAAGGAGAGAAGAAAGGAAAAGGAGAGAAGAAAGCCCCCACCGACACCAAAGTTCAACTTGTCATCATCAGGGATGCAGGTAAGTATTATTATTAACTCTATTTATGTTCCAGGAAAATTTGCTACACAAAGGCCAAGTGCGTTTTCGAAGGAGTGCAAGTCCAACCGGCCACAGTTACTGATTTTAGGGACCTGACAAGGTTGCTAGAAAAAGAAAAAGTGCAATACCTCTCCTTTGCTCTTCCAGAGAAAAGCGTCAAGGCAGTGATAAGAGGCATTCTAAAGGACATCTCCGAGGAAGACTTCAAGGCCGCCCTAGAAGAAGACGGGTTTAGACCCATCAATGTCAACAGGATGAGGAATTAATTCACAAAGAAGCTTCACAATATGATGTTTGTGGAGCTTCAGCATGGCGAAGAGGAGACTTTCAAACTGGAGAAACTGATGGGTCTGAACACCTAAGTGGAAGTTTCAAGGCCAAGCAAACAGGTAAGACAGTGCACAGGTGCCAAAGGTTCAACCACGGACAGAGGAACTGCCATGCTGAAGCAGTTTGCATTAAGTGTGCTGGGAAGCACCTTAGCAAAGACTGCAAGCGTCCCAAGGATAAGCCACGTAAATGTGCCAATTACAAAGAAGACCATGTAGCCAGCTAAAGAGGATGTCTCGATTTCTCAGGACCGAGAAAGCAACAGAAGGCATTTAAGGAAGCTCAGGAGGCACCGAAGGGTAAAACGTCGAGTTCTACAGCAAAGTCAACGACAGCCGAAACGACAGCTGCAACTGCAAAGGTTTCGCCGAAACCAGAAGCTTTCAGTGCTAGGGTAAGTGGAAACACAAAATCCTACGCTTCAGGGTAGAAAACTCCAAGAAGGCGTCAAATACAAAAGCAATACTTCGGAGGAAACTAACCAAATTGTACTGGATTTGGTGAGAGCAGTCTCCGAGGCTGGAAACAGCCAAGAAGCCATAGTCTCCATAATGATGATGCTTCCAAAGATCCTCAGCCTAAAACGCTAATGGAGAGACGTCAAGAAAGGAGAGTTAACGAAGGAAACTCTGCTCGTCGCCAGCACATCAAGGCAGTTTTCTGGAACTGCAATGGACTCCAAGGCAACATAAACGAACTCAAAGTTTTCGCAAAGGAACACGACCTGGACGTAGTGATGCTAAACGAAACCAAGATGACGTTCAGATCTAAGAATCCCAAAATCCGAGGATATGTTCTTCGCAGAGACAGACCAACTGGCCGAGGAGGAGGTGCGGCTATCTATGTAAGTAGAAAGCTAACTTATTTTGCTGCAAGCACCCCGGAGCTGGAAAAGCTGGAAGGAATTGGAGTAAAAATTCAAATGGCGCAGGGATCTCTGAAGCTGGTGTCTTGTTACTCTAGAACCAACGCCCTCACAGAGACAGATTTGGCATGCATCTTCGAAATAAACAATAACAATGTTATTGTAGCCGGAGACCTTAATGCCAAAAACGTCGAGTGGGGTAGCAGAACCAACAACAAAAACAGGAAGACACTTCAAAGGTTCACAGCGCAGAACGGAATCGATGTAATGGCTCCAGAAGAACCAACCCATCATCATCTCGCCACAGAAATACCAGAGGTCCTGGACGTTGCACTGATGAAAGATGTTCGATACACTGCTAAGTTAACATCAGTTAGTGAGCTCAGCTTGGACCACAACCCAGTGATGATGACCATCGGAGATGATCGTGGACCCAAGCCTCCAGAGACCTGCCAGAAAACAACCTGGACACAGTTCAGAGAGTATCTACCAGGAAACTTGGAAGAGCCTGGAGAGATCAACACAAACGATGATATCAACGCAGCGGTGGAAAAACTGGAAATCACCATAACAGATTTAATTCTGGCAGCGATCAAAACTTTCCGGCGTATAGAAGAAAGGAAACCACTGCCAAATCACTTGGTCGTGCCAATTAGAAGGAAAAATCGTGCCAGGAAGAGAGCAAGATGGACCAATCTGCAAGCAGATAAGGCGGAAGTCAACAGGCTCATCCACGAGCTCAGGTATGAGCTCCGAGAGCACAAAATTTTTAAGTTTCAGGAACACCTAAGAAGTTGAAACCTCGAAACTCCATCACATCTCTGGCGCTAAAGCTCTAAGAGAAGATAGGAAACCTATCCCACCGACACACGGACCTCAAGGAATGGCTTACTCAGATCAGGATAAGGCCGCAACTTTCGCTGAGACCTTTGAACGACACTGTCAGGCCACACTTGAAAAAGTGAACTTAGACTTCGTAGAGGAGGTGGAAGAAGAGGTCCAAGTTCTTTAGGAGGAAGTGCCAGAAGAAGGCAAAATCATCCAACCGTCTAACGAGGAGGAAATCCAAAGCTTTCTACGCAAGCTAAACGTCAAAATGTCTCCAGGTCCAGACGGAATTCCAAACCAAGCTCTGAAGTCTCTTCCGGACCAAGCTGGCAAATACTTTGGAGCAATAGTCAATTCCATGTTTAAGTACCAATATTTTCCAACAAGATGGAAGACTGCAAACGTAATCTTCATTCCTAAGCCAGGTAAGGATGGGAAATTTTCCCAAAATTACAGGCTAATCAGCTTCTTATCCAACTTGGGTAAAGTGGCGGAAAGAATTTTGAGGAAGCGCCTGCAGAATATCATCAGCGATCCTAAGGAACAATTTGGGTTCCAACATTTGCACTCTACCTCAGACCAACTGCTGAGATGGTTAAAACAATTACTCAACGCATGAATTGGAACCAGGTAGTTGGAGCTATTTTCTTCGATATCTCCAAGGCATTTGACACAGTTTGGCACCTAGAACTAATCTACAAGATGCACCAGTTTGGAATACCTCTAACAATGGTTCAAATGGTAAGCTCGTTCCTGGATCAACCCTCATTCAGACCAAAGGTGGGACAGGAACTATCAAACCGGTTTAGGCTACAGTATGGGGTGCCTCAAGGCTCTGCCTTGTCACCTGTGCTGTATTCTCTGTTCACAGCAGACATCCCGAGAACCAATCCAACAATCAACCACACCTTATTGGCAACTTATGCAGACGACACAGCTTTGGTGGCGTGCTCTTACAATCCAGAGTTGGTCACCAGACGACTTAGGAGGCAACATACAGTCTACTAGATTACTTCGGTCAATGAAGAATCCAAGTCAACGCAGACAAGACCCAAGGCAGTCTTTTTCGCCCGAAGAAGACTCCAACCGTATGGAAATGTTAATGTTCAGGAGCAAAATGTCGACTGGGGATTTCAGGCAAAGTATCTAGGTGTAATTCTTGATAAAAGACTTACATTTCAGGCACACATCGATTATGCAGTGTCCAAAACCAAAATGCTGAAGGGACTGCTGCAAGCGATGATTGGTAGAAATAGTAACCTGTCCATTGGACTTAAATTGTTACTATACAAATCAATCATAAGACCATCGATGACCTACGCATCTGTAGCTTGGTCGGATAATCAGATGAAGAAACTCCAGAACGTCTCTCTAAGACAAGCCATGAACGCTTCATGGTTTGTGAGAAACGATCAACTTCATAGGGAAGCTGAACTACCTTGGGTAAGAGATTTTCTTAGAGAAATTAATTCTAGGGCGATGATGAGAGCGGAAACGCATCCCAACGAACTAGTTCGACAGGCAGTGGATTACGATCCAGACATCCCAACCAGGATTAGGAGACCAAGGATGGTCCTCTAGGCTACGACTTCCATTTCGAAAATTTTTTGTTTTGTTTGTTTCTTATGTTTCAGACAAAACAGCTTACGATAGTGCTCCAGCACTATTGTACTGTTCCGACGGAGGGAATTGGTGGCCAAGGGCCTGGCCCGAAGAAGTAGGGGTTCTTAGTCGGTACCCGTAGTTTGAGCGGAAGTCCTACACTATTTGGGCTATCTTCCCAGATTTCCTTAACGGATTTTCCCCCACTTAAAAAAATGATTTGAAGCACTTGTGCTTTGCAAGCGTTGCTTGGAGTCTCATTGTTCTGCAATCACACGAGGAGTACTGATATTACCAAGAACAAAGGAATTTTGGAATTCGTATGGTTAAAAATGTATTTACAGTCACAGTCTTGTGTTATATTCTATTAATCTAAAAAGACTTCATTTTTAGTTCGCCTGAACCCATTGGGTGGTTTAAACAGTCGGAATTCCCTGTAATAAGGTCCAGGGTGTAGCTGTATGTCACGTTGTTTACTTGTGCAATTTTTGATGTACTACCTTGATCAAAAAGTTCCCGGAATTTATTCAGAAAATTAAAAATACAAGTTTATTTATCTAAATCTATATTGTGTCCTTCAAAGTAATCCCCATCGACTGCAACACACTTATGCCAGCGCTTGATCCAATCCTCGAAACATTTTTTATATTCGGTTTTCGGTATGCCCATCAGTGCTTCCTGCGATTTTTCCATTACTTCCTCTCGGCTGCTGAAACGCGTTCCCCGTAATTGTTTTTTAATTTGATTGAACAGAAAGAAGTCACAGGGAACCAAATCAGGTGAATTCGGTGGCTGTTGGATGGTATTTGTTGCATTTTTCGTCAAAAAATTAGGTATAATGATGGCGTTGTGCGACGCTGCGTTATCATGGTGCAAAATCCATGAGTTTTCTGCCCACAATTCTGGTCTCTTTCGGCCAATTGCTTCACGCAAACGTCTCATAACGCCCAAATAATACTTTAAATCCATTTCTAAAATTGTAAAAAATCGCCAACCCACACACAGAGATAGATGCACTCTTGGTTACGTTACTTTTGCAAATGTCAAGCTATGACGCTAAGATTTGGAGGGAATATCAACAACAGATGTACTAACTTAACAAAAAAAAAACAAAACTCAAATCGAAACGATGGGAGCGCTACACGGTGGTTATTCCGGGAACTTTTTGATCAGGGTAGTATATCATGATATATATATCGCCATATTTATCAGGATATATATCGCTTGATATATTTAGTATTCATTTATTATTATTATTTAGAATTTTATCTCGAAATGTTGAATGTATAAATTTCTAGTTTCAGAAAAATTCGAAATTTATTGCATAAACCTTCTCTATTTTTCGACTTTGGAATCTCAACATGAATTCGATATATTGTAGATTGACGTAAAATTAGTGTTTAGATTCAGATGTATGCAATGCAGTAACTATAATTAGAAGCAATAAACTACAAGCCAATTCCTTTTAGCGGGTGTTTTGTAATGAGGTTAATTAAATTTATATCTAATCAATTCAAGCCTTAATAATTTTTACAGTAAAATTCATATGAACTGGCACAATAAATTTTATCTTTATGATTGCACACTAGTTTAACTGCATAGGATAAAATATTGATGTAACAATAAAATTCCTCATTAAAGTAAATAATAAATTTTATCGCATCATATGCATCGACATGGATCATTATGCTCTGAATCTTAATGACGCAATTTTATGTAAAAGCCTAATGAGCCCTTATGTAGAACTACATTTAATATGGACTATGACTTTGATCTTCCGTTATAGATCTGAACTACTTCTATGTACTAAAATATTCTTCTTCTAGACATTCGATATCGTGAAGTACAACGTAACTCCTTGATAGGTAAATAGATAAAACAATTTAGCGATAAATTGTTAAAAATACTCTGAAACCGTTTATGGGTAAATTTTTAATGGTAATTCCGTGAATAAAATATATCAGCTAGGTTCGAAATAGATTGAAAAAAAAAACGATTTCTCCGGTTTAAAAATTTAAAGAATATAAAAAAGTAATTGGAGAAAAATATTACAATTCGAAATGTTTCATAAACAAATTAAATTTTAATACCAAATTTCGAGGCCAAATTAGAAATTTTGGAAAAGAAAATTGAGTGAGAAGCTTGAAATATTGAGAAAAACACCTCAATATTGAAAAAACTTAAATTTTTAATTTTAAGTTAAAAGGTGAAAAAGTATCAAACGCTGCGAAATAATTCGCAGCTTTTAGAAGAAATCAAAATTTCCAAATATAAAAATTAGAAATGTTATATAAAAATATCTTAAGTTTCAAATTAGCTTTCGAATTTTCCAAATTAAATCTTGCAATTTCGGTGCAACGAACTGGTCCTTGGTTATCTTCAAAAATGAAATACAAATCTTCTCCACTGAAACCAAGAAAAATTCAGTATCTCTCTGAAGATGATAGTTTGTCTATCGAAAAGCGTTAGAACAAATTTTGTTGTATTTTTTTTGTATTTTTTAATCTTTCTTGGTTTTAGGAGACAAGATTTGTATTTCAATTCTTGCCATTTCAACCAAAATATTTCTCATAATTTCAGTATTTAAGTCCATATTTGGAGGTAAACGTCGAGCTAAATTACTCTAATGAAAACTTTTTTTTTGAAATTTTGTCAATTTACCTGAAATGCTAGCTTTGGTTTTAAAACTTATTTCAAAAATGATCAAAATTTTAGTTAAAATTCAAAGTTGAAATGTCGAGAAAAGTTGCAAATTTAAGTTTATAAAAAGAAGCAAATTTTGACATGGAATTTCAAGAATTGTTTTTGTCGTATTTAAAAATTTTGAATTTAAACTTGGAATTTCGACGAAAGATCGACTATTTGCTTAATCAACTTTTAAAAAAAAGTGAAGTTTTGATATGACAGTATAACTCTAGACAATATTTCCTTATAGAACTTAGACCATTGATTTTGAACTTTTTATAAACATTTTATGTGGCTCTCATGAAATTTCGACTTTTTTCTTGAAATTCTATTAAAAAAATATGTAAATAAAAATTTCTACTTCAAACTCACAATTTTGACGAAATTTCGAAAAAAACGACTTAAAATTTATCTACAAAATTTTCAATTTGGTTACCTTAGTGTCAAAATCTTAACAGTAAACTTGATATTTCACTTTTATGTTATTTTGTTAATAGTTTTCGTTCTGTTTTCTTAACTTGGACTTTTTTAGTATAAACTTTTTAATTTATAAAGTCCTAATCAACATTTCTAAAAAAATTGAAAAATTGTGATTTGAATTTTACTAATTTAAAATTCGACTTTGGACAAAAATTTGAATATTATACAAAAGAAATAAATAGGCCCTTGACAGAACATAAAAAATTTTGAGAACTAAGCACGATTTTTTAAAAAACGCGAAATTTCAAAGAAATTTCGAAATCTTAAAAGAAAAACTAAGTTTAAAAAAAATCCAAAATTTAATGTCAATATAAAAAATTTGACTTAAAAGTCGACATGCTAAAAAATTGTGAAATTCGATTTTCAAAAAAAAAAAAAATCAAAATCTTAAAAAATAGTCGACATTTTCGAAATAGTCAAAATATTTAAAAAGGGACAAACTTTTCAAAATAGGTCAAAATTTTGAAAAAATATCGACAACTGGAAATTTTAAAGAGTAAAAATCGAAAAAGGTAAAATTTTGAAAATATTCTAAGTTTAAAAAAAATCTAAAACATTCTAAAATAATTTGTAATTTTTAAAAATCGAGATATTTAAAAATTCTTAAAAATTAAAAAAAAAGGTAAAATTTTGAACAAATAATAAATTTTAAAAGCGAAATTTTTAAAAAAGCGAAAATATCTATTCCTATACTAATTTTCAAAAAAATGCAAGTCAAAACATTAAAACTTTCGAAGTGTCTTAATTAAGTTTAATTCTAGATGAGTTTTGTTAAAAAGTCGAAATCTTAAAAAATAAAATAATATTAAAAAGTTGAAATTTTGAAAAAAAGTTAATATTTCAAAAAAATTGAAACTTTTGTCAAAAAAACAAAGTCGAATTTTTGAAAAATTTTGAAATATTCATAAAAACGTTATATTTTCACAAAAATTTAAGCTTTAAAATAATCGAAAATTTGATGTTACAATTTTTAAAAAACCGAAAGTTTGAAAAATGCTCAAACGTTTCAAAAATGACGAGAATTGGAAAACTTCGAGATTTGAAAATATCAAACTTTTCTAAGAGAAAAAAAAGCAATTTTCTAAAAGAAAAGTCAAAATTTTCAAAAATAGTCCTGAATTTTAAAATGGGCAAAATTGTGAAATAATGTCAATATTTGACAATAAAATTGAAACATTATTATTCGAATCGAAATCTTAAAAAATGGTCGAAATTTTCAAAATAATCAAGATATTTAAAAAGAGACGAACTTATCAAAAGAAGTCGAAATTTTGAAAAAATATCGACATTGTTCTAAAAACTGGAACTTTTAAAGAGAAAAATCAAAAAAGGTAAAATTTTGAAAATAGTCTAAGCTTAAATAACATCGAAAAGGTTCGAAAATAATTTGTAACTTTTAAAAATCAAGATATTTAAAAACACTTGAAAATTTGTTAAAAAAGGCAAAATTTTGAACAAATAATGAAATTTAAAAAGCAAAATTTTTAAAAAAGTAAAAATATTAATTCGTATACTAATTTTCAAAAAAAGCAAGTCAAACCACTAAAACTTTCGACATGTCTTAGTTAAGTTTAATTCTCAGAATAGACGAGTTTTGTAAAAAAATCTAAATTTTAAAAAATAGAGCAATATGGAAATTTTGAAAAAAAGGTAATATTCTGAAAAATTGAAAATTTTAAATAAAAAAAAAAGTCGAATTTTTGAAAAATTTCGAAATATTCATAAAAACGTTATATTTTCAAAAAAAAATCAAGCTTAAAAAAAATCAAAAATTTGGTGTTATTGTACAATTTTTAAAAAAATTAAAAAATGATCAAAAATTTCAAAAATGGCAAAAATTGGTAAATGACGAGATTAAAAAATATCAAAATTTTTAAAAAGTTGTTATTTTATAAAAGTCAAAATTTTTAAAAATATTCCCGAATTTCAAAATAGGCGAAATTGTGAAAAAATGCCGATATTTGACAATAAAATCGTAAGAGGCACTAATTTTCAAAAAAGCCAAAATTTACTAGCCAAAATTTTCAAAGAAAACAGAAAATTTAAAAAACCACAATTTTTTTAATTTTAAATGTTTGAAATAAAATATTTAGAAAATTCCAAATATTTGAAAAAGTCCTATTTTGAAAATGCACCAATTTTGAAAAAATGCTAATATAAAAAGTCGAAATTTAAAAAAAATTGTACAATATTAAAAAGTTGAAATTCTGAAAAAAGTTAATATTTTAAAAAATTGAAAATTTTAAGTCAAAAATAGCCGAATTATTAAAGAAATTCGAAATATTCATAAAAATTTTATATTCTCGAAAAAATTCAAGCTTCAAAAAAAATCGAAAATTTGAAGTCAAAATTTTTTAAAACATAAAAGTTTGAAAAATGGTTAAAAATTTCAAAAATGGCGAGAATTGACAAATGTCGAAATTGGAAAATATCAAAATTTTTAAAAAGTCGTAATTTTAGAAAATTCAGAATTTTTAAAAGTAGTCCTAAATTTTAAAATAGGCGAAACTGTGAAAAAATGTCTATATTTGACAATAAAATCGTCACTATTTTTCACAAAAAGCCACAATTTGCTAACCAAAATTTTCAAAGAAAACAGAAAAATTAAAAAACTATGAAATTTTTGAATTTAAATTTTTGAAACAAAATATTTAAAAAGTTCCAAATGTTTAAAAAAGTCAAATTTCGAAACTTTTGAAAAAATGTTGAAATAGAAAAAAATTGAATTATATTAAAAAGTCGAAAATTTCAAAAAAAGTTAACATTTGGGAAAGTCGAAAATTAAGTCGAATTTTCGGAAAATATCGAAGTTTTCATAAAAAGTTTAAATTACTTAAAACATTCAAGGTTCTTAAAGAGTCAAAATTTTAAAAAGTCAAAATTTAAAAAAAAATCAAAATTTTGGAAAATGGTTGAAAAATTCAAAGAAAATGTTGAAAAATGTTGAGAATTGAAAAATTTGGGATATTTAAAACAGTTAAAATTTTTGAAAAATTATTTACTAAATAATGACAAAACTGTCATTTTGAAAATGTCGTGGTTTTCAAAGAATACGAAATTTATAGAAAGTTGAAATTTTACAAAACAGTTGAAAATTTCAAAAATAGGCGAAATTGTGAAAAAATTTCGATATTTGAAAATAGAATCGAAATTTTTTAAAAAATTCGAACGTCTGGAATCGCATTAATTTGAAAAAGAGTTGAAATTCTGGAAAATAAATCATAACCTTCACAAAATCCAAAGATTTTAAAAATGGCAAAAATTACAACAAAAAATCGAAATATTTAAAGAGGCGACTTTCAAAAAAGGGGAAATTTAAAAAAAGTCGAACTTTTAAAATTAAAATTTCCGAAACAAAGTTTAATATGAAAAAAATGGAAAATATAAAAAAAATCATTAAATTTTAAACATTCAAAATAAAAATCAAAATATTCAAGAAATGATAAAATTTTGAAAAATTGACCCTTAAAAATTGAAATTCTTAAAATTAGGCAAAAATGCACAAAAGACAAAGTTTTAAGAAATCATGATTTTTAAAATGTCGTACTTCTTAAAAGGTCGTGCTAAAAAATATGTAATTTTAAAAAAGTCAGTATTTTCAAACAAGGTTGAGATTTTTAAAAAATATTAATATTTTAAAAAACAATCATTTTGAAAAGGGAAAAAATTTCTAAATTAAAAAAAAAATGAAAATTTTTATACTAATTTGCTAAAAAATCTGAAAAAAGTAAAGATTTTCAATTAAAAAAAAAAGGGGTCGTGATTAAATCAAACTGAAAATTTTCAAAAATAGGTAAATTTGCAAAAAAAATGGAATATTTAGACAAGTCGACATTCTGCAAACTGTCGAGATTTAAAAAAGCTTGAAATTTCCAAAAGGAGTCAAAATTTTAAAGATCCAAATAATAAGAAATGAAACTAAACGAAATTTTGAAACATTCTCGAATTTAAAAAAATTAAAATTAAAAAGGATAACTGCAATTAAAAAAATGAAGTCCTAAAAAATCTCGAAATATTGACGACATGAAACAAATGAAACAAAGTCAAAAAGGACGAGATTTAAAAAAAATCAAAACATCTAAGTAATCCCAAAGATCGAAATTTCGTAAGAAGTGAATGTTTAAAAAAAAAGGAATTAAAAAAGTCTTGCTTTCAAGAAACTTAACAGTTAAAAAATAGAAAATAATAAAATCTGTTCAAATGTTGAAAATAATTATAAGAAAAGTCAACATTTTAAAAAATATCAGAACTTTTAAAAAGAGTCAATATTTTTAAAAAGACGATAATCTGAAATTCTAAATATGTAAAAACACGATTATTAGCGATTTAAACAATTTTGGACATGGTCAGACAACTCGGCTAACGCCTCGTCGCCTGGCAACGTCCTCGATAATTATAAATCGCATCATAATCTCGTTACATTAATAGCTATAAATGTAAACATAGAATTTTCAGGAGAGCAATAAAATCTTTAAAAAATTAATTATAATAGGAAAATAAAATAATTGACAAAAAAATTACAACAAGAACAGCAGTGACGGTCTTCTGTTTCAATACATTTAAAGGCAAATTTTAAGATTTTGAATTGAGTAACCGTTTTAAGCACATCTGATCGTTCCTAGCAATATTCTTGTCATGCATTAGTCGTTGCAAAAATGTGATTCTCAAGTTCACAATAGAAGAATTCTAGTGGTTTATCTTGGGGGCGTGGTGGCCACGCGTGCGGACCATCGTTTTTGATAAACTGGGTCTCAAATAAGTGGGCGAGAAAGTCATTGTCTATTTTATCGTTATGAGCTCCACAGTGTTTCAGGAATGTGTCAAATTTGGAAAAAAATCATTTGTGGAATAACTAATCCTCAATATTTACACTTTAATTTTGAAATGTTAATTTTAAAATTGAATACTCCACAGTTTGTTTAAAATACTGCGAGTTTTTGTTAATGGCTTTGGTTTTCTTATTTGCACATTTAAAAAAAAATTTAAAATGTATAAACACGGACTTGAAAATATTTCGAAAAAAAAAAAAAACAAATTGAAATATTTATATTTTTGTTGTACAAGTTCTTATGAACTTGTATTAATAGTTCATGTTTGAAAATTTTGAGCTTAAGATAGAAATTTTAATAAAAGCTCGAATATTCAACTCTGTTCAAAACAATTTTTGGGAACAGTCAAAATTCCAAGATTACAAATTTGGTATTTAAAAAAATTAATAAAACCTCCAATTCTACTCTAAAGTTAGACTTTCTAAAAATTTTGATATTTCCTCTCAAAATGTAGACTTTTTTCTCGAAATTTTAATTACCAAAATAGTTAAATACACATTTCGAAATTAATCAGAATTTTGAAGTCAGATTTTCCAATAAAAAAAAAAACACTCCAAATACAAAAAATATCATAATTTTCAATCTCAAAGAGTATTTTTGAATTTTAAATTTAAGTATTCTTCTTTTTCCTTAAACTTTGTTAGTTTCATTCTGTTTTTTAAATTTCACTTTTCTTTTTTTCTTTGGTAGAACGGACTGATCCTTGGTTATCTTCAAAAATTAAAGTACAAATATTGTCCTTGAAGATGATAGCTTGGCTATCAAAACGCGTTAGAGCAACCTTTGTTGTGTTTTTTAATATTTCTTTGTTTCAGAGCACAAGATTTGTATTTCAATTTTCACTTCTCTTGAGAAAATTATGAAAAACAAATTCAAGTTTTAACAAAAAATTTAAGGGAAAAACTGAAAACTAAAAAAAAATTTACTAATTCTGACACTAACGTAAAATTTAGACTTTTTCTAAAATTATTAACCATTTTTTTCATAAATTTTCCGAAAATTATACAGGAAATTTCACAGGTTGTTTTCCTGTTTAAAACTTTTTCGCGAAATATAAATTTTAATAACTAAATTCGAACTCTTTTTTTCAAAACTTGCATATTTTCTGAACCTAAACCAGTTTTGAATGTTTTAATTTAGAAGCTACAAACTTTCTTTTGTGTCATTTTTTGAAAAATGCCGGTGAAATACGCCCGTATTCACATTCCCTAAAGCTTTTTGAGCTCCTCTGACTCGTGCGTGATGATGGTTGATGCCAAACAAATATTATTTGGACCAGAAATATCTTTAACTTTATTTTTCATATAAAGAAATTAATTTTTTTTTAATTTACATTTTCACTAGATTACAACTCTTAAGGAGGCAAATTTGGTCGCCCTAAAATTTGGCGCCCCTGATTTGTTTGTCCATTTGTGCATAAAAAGTTCAGGTACTCAACATTAGAAGGATTCGATTTATTTGGTGTGTAACGGCCGAAATGAATGTCGGGCTATTTTGAGCATGAACCTTTTATAAAGGATATGATTTATTACTTTTAGAAAATTCACTTCCTTTTAGTACAGTTAGAGAGGGAAAAAGTTTCTTTTTATGCGTTCCGAATGCAGGTAAATACATTTCGATGAGTTTTTGAATATCGTTCTCCTTTCTATTGTTGTGTTCATAGCTTTTACATTATTTAAAAAGCGACTGAAAGAGTTAAAATGTAGAGAATGTCATTCAAGCATCCAAAGAAATGAAACGAATTTATATGACAAAGTAACTTCTTGGAAACCAAGTTTTATAAAGTCAGAACGTTCTTCTTTCTTTGCATGAATTGATTCACTGCTTGCTAAAATCTTGAAAATTCGTAGTAAGAAAAATATCATAAAATCATATAAATTTCAGAGTTGGAACTGTCGAAATTATAATTGAAATTTCAGGGAGGAAAAATAATAGATTTTAATTTTGGTGGAACGAAATATATTTTAAGTTTAATTTGGAAGTTTTAAGGAAATTTCAAAAACTCGTAAAAAATTCAAACTAACCACATTAAAGTCAAAGTTTTAGAAAAGGACTTTAAACCTTAGAAGAAAATTTATTGAAAAGAAGTATCCAGTATAAATTGAAAATTCGACACAAAAAATTTGACATTTTGTTTCTTTGTCGATATTTAGGAAAAAATTTTAAATTATTAAAAATTTCATTCGAAAATCTCTACATTTCGGATTTTTTTTTAACCTTTGTCAAAATTTTAACTTTGTTTTTAAATTTCGTACTTTTCTATGGCTTTTGATTTTTCTTGGAAATATTTTTGAAACATTTTTATTTTTCTAAAAAACCGACTTTTCTGAAAATGTTGATTATTCTGAAAAATTTCACATTTAAAATTGTTCTTTATTGAAGAAATACAACCTTGTCTTAAAATGTTCACTTTTTTTTTAAATTTACCTTTCTCTTAAAAGTTCAATTTTTTTCAAAATTTTGACATTTTGATAATTTTAGGTTTATTCAAAATTTCGACTTTTTCTCAAGATGTCAACTGACTCAGACTGTTTCTGATTCGATTTTTTTTGAATGTTTCGACTCCCTCTGATTATTTTATTTTTTTTTCAGAATTTCAACACTTTTGAACATTTTAATTCTCTTTCAAAATCTTGACTCCTTTGAAATTTTGATTTTCTGAAAATTTCGACTTTTTTTTAAAGATTTCAACCTTATTTGAAAATTTCCCCCCCTTTTTTTAACTTCGAGACATTTTTAAAATTTTAGGTTATGTTCATCTTAACTTTACGTTGTTTAAAAGGTTTGACCTTCCTTTGAAAAACTCGCTTCCTTTTTTTTTTAATTTCGAATTATTTTTGAAAAGTGCTTATTTTTAAAACTTTTGACTGGTTTTCGAAAAGCTTGAATACTTTGAAAAGAACCGTTCAAAAAACTCGCCATTTCTTTGAAAATTTTGATATCCCAAATTTCGATTTTTTCATTTTGACACTTTTTAAAAAATTTGGCATTCTCCAAAATTTAAAATTTTTTTGACAAAATAAACTGTTTTTGACAAATTTTGCGTTTTTCTTTTTGAAAAACCCTGTTTCTTTGAAAAACTCGCTTCTTATTTTTAATTTCGAATTATTTTTAAAAAGTAGATATTTTTGAAACATTCGACTGGTTTTCAAAAAGCCCGAATGCTTTGATAAAACCGTTTAGGAAACTTTTTGAAAATTCCGGCCTTTTTTCAAAATTTTGACTATTCCACGATTTTTTTCATTTTGACTTTTTTTTAATAAATGTACCTTTCTTCAAAATTTTGAATTTTTTCTGAAAATTTAAACTCTTTTTAAAAATTTAACATTTTTTTTAAAAAACCTGTTTTTTTGGAAAACTCGCTTTTTTTTTAAATTTCGAGTTATTTTTAAAAAGTCGTTATTTTTTAAACTTTTGACTGGTATTCGAAGAGCCCCAATGCTTTAAAGAGAGCCGATTAAAAAACTTTTCAAAAATACTGACCTTTCTTTCAAAATTTCGACTTTTTCCAAATTTCGATTTTTACATTTTGACTTTTTTTTATAAATTTGACTTTCTTCAAATTTGAAATTTTTTCTGAAAATTTAAACTCTTTTTATTAAATTTTACGTTTCTTTTTTTAAAAAACCTGTTTTTTTGAAAAATATGCTTCTTTTTTAATTTCAAATTATTTTTGAAAAGTGGTAATTTTTGAAACTTTTGACTGGTTTTTGAAAAGCCCGAATGCTTTGAAAGGAATCGTTTAAGAAACTTTTTAATAATCCCGAGCTTTTTTTTTTAAATTTCGACTTACAAAATTTCGATTTTTTGAATTGGACTGTTTTTGAAAAATTTGATTTTTTCAAACTTTGGAATGTTACTTAAAATTTTAAATGGTTTTTAAGAACTTTTACGTTTTTTTTTTAAAAAAAACCTGTTTCTTTGAAAAACTCGCTTCTTTTTTTTAATTTCGAATTATTTTTAAAAGTAGATATTTTTGAAACATTTGACTAGTTTTTAAAAAGCCCGAATGCTTTGAAAAAAAGGGTTTAAAAATTTTTTTAAAAATCCCGGCGTTTTTTTTTCAAAATTTTGACTTTTCCAAAATTAGGATTTGTTTTCATTGTGGCTTTTTTCAAAAAATGTAACTTTCTTCAAAATTTTGAATTCTTCCTGAAAATTTAAACTCTTTAAAAAATTTTATGTTTTTTTTTTGAAAAAAGCCTGTTTCTTTGGAAAACTCGCTTCTTTTTTTAATTTTGAATTATTTTTGAAAAGCGGTTATTTTTGACATGTTATCGAAAAGCCCGAATGCTTTAAAAAGAATGGTTTAAAAAACTTTTTAAGAATCCCGATTTTCTTTTTAAATTTTGACTTCCCAAATTTGGATTTTTCATTTTGACTTTTTTCGAAAATTTGACTTTAAAATTTGGAATTTTTTCCAAAAAGTTACACTCTTTTTGAAAAATTTTACGTCTTTTTTTCTGAAAAAACCTGTTTCTTTGAACAACTCGCATCTTTTTTTTTAATTTCGAATTATTTTTAAAAACTAGATATTTTTGAAAGTTTTGACCTTTTTTCGAAAAGTCCAAATGCTTTAAACCTCTTGAAAAACTTTCTGAAAATCTAGTCCTCTTTTTAAAAATTTTGAATTTTCCAAAGTTTAGATTTCTCATTTTTTCGAAAAATTTGACTTTCTCCAAAATTTAGAATATTTTCTAAAAAGTTACTTTTTCAAAAAATTTACGTTTTTTTTATTAAAAACCTGTTTATTTGAAAAACTCGCTTCTTCTTTTTAATTTCGAATTATTTTTGAAAAGTAGATATGTTTTAAACTTTTGAATGTTTTTTGAAAAGCCTGAATGTGTTAAAAGAACGGATTTAAAAACGTTTTGAAAATCCAGGCCTCTTTTTGAAAATTAAGTATTTTCCAAAATTTCGATTTTTTTATTTTGGCTTTTTTGAAATATTTGAATCTCCTCAAAATTTGAAATATTTTCTGAAATTTTCAACTTTTTAAAAAATTTTACTTTTTTTTGAAAAACCTCTTTCTCTGAAAAACTCCCTTTTTTTAATTTCGAATTATTTTTAAACGTGGTTATTTTCAAAATTTTTGACTGGTTTTCGAAAAGCGCGAATGCTTCAGAAAAACCGTTTAAAAAACTTTTTAAAATCCCGAACTTTTTTCAAAATTTTGACTTTTCCCAAATTTTGATTTTTTCATTTTGGCTTTTTCCAAAAAATATGACTTTTTTCAAATTCTGAAATTTTTATTGAAAATTTAAACTCTTGAAAAATTATACGTTTTTTTTTGAAAAAAACCTTTTTTTTGAAAAACACGCTCCCCTTTTTTAATTTTGAATTATTTTTAAAAAGTGGTTATTTTTGAAACTTTTGACTGATTTTCGAAAAGCCCGAATGCTCTGAAAAGAATCGTTTAAAAAACTCTTCAAAAATCCCGGCCTTTTTTTTAAAAGTTTGACTTTTCCAAACTTTCGATTTTTCATTTTGACTTTTTTTTAGAAAAATTTGACTTTTTTAAAAATTTGGAATTTTTCCTCAAAACTTAACCTCCTGTTGAAAAATTTTACGATTTATTTTAAAGAAAACCTCTTTGAAAAACTCGCTCTTTTTTTATTTCGAATTATTTTTGAAAAGTGGTTATTTTTGAAAGTTTTGAGTGGTTTTCGAGAAGCCTGAACGCTTTGAAAAGAATCGTCTAAAAAATTTTTGACCTTTTTTTTTAAATTTTGACTTTTCCAAAATTTCGATTTTTTCATTTTGACTTTTTTCGAAAAATTTGACTTTCTTCAAAATTTGGATTAAAAAAAAACTCTCCTTAAAAAAGTTTACGTTTTATTTGCCTTAAAACCTGCTTCTTTGAAAAACTTGCTTCTTTTTTTAATTTCGAATTATTTATGAAAAGCGGTTATTTTTAAAATTTTTGACGTGTTTTTGAAAAGCCCGAATGCTTTGAGAAGGACCGTTTAAAAAACTTTTTAAAAATCTCTTCCTTTTTTTCAGAATTTTTACCTCCAAAATTTCGATTTTTTCATTTCGACTTTTTTCGAATAATTTGACATACTTCAAAATTTGAAATTTTTCCTGAAAATTTATACCCTTTCTTTCCCGAAAATTTTGATTTTGTTTTTTGGAAATTTTGACTCTTTTTGAAAAATTCGGACTTTTATGAGGACGCTCTATAATCTTTACTTTTTCTTTGGAAATGTTAACCTTTGCGTTAAATATTGAATTTTCTGACATTTTTAAAACCCCAACATTTTCCAAAATTATGACCTTTTTTTGAAATATTCCCTTTTTTTATAAATTTCGAATTTTTTTCAAAAATTTTTTGTAACTTTCGATTCTGAAATGAAAATTGCCGTGGTGTTTTGACTGCTTTTCAAAAAGCTGCTTCGAACGAAAATTTGTTCACTTAAATACTTTTTAAAAATTCCAGTCTTTCTTTCAAAAGTTTGACTCATTTTGACTCTTAATACAATTTAAACTTTTTTCTAATTTTTACTTTTTAGAAGAATTCGAATAATTTCAAAATTTGGAACTTTTTTGTAAATTTCGACTCTAAAATGAAAATTGCTGTCCTCTTTTCAAAAGTCTGACTTTTTCACAATTTAGATTTTTTTAAATTTAATAATTTGGAAATTATGGACAATTTCGACTCTTTTTTAAAAAATTTACTATTTTTTTGGAAAAAAATACTTTTGTTTTTTTCAATTTATTTAACATTTATTCGGCCCAGTTTGGAAATATTTAAATTTTTATGGTTTGTTGACAATTTTCTAAATTTTAGATTTTTTTAAATTTTGAATCTTTTTGAAAATTTTGGACTTTTCTTTCTCTCTCTCTCTCTCTCTCATTCTCTCTCTCTCTCTCTCTCTCTCTCTCTCTCTCTCTCTCTCTCTCTCTCTCTCTCTCTCTCTCTCTCTCTCTTCCTTTCTCCCTTTAAACTCTTTTTGAAAATTTAGTTTTTTTTTTTCGAAAAAAATCTGTTTTGAAAGATCAACTTTCCCGAATATTTCGATTTTGTTGTTTTTAGAAATTTTGACTGAAAAAACTTTTTGAAAAATTTTGACTATTTTGGGAAGCTTCAAAATATTCACCTTTTTTTTTGGAAATGTCAAGCCTTGTGTTAAATCTCGAATTTTTTGACATTCAAAAAACTTCAATATTTTCCAAAATTATGACCTTTTTTTGAAATATTTTGTTATTTCGGAAAATTTTGAATTTTTTTCGCAAAGTTTTTTTGTAACTTTGACTCTGAAATAAAAATTATTGTCTTTTGAATATTTTTTAAAAGCTTAAATGTTTTAAAAATTTGAACTATTTCAAACACGTTTTGAAAATTTCAGTATTTTTTTCAAATGTCTGATTCTCTCACCATTTCTACTTTTTCGAAGAACTAGACTTTTTTCAAAAATTTTCAAAATTTGGAACTTTTTTGTAAATTGCGACTCTGAAATGAAATTTCCATTCTTCTTTTCAAGAGTTTGACACTTTTTACAATTTCGACTTTTTTTTCAAATTTTTTGAAGAATTCGACTTTGTGCAAAATTGGGAACTTTTATGTAAATTTCAACTCTTTTGAAAAATTTTATTATTTTTCGAAGAAAAATATTTTTCTTTGAGAAAATCGATGTTTTAATTTTTTTTGAGAGTTTTGAACCTTTTAAAAAAATTTAGACTTTTTTAGGAATGCCCCAAAGTTTTCACATTTTCAACCTTTACGTTAAATTTCTAATTTTTCACGAAGTTTTGACGCTTTGAAATTATGTCCTTTTTCTGAAGTATTGCTTTTTTTTTGAAAATTTCGAATTTTCTTTGATAAAAAGATTTTTTTTGTAATTCGACTGATTATTAAAAAGTTCGAACGGTGCGAAGTCCTAATTGTAACTTAAAATGTAAACACAGAACCCCCACTAATTTTAGCTGCGAGTCGCCAGATTTATTCATAATAAAATTTAAATTTTTTCTCGAAAGAAGTCGAGAGGGTAATATACGTGACAGCCTGTAAAAAGAGTATGATCTCTAAGATCTGAGAAACATCAGTTAAACAAAGATATCTGTATACTTGGTCAGAAATAAACAAAGATATCGGTATACTTGATCAGAAAAAAATAATTTTATGTTGCCAAAATTTAATAGACACATAAGGGGTGAAGATATAGGAATTGCTGCTCTGACATAATCAAATTATCCTGCCGAAATATTGCTATGAAAGTCAGGCGGATAAATCTAGAATATTCATCGTTATTAGGATTTATCGAAATTAATTTACAAAGTTCGGGTCTAGTCTTAAAAGGCGAAATACGCCCTATTTGGGAAGTTTTCGAAACTCCCCTATTAAGTGTAAGTCATCTTCAAATAAGCAGAAATGTCGGTTGTATAAATCTCTCTTGCAATTTACATAACTCGGGGCTGTTTACGAATATCAGAGAGGTGAAGTGATGAATATGGATAATAATTCCAATAAGCTTGATGCAATTTACGAAGTGAAATGGTTCGAGTTGGGGCCAAGTCGGCGAAATCTTTGAATCGTAAAGATTCGTTACGATATGCCTGACATTTTCGATTCATTTCTCATCAGCATGTTTGCTCCCGATTTCCTAACGGCGGCGAATTTCCATAAGAAAGATTTATTCGATAAGGCGTCATTAGTGTTTGGAAGCTTTCGGAAACCAGCTGTCATGATTTAAAAAGTTGTTTATTTATAAAAATTTCTTTTGTTTCCAACTTCGCAAAATCCGCAAAATATCAATTTCCAAGTTGTATTCCCTAGACGGTTCGCAACCTATTATTAATAAAGAATCCGACGAGGAAAAATACCTTAAAGTTAAATATTTAATCTGCATTCGAAGTTACACTTTGAAGAGTTTTTTGCTGCGTCTGACCCAGCGCAAGCGGAAATTATGATTTATGATTTATACGATCAAATAAACTTTGCTTGCTAATGACAAAAATGTCGACTTCAATTTCGATTATTTTATTTTTGTGCGGTTTTTTTTAACTTTATTTAACCCAGGACTACCCAACCAATGGGGGGCGTCTACCTAGGGAAGCGTCAAGAGGTTATAACGGGGAACCAAGATGTATTCGGACACATTTTGACTTATGAAAACCTAAATTTTTAAAGGGTTGGATTTCATCCAAAATGTCCACTCCTGTTTAAAGTTTGTTTTTTTTTTTCAAAATTTCTATTTTTTGCACTAAATTTTAATTTAAAATACAAATCTTGTCCCCTGAGGCAAAGAAAGATTAAAACACACAACAAAGGTTGCTCTAACGCGTTTCGATAGCCAAGCTACCATCTTCAGAGAAATACAGTACAAGATTTCATTTTTTAAAGATAACCAAGGACCAGTCGGTTTCACCAAAATTTTAACTTACTTATTTCAAAATGTCGACTTTTTAAAATCGTGACTTTCAAAATTTCACATTATTAAAAATTTTGAAATTTGACCATTTAATTTATACATAGTGTTGAACTGTTCTGTTACTGTTAGTTTATTGGACTGTTAGTGACGAAAATGCAGTGAAAATGCGATTATGGTGAAAACTGCTTATAGTGGCTAAAAAACTTTTATTGGTGTTCATAAATACGAAATTACCGCTGCACGACGTGTTATTCCTCTACTTAAACTTGTGTTTGGATATTTTAGTAAAAGAAATCTATGATAATTACAAATAGATTATTATTTTCAAAAGAAAAAAATACGTGGACTGAAAGTTTAATAATTCATAAAGTTTAGTTCTACTTTCAAACTTGCTAATAGGATTCTTGCAACGACTTTCTGCTCTGTAAGTACACGATAATTGTTGCTACATTACATTTATTTCAACGTTTACTTTTGTCTGTATCGGAATTATCGGATATCTATTTGCCTACCCTGTCTCAAATGGCACTGCACGCCACTGTTGAATAATAACTTTAAGTATCAATATGACATTATAAAAAATAAATAAAAAAAAACTTCTGGGAAGAAAAATTATTCGACTCGGTAAAAATAATTTAAATTTAAATGTATTTTCGTTGGGATTTAATCGATTCGTATGTGCAGAAAATTAAAAACTGTTTTTATACGATCTTTTGCGTAGGGTTTAATATTGCGGCAAAGTAATCTGCATCAAATTAGCTTTTAACAAAAAAGTTCAAGTCTGCTTTAAATTAAAATTTAATGGCACAACATCGACATTTAATAATTTATCAAGTTGATGAAAAAACATGCCAACCAATCTATCATTCTGGAGAATGTTTACAAACGTTGTTAACAAGTAACAAGTGAGCACAGAATTATGAGGTCAGTCAATCTTTGCTTAATCATAATAATGGATTCTCTCGATTTTCGCACGATGTTGGGGGAGCATTTTTATTCAGATCCACGATGCTCGAAGTAGTTATATTATAGTCAAAAATTAGACATTTGCTGTGAACGTTTATACAGGGGGCGTTATTGGTAAAGAGGATTATATGCACAACTTTTTTAACAATATATGTGCATATTATATGCAGATTTTGAACAAAATATGCAACGTTATTACAATTATATACATTTATACATTAATATACATTAATATACATATTATGCATCATAAATCACAAAAAATTGGGTTAGATTCAAAAACAAATTTTAGTGACCATTTAAAAGTTACATTTCACAACTTTCTATGTTCTTTTAAATGAGGATAAAAACATTTTATTAAAATCATCAGGAAAAAAGTTGTCATCAGGAGAGTTGCTTCAGTTATTTTTAATAATAAGGTCTCTTTTAAAAATGTTAAAGGAGTCTAAGAACTAAAGATGTATTATAGCAGGGATAAGCAACCTTTTTTTTACAGCGGGCCAATTACAAGGATAAAAATTTTGCGCGGGCCGCATGTGAGAAAAATATGAATGCTGGGGCGCTTGCACCCCCTGGTTCATGCAGCAAACTGAAAATTTGTATGTATTCAATTGGAGGACTTTCCAATTCTTTAGAATTCATCCTTTCTTTGAAACAATTTTTCGAAATTTCGACCTTTTTCTCAAATTTTGCATATTTTTTTACAAAATTTGACCTTTTCTTTAAAAATTTTGCATTTATTCATAAAATTTGCCTTCTTTTATCAAACATGATCGTCAAAATTTTGAATTTAAAAGTTCCTTGTTTTTTTTTTTTAAATTTAGTCATTTTTCGAAATTCGACTTTTCCTGAAAATTTCGCCTTTTTTGATTCTGAAAATTTCAGTTTGTTTATTAAAATTTGCCTTTTTTTCGAAATCTGGTCGATCTTTTGACAAAAAGGTATATTTTTAGAAATTTAAAATTTTTGTGAAAGGACAAAAATTTCTTTGAAAATTTTAACCATTTTTTAATCCAAATTTCTGGTAGTTTCAACTTGTTTGTCAAAATTTCAATGTGTTATCACAATATTTGACATTTTCTGACGCCTGTTGACGCAAGGTAGGGAACCTGTCTTCCCCTGACTAGTCCAGAGAGTCCAGAGAAAATAAATAATCGATTTTTATCTTAAAATTTGCTCTTTTTCTGAATGTTGAAGTTTTACTAAGCTTTTTCTCAAAATTTGGATCTTTTTTGCAAAATTTCTTTTACAATATCGTATTTTTTTCGGGGTTTTGACTATTTTTTTTTTACTTTTTTTTAATTTGACTTTCTTTTGACAATTTTTTGTCCATTTTAAAATTTTCTTGATTTTTTTTTAAATTCCGATATTTTTCTGAACATTTACTAAAAATTTCGATCTTTTAGATCCTGTTTTTTTTAGAAATTCTGACTGGTTTCCTAAAATTTGCCTTTTTCAGGAAATCTTGATTTTTATCTCAATACCCGATATTTAATTTTTCAATAAATTTTTTCTATTTTTTTTGATAAATTTGTCTTTTTTTTAAATTTCGAATATTTCTAAAATAGACTTTTACCTAAAATTCGCCGGTTCTTCAAAATTTGTCTTTTTTGAAATTTCGATTTTGTTTTCAAAGTCCTACTTTTTGGACTTTTTTAAAAATGTTTTATTTATTTCGTAATTTTCCTAAATATTTGTCTTTTTCAATAAACTACGACTTTTACATCAAATGGTTTTATGGTTCTGAAAACGTTCATTTTTCTGTTGTTGCGAAAAATATTTTTGGGGATTTCGAGAAAAAAATTTCTTGTAAATTCAACATCTTTAATGCATTTTAAATTTTGAGAACCATGTTTTTGAATCTTGCGTTTTTCTTTCTCAGATTTGAACTTTTTTTTTGAAAATGGTGTCTTTTCACAAAATTGGATTTTTGAAAATTTTGATTTTTTTTCAATTTTGCACATTTCTCGAATTTTTGAGAAAGGTTAGGTTTTTATTTTTAATATGATTTATTAAAAATTTCAACTTAATTAAATTAAATTAAAAAATTTAAATTTTCCTCTTAAAATTGAACCTTCTTTTGGAAATTTGGAATGTTTCCTAGATAGTTTAATATTTTTTGTGTAATTTGTAACGTCATTTTCAAAAAATCCTGAATTTTTTCGAAGTCTTTGTTTTTTCTGATTTTTTAAAAATTTTATTTCCGATAACTTCAACTTGTTCAAAATTCATATTATTCTCCAAATTTTGACTTTAAACTCAAAATTCAATTTTATCTGTTTCTGGACATTTCCATTTAAAATGGATTTTTTTCCAAAGATTTAGACTTTTGCACAAAATTCGTTTATTTTTTTTTTTAATTGGATCGAAATTTCAATAGAAAACTAGACAATCTGAGAAGAATATTTTTTAGAAAATCTTGAAAAATGATTTCTTGAAAAATTTCAAAAATATGACAAAATTGAAATAAAATAAAAATTCTGAGATCATTATTTTTAAAAGTCGTATTTTTTTTACCTGAATTCGACTTGTTCTGGAAATTACAACTCTTTTTACAAAAATGTCTTTTTGGAAATTTTGTGTTTTACATTTCCCCTTTTTCGAAATTAAGACATTTCTTAAAGTTCTCCAAAAGTTTTTTCTTAGGATCGGGCTTTTTTCAAAATTTTGACTTTAATTTGAAAATGCAATGTCCCCAATTCTGTAGTTTTTAAGTAAAAATACACATTACTAAACCATCACTTTTTTTAGAATAATAGTTGCCCTCCCCCCCCCCCCTTAAAGAAAATCTTGCCTACGCTCATTTCCAAGATATTTCATGAATCGTGAAAATTTATGTTCCTTTTTTTCTCCATCAAATTGTTAGACATTTTCTTTTCCAAAATTTTTACGTAAAACAGTAGAGCTTAGGCGGGCCCCACAGGCCTGTGGCCCGCAGGCCACGTCTTGCTCATCTCTTTATTAGAGTAATTTTACTCAGTATTATATTGATCAAGCTAAATCAAAAAGAAATTGAATTCCTAAATGAGGAAAGCAATGTGTATGAGCTTGCCACTGTATTTACTTAATAAATCTCAAGCAATGACTCACATATAACACCTAGCTTAAACCGCTGTGTCTAAGAGCATGAAATTTTGCACAGGTATTCCCCGTAATACGTAGGAGAGCACTAAAAGAGAATTTTTTAAAATTTAGCCTCTAAGGTGGTAAATGGTTGTTAAAAACCACTTAAAATGTATACAAAAAATAGTACATACGGTTGTATTTAAAATTGGCTGCACGCGTGACGAGCTGACGTCGCTGAGGAATATGTCCCCACACGAATCTATTTACATTTTTTCAGGCGATCATACTTCTTTTTTTTGATATAAACTTCTAAACATTTAAGTTTTAAACTCGAAGTTTTGGTTTTAATTTGAAATATTTAAATCAAAATCTTGAGGAACATTTTTTTTTGGACATTTTGAATTTTCTTTTCGTACATTTGCAGAAGTTGCTTTTGACTCAAAATTTCGGGAAACAGTTTTATGAAAAATTAAATTTAAAGCCAAAAATTCGTTTGTATTTCTTTATAAAATATCTATTTAGATTTTACGCTCAAAAATTCTTCTAAATTTCGACTTTATTTAATATTTTTCAGCTTACACTTGAAACTTGAAACTTGAAAAACTTGAAAATATTTTTAACATATAGATCCCAGCAACTCATATTTAAACATAATATTTATTTTTAAAAATACGTTATCTTATAGCTCCTAGAGACCGTAGCGTAGAGGTTGGCCCACCCTGTATATTTGTAACATAGAAAGAAAGTTAAAATATTGTGAAGAAGTCTGAATTTTGAACCAGTGCTGATGTAAAAATTTTTAAAAATAAACTAAAGTCATTAGGTTTATTTTTTTTTTCAAATTTTCGACTTTAATATTGACATTTTTAAACTCGTCGGGAAAAGTTGTAAACGTTTTATAAATCAATTTTTTCTAAAAATATGAATTTAAAGATGAAATATCGTGATTAAAATTAAAAAATTTCTTAATTAAAGTTGAAATTTGATAACTAAGATAGAAATTTCAATATTTTTTTGGAAGTCGAATTTTAGAGAAAAAAGTCGAATTTTCGAAATCGTAATCGAAATATAAACAAATCAAATTCATAACAAAAAATTTAGAAATTTTTTATCATGAAGTTAAAACTTTTTGAAAAAATTAAAAATTTCAAATTAAGCTGATGGGTTGAAGGTATTAAAGAAATCCTGATTTTTCCAATTTAAAAATGCTCAAGTTTTGTGTAAAACTCGGAATTTAAAAAAGAATCGACATTTTAGACATTTATTTTAAAGTTCAATGGCCATGTTAGAAAACTTATAGAAGAAATTCATAAGAACAACTTATTAAGAAATGTTTTCCCAAAATAATGGCTTATAAGAGATTTTGATTTTTTAGTAAAGGGCCTAATATTCAAATACCGAATTTAAATTTTTAAATTCCAAAACTGTTAAACTGTTATCACAAAATCCAAATTTTTCTCAAAATTTGGTGTTAAATCTCGAAAAATCACTTTTATAAATTTCCAGTTCTTCTCAAAATTTGTTTTTTTTTAAACGAAGAGTTTAAGCTTGAAAAACTTGCAAAATTCAACATTTTTTTAATAAAATTTAAAAGGTAAGATTGAAATTCCAAATAAGAAAAAGAAATCTCAAGAAATTTTTAAATTCCAAAACTGTAAAACTGTTATCACAAAATCCAAGTTTTTTTTAAAATTTGGTGTTAAACCTCGAAAAATCACTTTTATAAATTTCCAGTTCTTCTCAAAATTTGTTTTTTTTTAAACGAAGAGTTTAAGCTTGAAAAACTTGCAAAATTCAACATTTTTTTAATAAAATTTAAAAGGTAAGGTTGAAATTCCAAATAAAAAAAAGAAATCTCAAGAAATTTTTAAATTCCAAAACTGTTAAACTGTTATCACAAAATCCAAGTTTTTTTTAAAATTTGGTGTTAAACCTCGCAAAATCACTTTTATAAATTTCCAGTTCTTCTCAAAATTTGTTTTTTTTTTAAACGAAGAGCTTGAAAAACTTGCAAAATTCAACATTTTTTTAATAAAATTTAAAAGGTAAGATTGAAATTCCAAATAAAAAAGAGAAATCTCAAGAACAGTTTAAATTTTTCTAGAAACGAAATCTCAGATTTAAAAGTCAAAATTCTGGAAAAAATTCGAATGAATTTAAGGTAAAAATTTCAAGGTTTAGGGTGGAAATTCGAGAATGAACTTGAAATTTTGGGAACTTTTCATTTGAAAATGTTAAACTCTTTCCGAATATCCTGAGTATAACCTAAAACCTATTTTTTTAACTTCGACTCAGATTTCAAAAGGTTTTTTTTGTAAATTGTTAGTTTTGGTCTGAAAATGCCTCTTTTTAGAGTATTTTACTTTTTTGGTGCCTTCTTCAGCTTTTCGTTTTTACCTAATTCAACATTTTACCCACCTTTTTTCCTTGCTTGATTGTGCTTTAAATCCGGTCTCTAATAATAAGTAATGGCGCCAAATTTGAAAAAAAAAATATCCTTGCATTTCAGTACGAAAACCAAATGATCCATTAAAAATGGTTTTTAAAAATTTTGCACATCTGGAAAGTTCATTTCTATCTAGTGTGAAGCCAAAAAATTTCGTGGGGGCTGCAGCCCCCTAGCACTTCCCCTGGTTGCCAGCTTTAAAGTTAAAATTTAGATAAGTCTCGAATTTGTTTTATACAACTCGTTTAAAATGTTTAACATTTTCGTTTTAAAATATCAAATCCTTAAAAAAAATGATTACAGTTTTCAGGAATAGACGAGTTTTTTAAAAAGTTGAAGTTGAAAAATTTCGAAGTTTTTACAAAAATCATGGGCAAAGTTAGATGGATGCTAGGAGTTCGAGTTAATCTCCCCAAAAGAAAGATGAGGTCATATATATTTTGCTGGAGACAAAATGCTCTGGTGAAATAGAAAAGGATCTTTTTTTTTTACTTTTGGTCAGCAAGAAGTGATTTACTAAAGCAATTATCCTAAATGTTTGTCAAATATAGACGTCGTCAATCTACCTGAGTAACTCATAAATTTAATAAAATTTCTTGTTATATAACATTTTTAAACAATTAACTTTCCATTGAAATCACTAGCATTGTCTCTTACACGTTAAAAGCTCTAATAATCATGACGTAATCCGCTGTTAAAATTGAATAAAATCGGATATTTAGATGCTTGGGATATTTTACATAAAGGGCGAACTGGCGAGGGTTTAGAAAAGGGCATCTGTATTTCAAATAACGGTATACGTGCGGTCTTGTCAGGCTACTTTCCAGAGAATATGGAACAGAGGATGAATTTGTTGTATAGTATGCACACATACATATTCAATCAAGCTGGGTTGTGCCTAGGTTTTCTCATTGTTTCTGTAGAACTCGATGATTTATTGTTTGGAGAATTATACTCCCTGTCCCTTCAATTTACCTTAATTAACCTTCTTAACAGATCCCTGCATTCGATACCTTTTGTTGATGATGTTTGTTTAACCTAACTGTGAAATATGACATGTATTATGAAATATTACGAGGATACTGCTAATATTTGGATTAGCGCTCTGCACCTTTGTGGATTGCTGCACATTCGGCCGCTATAGTTTACATATATTTCTTTCTATTTGCAACCCTTTTTAATTGTTTATCGTTTTTTTAAGTTCATTCCTCTGAAAGGGGCAACCCCATTACGCCTTCAAAACCCTGTGAGTAGAATGCGGAAAAAAGAATAGATGGCGATGAACCGCCTTCTGAAACAAGGATAGGTTGGAATTCTTGGGGAAAATTCCGTTCGATAATGAGTTCCATAGCTTCCAAATTCTATAGAAAAAAGAGCCTCCGCAGACAGAATTCCTCACTGTGTCAAGCTGGACCTCACAGGAGTTTGCTGTCTCCGACTGTCTTGTATGGCGCAAAAATCTTGCCCTTGGGGGGATCAATCCTATTAGTTCCTGCGAGCATCTCCCATGATAGTAGGGTGGATGCACCAGTAACAAACCATTTAAGAGACATTTTGGAACAAAATTTGATAATGTAACTCAATTATTACATCAATCATTATAAAAAAAAGTACATCGTATTCCTTGTCTATCATATCATCATATAGTTTATTCCGATTTTTTTAATAACCATTAGGTTTATTTTTATTCAAAAGTCAATGTGGCAAGTCTCAATGTGCCTAAGGTGGACCAGATTGTACCAGTAATAGACCAGGTATTGTGCCACTGTAGACCAGTAAATAAAGTGAATGTTTTTAATGAAGAATAACTTTATTATCAATAATATTGAACTTAATTAAGTTTATACTAAGTAATCATCACAACAGTTCCAAAAAAATATTCCCTCTCTTACTTAACAATTACGTAATCGCCTTTCTTTGGTTTTTGGGTGATCTTCAAAGATTTATGAACACAGAAAAGTACATTCTCATCATCAGAATCTGAATAAATTCTTAACCTTTTTATTATTGTTTATATTTTTTTGGAGAGGTTGTTTTTTTTCATCTGAATCTGTTTCCTGTTTCCTATTCTTCTTTGATTTTTTTCTCTATTCGTTGTCTTCAGAGCTTTTCATTCTTCTTTTTATTTCTTGCTCCTTTTTTCTCTTTCCAATATTTCATCCATTCACTGCTGTTAACTGGATCAGGTGGGCAAATCTTACGCTTTTTCTGGTTGCCTTTAATTGGAGATTCAGACGGCCACACAATTACTGCTGCAAATGATGGACTTATTGGTTGAAAGTTTTTTCTTCTTTTTTACCATCGCTATTATCCAGGATTTAAGCAATACTTCTTCCTGTATGGTCAATATGGTTGGAGGTCCCATTTTTCTCTGCAAGGGTATTTCAGTTTCATTTTATTTATAATTGTTGTGTGAGGAATATTTTGTGGGGAGAATTTTCGGCATGTTTCTCTCACTTTGGCACCTTTGCTTATTTCTTCTATTGCTTTTATGACGTCTTCCTCTTTATATCTGAAAAACGTTTTTTTCGGTGGCACAGTGTCTGTGAATCAGTGGTAAATTATTGGAACAAATTCATAGTATAGATATCATCACTATTATACCACTGGTCAACAACTGAAACGTTGTAAATTTTTGAAGTGTTTGTTATAATACTTTACTAAGGCATCATAAGTGAATATAAATGTTATAGAAAAACTAAAAAAATTATTACACAGCTTAATCACCAGTTGTTGATCAAATGGAATATTACTGGAAATCAATACAATTTGTGCTCCATTAGTTTTCCATAAACAATTACCGATTCAAATTAGTATTTTCTGAGAAAATAATATGTAATATTATTGATATATGTACTATAATATGCATTTAACACGAAAATAGCCTACAAAAATTGATGCAAACGAAGATTCAGGCACGTAGCCAGGGGAGGGGTCCCCCCCCCTGAAATGAATATTCGCCAAAAAATTTACGATAATACGAATTGAAATATCAATAGAAAAATGGTTGATTGTATATTTAAGCATGTAAATAATTTCCGAAATTGCTAACTACTAAGTTTATGATAAGCAAAATCGCCATGTAGGGATTTTAAGAAAAATTGGCAATAAGCTCAAGGCTTCCCAATATATGCTTTAATCGTCACAAACGTGCAACAGCGGCATTGTAGTCAAAGGACATGTTCTTATACCTAATCTACTTTATTATATTAGTTCATATTTCATATTGCCAAATTGCCATAGGAAATACAATACAAATCATGATTATGGTACGAGTTAAGAATTAGTCGACAAGTCGACTCTTGATCGGTGATAAGTTAAATATGTGAACTTAAAATGGATATTAGGAAATTTTGTTTTTGGTAAGTTCCACGTTTTTATTTGTCAAATTTATATAATGTTAATGTTACCAGATTTTATTCTTTATTTTTACTAATTACCAAAATGAAAAAAAAATAAAAGAGACGAATACGTAAAAATAATTAATGTGTCTTCTTATATTTTCTGAAGAATATTTTCTAGAAATTTTGATAATTAACAAAATTTCGAGTTTAAATTGAAAATTCTAAATTATTTTTTTCAATTTTACGTCTCTGTAAGCACATAATCGGTTTCATTAGTTTATTTTTTTAAATTCCAAGGACGTATAAATAATGTTTTGCCGAATTCTGGTGTTTTTTCTCAAAAATGTTTTACTTTTGATTCATAAATTTTCTATATATTGCAACGTTTTTCTAAATTTCGATTATTTTTAGAAATTTTCGAAATATCAACTTCTTTTGTAAAATTCTTTCAACTTTCTTTTAATTTTTGATTCAAATTTAACATTTCAACTTTTTCAGAGATTTCTCTCTTTTGATAAACATATTTATACGCATTTTGACATTATTTTCAAAATATTCATTTTAGTTTAAAAATATAAACTTTTTTTTAATTCAAGTTTGGACTTTTAATTTTCCTTTTATTGAAACGAAATTTTTATTTGAAATTCCAACTTTTGACGTTTTTAAGACTTATTTTTTATCTAACATTTTGAATAAATTTAGAAATATCAACATTTTTATTTTTCCATTTCGACTTTAAAATCGAAATTTCTAAAAAAAATGATTTTATAAATTTCGTTTTTCTTAACATTTTCAGTTTAGCTAGAACTATTTTTTATAATGTTTGCGTTTTTTTTGTTTAAAATTTTAAATTTTTCTAAAGATCTTTATTTTACAATTTCAGTTTTTTTTTATTTCTTTTTTAAATTTTTCACTTTGCACTAAAAAATGTATGCTTTAAGGGGTAACACCACTGTAAATTTTTCAAAAAATCGATTATTTTTTTTTAGGATTAAAAAATACTTTGAACCTTTTTAAATATGGGGAAAAATATTTCATACCTCAAAGTATTTTTTTTCTTGTAATTTCGAGCTCTTCCCCAAGCGCGTCGGACTGCTCTGAAACGACACCTGCGTCAGATGAATACCTGCTGGGAAGGTACAGCCTAATGTCCTACCCTTTGATTTCTATATTCTTAAATACACTAACAGATGTCATTATATATATATATATATATATATATATATATATATATATATAGCATTTATATTCAGGTAGAAGCATTTCTTATCAATAGTACGTTAGTGTAGAGTCAACACGTGTACAAAAAGGACATAATTTCGTCGCATGAAATCACGATTTTTGTGTGTAGTGCTGATTTTTAACAGTTTATTTGTAATCTCAGAGAGCTTGTAAGTTACAATGAGTAATGCAAAAGTGTAACAGGGCAAGAAAGGTACGAAAAAATCGTATCCAACGCGGCGTCGGAGCAACGCGTCATCGAGACGACCGTTGAATAGATATGAGACTGAGAGTGATTCGAAAGGAGTCAGTGCTTCTGCGCAAAAATTAGAAGTTAGTGATGAAGATTTTGATATTAATTATGAATTAAGCTATAGAATTATAAATTTTGTTGCCGTTTTCTCTGTCATTTCACAACACGTGAAGTGTAAAACGTGTGATTCAGACATCACGTTTCATGAAAGAAGTCCTCGGGGCTTAGGCTTCAAAATAGTTATCGTTTGTCCGAAATGTCCAGATGCTGTTATTGTAGTAAATTCATACGAAATGCATATGAAAGTAACCGTCGAATCGTGTTAACAATGCGACTACTAGGAATAGGACTAAATGGAATAATAAAGTTTTGTGCTTTTATGGAATTGCCACGACCGCTATTTCAATCTTTTTACGACAAATTAGTGGATATGATTTCGATCGCAACAGCAACCGTACGAGAGGCTAGTATAAAGAAAGCAGCGCTAGAAGAGAAAAAAAAAGTGAAGAAGATGGACAACTTGAAAGTGAACGGTGATGGCTCGTGGAGGAAACGCGAAATTTCTTCGCTTTTTGGAATCACCTCATTGATTGGATGGTTTACAGGCAAAATCGTCGATGTGAAGTCAAAGTACTGTAAGTCTTGCGAGCACTGGAAGAATAAATTGGAAACAAGTGAGTATGAAGAATGGTACAAAAAACACGTCGATGAATGTCAAGCGAACCATGAAGGCTCAGCTGGTAAGATGGAGGTAAACTCTGTCGTCGAGATGTTCCAACGATCCTAAACTTTGCACGGTCTCAAATACGCAAACTACATCGGTGATGGTGACAGCAAAACCTTCAAAGGAATAATGGATAAAAATCCGTACTAAAATTTTTAAGTACAAAACAAAGAGTGCATTGATCATGTACAAAAGAAAATGGGCACTCGATTGGGAAATCTGAAAAAAAAAGTTAAAGGTCTCGGAGGAAAAGGTAAATTAACTGCAAAATTAATTGATCAATTAACAATTTATTATGGCCTGGCTATACGTCGGAATACGGATTCCTTGGAAAATATGAAAAATGAAATCTGGACAACCTTATTTCATGAGTTATCAACCGACGAAAATCCGCAGCACGAGAAGTGCTCAGAGTCTTGGTGTAACTGGAAGAAGGGCAGCTGTATGGTCCTGGGATAGCAGATTAATAGTAAAAAAAATTAAACTGTCAAATTTTACATTTTTTCATGTCTATAATGCATTTCAAAACTTTAAATGCGTTTTTCTCGAAACACAATTTTTCAAAACGGCACGCACCATAACTCCAACAATTTTCATTCTTTTCATTCGAATTTGTTAAAATATCTTTAAAATAAGATTTTAAAGAGAAATACGTAGGGGATTTTCGATAAGTTAGTTTAATCATTATTTATTAACAAATGAAATTTAACGATTTAATTCAAATACTCGCCAATCACACAAAAATCAATATTTTTAAAATCCCCTACGTATTTCTCTAGCTATAAGCATGTACAATAAGTGTTATTTTTTTTTTTTCTAAATCCAAATTTGCAGCAGCTACACTGCGTGCCGCAGAGCGCCTCAAATTCTACGTGCCTCGCGAAAGTGGCCGTGGTGCCGCCATTTTTGAATATTTTTTTATAATTATTTTCTATTTTGTTACTTAAATATACGCTAAATAACTTCCTCCAATATTATAATTTTATTACCTTTCCTTCCACCTAAAAAAAAATGACAAAAAAACACGTTTTTTTGGGCTGTTACAGTGGTGTTACCCCTTAATTTTTTCAAATTTTAATTCTAGTCACGAAATTTCTACTTTTTAAAAAAAAATTAGTTTAAACCCAAAATTTTTGCTTCATCAGAAAATTTTCGGTTTTTTCTCAATATTTAAATTTTTTCTAAATATTTCGGTAAACTCAACATTTTTGACTTTAACTTCGAAGCTCCTGGATTTTGTTTGATAAAGTTCTTTTCTTTTTTCGTCCTTTTAATTTTTCGTTCAAATTTCTGCTTTTCCTGAAGATTTTTAGATTCACCCCTTTCCTTTCTAAAATAAATTTAAAGTTTCGACAGAAATTGAAATTACAAATTAAAATGGAAGCTTCTATTGAAATTTTTTTATTTCATCTTTAATATCTTCTATTCCCAATTTCATCTTTGATCTGAAATTTGAAGCTGTTCTGAAAAGTTCAAAAATCACGTATTTTGAAACAAATACTGGGTAATTCTAATTTTTTTTCAAAATGTCGAAATAGACTAGATTTGAAAGATCTAAATATCGAGACTGAAGTCGAACTTAAGAGTTTCAAATTATAGTTCAAATTTCGAAGTTAAGCTTGAAAATTTTACGCAAAAGTAAAAAATGAGCACTAAGTAAAAGACCAAGACCTTTATTGATTTAACAACTCAACTTTTTTTTTTAATTTTTCAGTATTGCTCATTTCGAAGAAGTTTATGTCTCTAACATAAAAAAAGGGGGGAGTTGGGCCCTTCCCGAACGAAAATCCTGGCTACGTGCCTGCGAAGATTTAAAAGGATTGAAATAACTTACCGTCGTACGCGCGCTTAGCAGAATGGTCACTCAGAACAAAGTAAACGAAACACGTTTTGGTATAGGCAGTTTTAATTTGTCTAGATAGCGCTTGAATTACTTTTAGATATAATTACATGGTTAATCGAAGTACGCTAAAGCTACCTATCGCAGAAAAATTGGCGAACAATTTAAAACAAAGTTAATATTTGTATCTGAAGTTTAAAATGGTGTACTACTGGTTCTTGGTGTGGGACTGGTGCACCCACCCTACTTGTAGAAAAGAAATGTCACCAACCATCCACCTGTGCTCTAGTGTTTCGAGTCAAACTCTCGTCATCAATTAGGCGAATCGCTCTTCTTTAAATTGAATCTCAAAGAGCTAAAGTGTGCGTTGGGACTGAATTCCAAACACGAGAACAGTATTGGCTAGTGTTGGTCTAACTTGAGCTTTGTATAGTGTGAGTAGCTATAGAGATGTGAAATACTGAGAGACTAGAGAGACTAGCTCTAAAAAGAAGGCCTAGCTTCTGAGAGGCGGATTTGGCAATGGCGCACCTATGGTCGTCCCAAGAGAAGTTAATGCTCGCATTTACTTCTAGGATAGACATATTATATCCCATCGGAAGGATTTAAGCATCCATTAGTATGTCTGTTGCATTATCCCTTGATGTTTTCTTAGATAAAACCGCGGTCTCAGTTTTTGAAGCACTGAAGTTAAACAGATACCCATTTCAGAATGATTTCGAGATTACGTTAAATTATCTGTATCTGCTGTTTCCTTAGTCAATTTAAAGCAGCGATGGATAATGGTTTGCCGAAGAAAAAAGATGTCACCAGGCGACTATCATCTGCGTAGCAGTATATCGGATTGGAAATTGAAGCTAAGAGATCTTTTAGGTGTAACAGAAACAAAGTAGGAGACAGAACAAGCCCCTGAAGCGTTCCTTTAATCGCAAATGAGATGAGAAGTCATCGACGACGAACTGAAGAGATCTGTCAGCGAGAAAACTAGATATTAAAAAACAGAGCCCAGGAGGAAGACCATAAAATGTTAATTTGGAAAAAAGAGATCGGTGCCGGGTTCTGTCGAAGGCCATTGAGATACCCAGTGGTACAATCCTAGCCTTACCATGTTTATCCATAGAGTTACATATATGAGTAACATATGCCAGTGTTACGGTTTAAATTTCCGTTAGAAATAGTGCTTGTGGCTAGGCCACCAAATATACTTTGGTTGGTTTTATAGGTGCTGGCATATCTTCTGTCAGTCTTAGTGTGGGGCAAATCGGCCATCTTCTCTCTTGTCGTTCACTTGGGTGTCATCCTTCTCAAGATGAGGTTACAGCATTTTCCAAGTGCATCTTGGTTGTTTTTCCTGTAAGGAATTTACTATAACCCATCTTCGGACCGTCTGGGGCGATTGTATTTCATGGTGTTACTAATTTTGGACGAAAACCTCAGATGGTTCCGGTTTTCCGGGAATAAGCAGGAAGGTGCTTCCCAAGCACGCGATAGAGCCGACTAATAACCAAGGTATGAGCATGTGCCCCTCAACCCTCGGTATTTGAAAGGGTAAATCCTATTTTTCTTCATTCTTATAGGCTCTTTTTCGGTTGGGATCCTTGTTGGATTCATTTTTAAATCCTGGTCATCGGAAACTTTGGATCCATCACTGATTTGTCAATCAGGACCTGTAACGAGACACGAGGAGGTCCAAAGGAGTGGTTATCGTCTCGTGGAAACCTCCAAGTGTGGGCTTCGAGGACTTCGGCGAAGGGAGTTCCTGTAAATCGAGTCAATAGCTGCACGAAATACCAGCATCCACTTCGACCTGGGACCCTTCACGACGATCACTTAAGTACCCCATCTTTATATTTTTATTTTGGGATTGTTCCAACCATGTCAATTATTTGGAATGTAACCCAAAGTATAATTCAGTTTCAAATATTACCTACAACCCTTTTTCGTTTGCTTACGGAGCTTGTTCTGGTGGGCTTAGGTCCAGCCAGTGTCAATTTGGTTCCAGTTGTCTCATTAATTGTTTTTGAATTCTAAGCCTTAAATTTAGATTTGTACTCATTAACCGAGAATGTTAAAATATGAAATGTATTTCAAAGGTAACGTTTACCAACTGTTGTGAACCATTGTACGAAACAAAGTGCGCACTTTCTTTCCAATAAATCGTGTCTGTAATTTAAGATCAGAATAAGAAAGTTTGGAAAAGATACACGTACCTTGAGTGCGTACATTGTCAAGTGTAAAATACCGTGCCGTACATTAGAACTTATTCTGCCTTTGAAATATTTTGTTTTATTGGTTCCTAGAATTATTTTCCTGTCTGTCTAAATTGTAAGGTTGAGAGAGTGGCAACGAGAACAGGAACTACGCCATCTAGGAGTGAATTGTCCAGCTTCCGTTTTGAGTATCTTTTGGTGATTTTTCGACGTCTCCTTTAGGTATATTGCGTGATTCAAAATCACCTGGCGCCCCTTTTTGGTATTCTTTAGCCGTTTTGCCGCGCAATTACCAAACTTAATTCTATTTAAGCGGAATCTGGGACTTAGAAATATTTTCACTCCTGAGTTCCGGACTTGTCACTTTTTGGAAAGTTTTCCACCCCCTAGATTATCACAACGGCCCAAACGAGGGGTCCTCACAGGGGTGTACGACTCCCAGCCTGCAACAAGAAGAGGCTCTTGCTCTTTCCCCAACGCTAGCCGGCGATAGTGAAGGAAATTATTTCTTAGTTTGATAGTGGCACTTAGAAGGATTTCTAGTAAATTATAAATACTTAGCCACGATTCCTTCACTGGGGAAAAACTCCGTAACACCAGTAGATCACCAGTTAAACGTTGTTGTCCGAAACCATATTGCCTGTCCGAGATGATTCTATTATTTTCCTGATATTTGAGAATCTCGATGTTAATAACCTTTTCCATCACTTTAGATATAACAGGCAACAAAGGTATGGACCAATAGCCGTTAGCCAGATTCCCTTTTCCCTTTTTAGGAACAGGCTGCACCATAGCAGATATCCAGATGTAAGGGAATGCAACATTGTTGTAAGAGAGTGTAAAACGTTTGAAGATAGGATTCACTCTGAAGCGCACTTTTTAAGAACAATAGCAGCGATACCGTCAAGGCCAAAAGCTTTCGAGATGTGGAGCTTAAGGAGAATTTTCTTGATTGTGCTCTGTCTGAAAACAACTTCGGGCGTCGAAGTGCCAACCTTAGGAAGAATAGAAGTTTCTGCGTTTCGAAAATCTAGGTTAGAATTTTCACTAAACATTAAGGCTAGCAGGTCAGCCTTTTCCTTGGAAGTAGTCGCAATATTGTTGCTGTCATCGAGTAAAGGTGGAAAATTTAAAGATGTAAAATTCTTTTCCATCGACTGTACCCTAAAGAACTTGGAACCGTTCGGACCTGGTTCAGACAGTTGATAAGCCTCTGGCGCATTTTACGATCGAAATCACTTTTTGCCTCTAACCAGTTTACAAAAAGTTTGTGCATCTACAAAGGTGGTGGACCGAGTCTCAACTGGGGGATTATTTCGGCAACGACAATATGCGCGATTTTTGCAGGAGATAGCCCGAGCACTTTTTTGCGAAACCAAGATATAACCTAACCTAACCAAGATATACTGGAATTGTGCATTCCATACCAATCAGGATAGTTTCAGTGATGGATTCGACGACTGAGGAAGGTTTGTCTGAGGTAAAGCAGACTTCTTGCCATGGGAAAGATGTCAATAAGTCTCTTAATTCTTCTCAGTTAGCAGAGTTAAAGTGCCAAACCCTACGGAACTGTGTCTGAGACGGAGGTGGTGTATCAAGCAAGCGAGAAGCTACTACGAGGGTTGCCTTTTAAGTTTTTACAAAAAGTGAAACAAATACGAACAAGTTCAAAGTGTTTTATTGCTTTTCGAAATATTCGCCCTTAAAGTCTATACATTTTTGCATAGACTCAAACCAATTCTGGAAACATTTTTTCCACTCTGAAGCTGATATCGTAGAAACATGGTTTTGAAAGTTTTCAACAGCTTCTTGAGGTGATGAAAATTGCTGTCCGCGCATCTTTTGCTTGACAGTGGGGAACAAGAAAAAGTCATTAGGCAATAAATCGGATGAATACGGGCAATGAGCCATTAATTCGATGTTTTTCTCCTTTAAATATTCAGTTGTTTGACGTGCTTTATGGGATCTGGCATTGTCGTGATGAAGAATGATGCGACGTTTTTTGCTATTTTTCCTTAATTCATCAAAGACCGTTGGCAAACAAATTGTTGTATACCATTCGGCATTAACAGTTCTTTGATCATCTAATAGAATGGTTGCGACGTGTCTAGTACAACCAAAGAAACAAGCGATCATTTTCTTGGAAGTGCTCCGTGAAAGAACAACTTTAGTGGGATTGGGTTCATCGTTAAACACCCAAACAGTAGACTGTTGTTTGCTTTCAGGATCATACGAATATATTCAAGTTTCGTCTTCTGTAGCAATGTTGTATACGGATTTTGAACGTCCTCGGCCGAATTTTTTAAAATTTCCTGACACCAATCAACACGACCCTCTTTTTGCGCTTCGGTCAAATTATGAGGAATCCATCTGGGACATATCTTTCTCACACCTAAATGTTTATGCAAAATCGATTGTATTGCAGTCCGCGATATCCTAAGAGACGCCTCTATCTGTCTGTAAGTTACAAGCCGATCTTCTTTAATCATGTTGCGCACACAGTATCGATGCTTCTCGGAATGGCAACCGATATTGGCCGACCCTTTCGACATTCATCACTGATGGATGCACGACCATGACGAAATTCTGCAAACTAATTGTAAACAGTCTTATCTGATGATGCTTCATTACCAAAAGTTGCACGAAGCGATTCTATGCATTGTTGTTCAGTAATGCCTTTTTTAAGATCATAAAAAATCATCCAACGTAAGCCTTCACGGGTGATTTCCATTTTTGCACAAACTTGCTTCTTTTAAACGTTTACTTTTAACAACTTACTCGGTCAATTTCTAAATTGCCAATGGCTTTGCAATAACAAACGTCAATTACAAATACAGTGGTGCCACAACTCATTAACACCACTAATTGTTCGATTGTAAAAACTTAAAAGGCAACCCTCGTACAAGCCTAGAATTTCCAAGCGGTGATGTCCCAGAGATTTTGTACGAATTTGGAGAATTTGTAAGGAAAAGGTCGAGTAGATTAAGTTGATGGGTATCTACATCAGGAATTCTTGTGGGTTCCTTAGCTGATGGCGATAGTCCACAAATTATGACGAAAGCCTTTGCCACTCCCCCCGCGTCGTCAATTCGAGAAGAAACCTTAACCAGGGGATGTTGTGTATGTTGAAGTCACCAAGAAAGACAACCTCAGCGTTTGGATAATTCGTCTGTAGGTGATCGAAGGTTATGGAGAGATAAGAGAAGAGATCTCTGTATGAGGTAGCGTTTGGAGACAGATAAATTGAACAAATGAATATTACTTTACTTTTGAAGCAGATTTTCAGCCAAATCACATTATGATCAGCAGATTCCAGTGATTTTTATCGTTGACAGAGCAGGTCGCTTTGCGCAAAAGCACAAATTCCCTTCTTGTGTTGAAACTTTGTGTGCAAGACGTTCAGAAAATATTAACAAAAATCTACTAGCAAATTGAAATACAAATCTTGTCCCTTGAAACCAAGAAAAATTAAAAAACACAAGAAATTTTGCTCTTTGCGATTTGATAGCCACGCTATGATCTTTAGAGTATCTTTTTTGGTTTCAGAAGATAAGATTTGCATTTCAATTTTTGAAAATAACTAAGGACGAGTCCGTTCCAGCAAAATACAGTAGCAAGTAGTTGCGTACTTAGTATTTTGGGTTATACATCAACTGTTTTTAACAAATTAGATTACCTACAATATCTGGACAATTGCAAAAATGAGGGAGAAAACGAAATTAATTTTGGCGTATTGAAATCTGAATAAGCTCAGTAGCTTAGAATATTGTTTTATTTATCTGAAGACAGCGGTCAGAGAAATAAAGAAAAACAAGACATTTTTTACCATTTTTGAAAATGTGGGGCCACGATCCCCAACATGGAGCGTACAAAAGCCTATACCCTTCCTTCCTTTCTTCCTTGCTAATGGGGACCAGCGATAGTCAGGCACGTAGCCAGGATTTTCGTTTGGAGGGGGTCCAAATCCCCCCCTTTTTTTAATGTTAGAGAATATAAACTTTTTCGAAATGAGTAATATTGCAAAATTAAAAAAAAAGTTGAATTGTTAAATCAATAGACGTCTTGGTCTTTTACTTACAATTAGTGCTCATTTTTTACTTTTGCGTAAAATTTCCAATCCTAACTTCGAAACTTGGACTATAATTCAAAACTCGAAAGTTCTACTTCAGTCTCGATATTTAAATCTTTCAAATTTAGTTTATCTCGATATATTAAAAAAAAAATTAGATTTACTCAATATTTTTTTCAAAATAAGTGAAATTTTAGATAAAAGACGAAATTAGGAATATTAAATATTAAAGATGAAATAAAAAAAATCCAATAGAAGCTTCCATTTTAATTTGTAATTTTGATTTTTGTCGAAACTTTAAATTTATTTTAGAAAGGAAAAAGGTGAATCTAAAAACTTTCAGGAAAAGCGGAAAATTGGACGAAAGATTAAAAGGATGAAAAAAGAAAAGTCCTTTATCAGACAAAATCCTGAAGCATCGAAGTTAAAGCCAAATTTGTTTTTAACTAAAAATGTTGAGTTTAGCTAAATATTTAGAAAAAAATTAAATATGGAGAAAAAACCGAAAGTTTTCTGATGAAGCAAAATTTTTGTGTTTAAACTCGATTTTTTTTTTAAAGTAGAAATTTCGTAACTAGGATTAAAATTTGAAAAAAAAAACTAAAGGCCACAATTTTTAGCGCAAAGTGAAAACTTTAGAAAAAAATAGAAAAAACTGAAATTTTTAAAATAAAGGCCTTCAGAAAAAAATAAAATTTTAAACAAAAAAAAACGTGAAAATTAAAAAAAAATATTTTGAGCTAAACTGAACATTTTACGAAAATCGAAATTTAAAAAATCATTTAAAAAATCATTTTTTTAGAATTTTCGATTTTAAAGTCGAAAAAGGAAATTAAAAATGAAGATATTTCTAAATTATTTCAAAATGTCGAATAAAAATTAAATCTCAAAAAGAAGCAAACTTAGAATCTCACCTGAAAATTTCGTTTAAATAAAAGGAAAATTAAAAGTCCACACTTGAATTTAAAAAAAAGTTTGAATTATTAAACTAAAATGAATATTTTGAAAATAAGGTAAAAATACATGTAAATATGTTTATCAAAAAAGAAATCTCTGAAAAAGTCGAAATGTTGATTTTGAATCAAAAATTCAAAGAAAATTGAAGGAAATTTACAAAAGAAGTTGATATTTCGAAAACTTTTAAAAATAGTCGAAATTTCGACAAACGTTGGAATGTATAAAAAATTTATGTATCAGAAATAAAACATTTTTGAGAAAAAACACCATTGGATCCCCCCTGGCTACGTGCCAGTAGAGAATTTGTTCTTCTAAACAAGATATTTAGTACCATTTTTAAAAATGTGGGGCTACAATTCCCAGCATGTAACATACAAAATCTTTTACTCTTCCTTTCCCCCTTACTAACGGGGATCAGCGATAGTAGAGAATTTTGTTCTTTAAAACAAGACATTTATTACGATTTTTAAAATGTGGGGCCACGATTCTCGGCATGTAACTACAGAAGCTTTACTCTCCCTTTTCTCCTTGATAACCAGTGTCTACGATAGTAGAGATTTTTTGCTTGAATTTTACTGGTTTATTGGCATTTAGAATTATTCCTGGTTTAACACCTCTGCATATATAATGCTCTGCTGGGGAAACGTCGGTACCATTTTTTTTAGTAGTTGTTCTACATATTTTTTCAATAATATTTACGTCTAAGTGATAAATGTAACCAATTTTTGTGTATATGATAAATTATTTTTATTGAAGGAACTACGACTAGTCAAATTTTTCCATCACAAAAGGTTATCTACGACGCTGCGCATAGCTTTTCACTGCTGATGTCGATACTGATATGTGTTGAGAAAATTGCTTCCAAAGCAAATACCTTTAATTTCTTGAGAGAGAAGTTCTATTCTTGGGTCTCTAATTGATTTACAGCTTCGATTTCAGTTTAATTCTTTATTGCTTCCAATAAAGTGGTCTATAAATAGTCCTAAGGAAGCTTTTATTTGATCAACCTGATTTTATAGCCCACTGTAGCGAGTTTTACAATCGCTCGTTGTAACTTGTGTAAAAACATGAAACTAGTCGAGAACATTAAAGAATAAAAAGTCTCACAAGTAAAAAAAATTTAGATTTTCACGTTTTGTATATTTTTAGGAGAAGCGTATACATGAAATATTTGAAGTATACAGTGCTGGTCTGTAACTTGGAGTAAATTCAAAGACAGTTATTTTTTCGGAAATATGCTCGGGCACGTTGATTAATATTTTAATTTGCGTTATTTTTGATATAGAAAAATTGTATAAAGTATATCCTAAATTTAAGATATGACGCCATTGACAATATTTTTAAATGGCAACCCTATTTTTTCTCGACTATTCTTAAAGGATATAACAAGTTTCACATGCGTATCAAATTTCAATTTTTTATTTCTAGCCATTTAACAAATATTAACTAATTTGCAAAATGAATGAGTCTGATTCAACTCAATAATCTTTCTTCAATAAATGTTTAAAATATTGTCCATTTACTAACTGACACTACCCTAAATGAAAGTGAAACTCGTTTTGAACATTTCTAATTACTTCGGGGCAAATTAGTCTACACTCCTGTCTTATTCGTCCTTTCAACCCCTCAATATTTGCAGGCTTGGTCTTAAAAACTTTGCTCTTCAAATACTCCCATAAGAAATAGTCCATAGGTGTTAAGTCTGGAGACCTGGATGCAGTGGCGGCTAGTGCTAAGGTTTGCAGGTTTGCGCAACCTCCAAAAAAACGTTGGGATAAAAAAGAAAGTAAATTGTTCTTTATGTTGTTTATTTTATTTATTGATAACAGATTTATCGCTACCAACCATACTGCTGAATATTGCGGATTCCGCCGATTCGTAAGCGTTTGATGACATATTGGGTCCACGGTTTGCAAAGTTTGCAGGCTAGACTGCAAACTTTGCTTTACACATATGCACCTGCGCCTTAACTTATATTTTGTTCACTTAAAATACTTGCCCATAAGCAAGCATTAGGTTGCAGTTGTGGGTGCAAACCAAATACCGATTCGCTATTAAAATCTGTCATCGGGCAATATTCTGAGTCTTGAAACACAAATAAAAATGAATTCAGTGCAAGGTTTAATTGCAGCCAATCTGTAACCGATTTGTGTCGAAAAAACTGGAAATTAAGCGACGTGGATGACCTATTCCAGACTTAAATATTGTGCAGACGGTGTTTTGTAAAAAGCGAAATTTTAACAGAAGTAGTTCGCGAAGCTAAAGGAGTACCTATGCGACATTGTTATCTGGTAAGCTAAAAAACGATTCAGCTTCACTGGCCTTTTAATTGCAGCAACCTTATTATATTATTTTTTCTGAAAAGTTTACCCAACATAGAATCACTTTTCCTCAAAAGAATTTTAAAGAAACCCCAGAATGGTGCTTCCCTAGTCTGGAAAGAATAAAAACTCTTTTAAAAAATACATTATGCCAGGAAAGATTGTCCGCATTAACGGTGTCTTCAAAGAAAAGGACTTAATCCAAGGAATACTCGACTTCAGTAAAAAGTTATTGATAAATTTGCAGCTGCCAAAAGTCCAAAAATGGCAAAAGATGCCAAAGATGGACTTTCTCTTGTTTTTCTTTCTGTTTTTTGCGAAAATAAAAATAAAATATCTCTTAATTCCTCCAGCTTAATTAAAAATTTCCAGTTTTGACACATTTTTGCAAATGTCTCTTTGCAACCTCCAAATTTTATTAGCACCAGCCGCCACTGCCTGGATGGCCATTCAAAAGGTCTTCTTCTACCAATCCATCTGTGTGGAAATAGATCATGCCAGATACTCACGGGCAGGTCTTGCAAAATGAGGAAGGGCACCGTATTGTAGAAACCCAATGTTTCTATTCGGGACATCAGCTTCGACCGGATCAGGAAACAAAATAGCTAAATCAGGAATTAGCTCTTCCTGCAAGAATTCTAAATATCCTGCCCCATTAAGATTTTCTTGGAAGAAAATTGGCATTAAATAACTCGATCACCAACAATCCCTACCCAAATATTGACATTCTCTGGATGTTGAGTGTGGCCTTCCTTCATCAAAAGTGGTTTGTTCTCTGCCCAGTAACGACAATATTGACAATTTACCTCACCATTTAACATAAACGTTGATTTATCTGAAAATAGGATATTTTCTATGCTTAGAACATTTCTGTCTAGTAGATCCACCATTTGTTTCGCGAAACTGAAGTTTTCTATCGAGATCATCTTCTAAGAGTTCACGGAGAATTGTCATTTTACAAAGATGAAATTTTTACATTTTCAGAATTATTGCAATTTAAGACTGGCTAATTTCGAGTTATTCTATCTATCTGACTAGTGACTAGTAAAGACATAAGGATTCTCTTGGACAGAGAGAAGTACATTAATTTTGACATGAGGGGGATTACTTGTTTTTCTTAAATGCCCATTTTTTCCAAACTGTTTTTCAATCTTGCTTTCGGTACTTTGCGATAGGGGTAAAGAATCAGGATACTTCCCTCTGAATAAACGAATAACTTCATTTTGTGGTTTTGTTCTACTTCCGTTGCCAATCATTATTAAAATTTCAGTATTGTTGGTTTCAGTTAAATACGCCATTTTGGTCGATTTTTTAATAAATGATATTTTTCCCTAAATGACAAACTAATAGCCTTTTCGATCAATAGGATACTACTCTTCTTATTTGTTTTTATTAAATTTTTTGATAAGATTATGAGACCTTAACCCAGTTTGAGAAAAAATGTCAAATGAATACCTTCTAATACGCAATTTTTAAACTTTAAATATCTTTTAAATGACAAGGAATAAAAAACTGAAATTTAATACTCATGTGTAACCTGATATGCCTTTTAAGAATAGTCAAGAAAAAAATAGTGTTGCTATTTAAAGAAATTGTCAATGACGTCAAATTTGGGACATGCTTTATAAAATTTTCCTACATCAAAAAGATCGCAAATTAAAATATTAATTGACGTATTCGAGCATATTTCCGAAGAAAAAACTGTCTTTGATTTCTAATGTACAGACCAATAGGTTTGAACATTTATTAGATTCGAAGTTTAGAAACTTAGATCTCGTCAGACGAGATCTAACAAGATTGAAACCGGTCTTTGGTTTCCAAACTTCGAATCTAATAAATGTTCAAACCTATTGGTCTGTGCATTAGAATCCTTGTCTTCTGGGAACTTTCTTAGAGAGCAACCGCTTCGCTAGGTAGCAGTGTTTCAACTGTTAATAGTTCAGCCATCTATGATTCACTATACACGCCTGGAGGGCTGCATGAATTTGTAGTGTAGGTTGCATTCTACTTGCATATGTCTTTGATTTACTCAATTTAATTCAAGTTACAGACTAGCACTGCCTGTATACAATACCATAAAGTTATTTAAATTGCAAAATTAAGTAAACATTGCAAACATTATAAATCACCCAAAAATACAAGACCACACAACCGGAGTGGTCTTGGCGATTGGGTGAACACAATTTCGGAGTCTGGCTCAGTTGGTAACGCATTGTGCCAACAACGCAAAGGTAACGTGTTGGATTTTCTAGTGGGCTAAAGTTATTTCACTTCAAGAAATATGTTCAAAAAAAAGACCTTTTTGACTTAATGAAAATGCCCCTTATTTGAATACTTCTAACTTTTTTTGAATCTATTTTTTCAAAATAGAAACGTTGAACTTGTCCCCTGAAACCAAGAAAGATTAAAAAACACAACAAAGGTTGCTCTAACGCGTTTCGACAGGCAAGCTGTCATCTTCAGAGAGAAACTAAAATCCAGTTTTAAAATTAACCCTGATATAAAAAATAAAGGTCAAAATTTTGAGTTATTTTTAAATTTAGATTATTGCCACTCTCAGTTTTTTTCCCAGAAATTAGATTTTTTTGAAATATACCACTTTTTAAAAATATTGACTTTAAAATAGCGACTTTTAAAGAATACAGTTTTCCAGATATAATTTCCAAAAATTTAGGTTGAGATTGCAAATTTTTTTCACAATTTTCAGGATTACGTATATTTTTTTCAACATTTCGACTAAACTTGGTTTTTATTTTAATTTAAATTCTTTTGAATATTTATAAATCTCGATTTCTTTTTAAAGGCTACAAAATTGTGACTTTCAAAATTTCGGATTTTCGAATCTTCGACTTCAATTTTCGATGTTTTATTTCTAATTTGGACATCTTAAAATTTGGTCTTCTTTTCTAAAATTGTTATTTTTATAAAATTTACATAACAAACCGCATATCATATCGTTACATACATCATATTCGACATTTTCAAACAGTTATTTGATTTTATTTATTTTTTAATATTTATGTCTTTATTTGAAAATTTGAATCTTTTTTCATTTTTTTCTTTCTTCGTTTTTGGTGGAACAGACAGATCCTTGATGATCTTTAAAAATTGAAATACAAATCTTGTTCCCTAAAGCTAAGAAGGATTAAAAAACATAACAAAGGTTGCTCTTACGCGTTTCGATAGCCAAGTTATCATCTTCAGTATCTCTCTGAAGATAGCTCAAGCTATCGAGCTATCCTCCTGACTGTGCGTTCCTAGCTATAGGATACTAAAGATGATAGCTTGGCTATCGAAATGCGTTAGAGCAATCTTTGTTGTGTTTTTTTAATTTTTCTTGGTTCCAGGGAACATGATTTGTATTAGACTCTTTTCTTTAATTTTAAATTTTTTTGCTTCTTTAGGAAATTTGGATTGTTTCAACATTTTTTCTTTTAAATTTTGACATTTTTTAATCATTAAGATGTTTATTTAAATCTCGTATTTTTGTCCAAATATGACATTTATAATTCTTCGAATCCTTCTAAATTATTATATTTTGTAAAATTTCGAGTGTTTCTTTAAAATAATTATTTTAGGAAAAAATGGAAGAATTTCAAAAAAAGAAAAATTTTGAATGAACTACCAAATAGAAGAATTTTGATATTAAAGCTGAATATTCGAAAAACTCTGCTTTTAAAAGAAAAGATCATAATTTCGAGAAAAAGATAAATTTCGAGAAAAAAAAACTAAATTTTCAGAAACTTTATTTATTCAATAAAAAATTTTATACATTCGAATTTTAAAAGATCAAAATTTTTTTTAAAAAAAGAACCTAAAATAACGGAATTTAAAAAAAAAGGTGACATTTCAAGAAAAACGATAGAAATTTCGACGGCCGAATATTAAGAAAAAATTCAAAATTTTCCAAAGTAAGTCAATTTTGAGAAGGTCGAATTTTGAAAACAATTAAAATTTTTTACAGAAAGTTAAATTTGAAAAAAAAGAAATAGTCAAATTTGGGAAAAGTTGTCTATGAAAAGATACAAAAAATCAAAACTGTGAAAAACAAAACAAACAAAAGTTGAAATTTCTAGAATCATAAAGGATACGAAGTTAATATAAAAATTTAAATTTCGGAAGGACGATTTTGAGAAAAATGTCAGAATTTCAAAAAAAAATTCTAAATTTCCATAAACAACTCTAAAAAATACAAATTTTGAAAATAAGGATCCAAATTTCAAAAAACAAACATTTTTCAAGTAAAAGTCGTTGTATTAAATACCAAATTTTGAGATAAATATGACATTTTCAAGAAAAAGCTAAATTGACATTTACAACCCAACATTTTCCAAGGAGCACCTTGATCACACCTCTAATTGAAGCTTTGGACGAGAATTCGGATTAGACAGAATTGATGACGAGAGTCTGACCGATTCTCTCGAAACGCTAGAGCACAGGCGTATGCTTGGTGACTTGTCTTTTTTCTACAAGTACTATCATGGAAGATGCTCTCAGGAACTAATAGGATTGATCCCCCCAAGGGCAAGATTCTTGAGGCGTAGTAGACAGCCGGAGACAGCAAATTCCTGCGCGGTCCAGCTTGACACAGTGAGGACTTCTGCCTACGGAGACCCTTTTTTCTATAGAACTTCCAAGTTATGGAACTTGTTACCGAAAGGAATTTTCCCCATAAATTACAACCTATCCTTGTTTGAGAAGGCGGTTCATCCCCATCTATCCTTGTTTCCGCATCCTACTTGCAGTGCTTTGAAAGCATGATGGGATTACCCTTTGCGAGTGGATTAAACTTAGAGAAAAAAAACTTGGATTTTTTTCATCTTTTCTATTCTTTTTTTGGATAAACAAACTGTCCCTTAGTTAACTTCGAAAACTGAAATGCAAATCTTATCCCTTGTAGCAAAGAAAGATTAAAAAACACAACAAAGCTTGCTCTAGCGCGTTTCGATAGCCAAGCTATCATCTTTAGTATCCCTCTAAAGATGATAGCTTGGCTATCGGCACGCGTTAGAGCAACCTTTGTTATGTTTTTGAATCTTTCTTGTTTCAGGGGACAAGATTTGTATTCCGATCTTTTTTCTAATTTTCATTTTTTTACCTTTTTAGGAAATTTGGATTGTTTCAATTTTTTTTAATTTTGACATTTGTTAATTAATTTAATTTTTTTTTAACTCCGCATTTTTGTCAAAATATGACATTTCTAATTCTTCGAATTCTTCTAAATTGTTGCATTTTTTTTAAAATTTCAGGTGTTTTTTTTAAAATAATTATTTTAGGAAAAATTGAAAGGATTTCTAAAAAAAAAATAATGAAGATATCAGAAAGAAGAATTTTGAGATTAAAGCAGAATTTTCAAAAATTACTTACTTTAAAAGAAAAGATCAAAATTTTGAGAAAAAGGTGAATTTCGAGGAGAAAATTAAATTTCCAGAAACTTTATGAATTCGATGAAAATGTTTGCATTCAGATTCCAAAAGATTTAAATTCTTAATAAAAAACAACATAAAATAACGGAATTTTAAGAAAAACAATCAAAATTTCGGCGGTTGAATATAAAGAAAAAGTTCAAAATTTTCCAGAGATTCGAATTTTGAAATAAGATGGAAATATAAAAAAAAATCAAGTAAAAACCGCGAAAAAGATCTATTTCGAGCAAAAAGGCAAAACTTCGGGAAAACAATAGAAAGTTCCTGCAGAAATTTAAATTCTGAAAAAATTAATAGTCAAATTTGGTAAAAGTTGTCTATAAAAGATACAAAAAATCAAAATTGTGAGAAAAAACAAACTTCGAAAAAAAAAAGTTCTAGAATCATAAAGGATACGATATTGACATAAAAGTTTAAATTTCGAAAAGACGATTTTGAGAAAAATGTCCGAATTACAAAGAAAAATTCTAAATTTCCATAAACAACTCTAAAAAATACAAATTTCGAAAATAAGGACCCAAATTTCAAAAAACAAACATTTTTCAAGTAAAAGTAGTTGTCAGAAATATTAAATACTGAATTTTGAGATAAACATGAAATTTTCGAGAAAGAGCTAAATTGACATTTACAACCCAACATTTTCCAACGAGCACCTTGATCACACCTCTAATTGAAGCTTTGGACGAGAATTCGGATTAGATAGAATTGTTGGCGAGAGTCTGACCGATTTTCTCGAAACACTAGCGCACAGGCGTATGGTTGGTGACTTGTCTTTTTTCTACAAGTACTATCATGGAAGATGCTCGCAGGAACTAATAGGATTGATCCTCCCAAGGGCAAGATTCTTGAGGCATAGTAGACAGTCGGAGACAGCAAATTCCTGTGCGTTCCAGCTTGACACAGTGAGGACTTCTGTCTACGGAGACCCTTTTTTCTATAGAACTTCCAAGTTATGGAACTTGTTACCGAAAGGAATTTTTCCATAAATTTGAGAAGGCGGTTCATCCCCATCTATCCTTGCTTCCGCATCCTACTTGCAGTGCTTTGAAAGCATAATGGGGTTACCCTTTGCGAGTGGATTAAACTTAAAAAAAAATTCGTAGGAGCTTGTTAGCATAACAACGGCTTAACAAATTACTGCTATAACCGCCCATGATGCAGTAATGCGAAACCTGGTCCGGTGTTAGCAAATATTTATCGAAACATTGTAAAATTTTTAATATCTGTTGCTTTTTAATCGTTAATAAAATTTAATAATTATAAAAAGTTCTGATTCTGGCAGGTAGAAAATTCTAAAAAGAAACTATTGTCAAGAAAAATAACGAAACTTCGAGAAAATTTTTGATATTGAGGAAGAAAATTTTGTAAAAAAGACAAACTTTAAGAAAAAAGTCTAATTTCCGAATAAAGTGAAATTAACATAAGACGCATTTTGAGAAAAAAAATAATGAAAATTTCTAGAAATTGACGCATTAAAAGAAAACATGAAAATTTCGCATAGAAAACCAAATTTAACAAAAATGTAAGTGATGAATTTCGAAGAATAAAATTAAAACATTCAAAAACAAAAACCAGTTATAAAGAAAAAGAAAATGATAGGAAAAAGATCGAAATTTCAAGGAAAGTCGAAATCTGGTAGAAATTCAAAATATCTCGGACTTCAATTTTGTTAAATTTTGAAAAAAAAATGAGCAAATTTTAAGTAAAATTAAAAAGTTTTTGGCTGAATATTTATTTTTTCATGACTGTTTAAGTCAGAGGGAGACAAAAGACAAATCTCCCACCAGACGTCAGAAAATGTCCATACTGAGATAAATGTTAACATTTTGAGAAACAAGTCGGAATTTTTAGAGAATTAGATTTTAATACAATCTCGAAACCTTGAAGTGTCCAAAGAAATTTTTTTTTAGATTTTTGTCTTTTTACAAAAATTCAGAATATCCAAAAAAATTTGCTTTCAAAATTTCTATTTATTTATCAAACAAGTGACCAAATTTTGAGGGAAAGATAAATTTTGATAAATAATTTGAATTTGCAGAAATTCGGATTTTAAAAAGGTAGAAATTTTCAAAAAAGCTGGAAGTTTGAAAAGTAGAAAAGTTGAAGGAAAAAAATAACAAACAATTTTGAGATACAAATTCAAAATTATAGAGATCAGATTTTTATAAGAAAGAAGTCAAATTTTAATCAGTAATTTAAAATTTTAAAATAAAAAGACAAACTTTGCGAAAAAAGCAAAATTTTCAGAAAAAAGTCAATATTTCGAATAAATTTAAAAATTTCAAAGAAACGACGAATTTTAAATAAAGAATGTTAATTTTTGGAAAAACCCAATTAGTTCCTTTAAATAAGGAGAGTAAATGCCCCTACTCAGCACCTATGTTAATGTAAATACAGGGTGGACCATAAGTAATGGTACACAGAGCAATGGTGGATTTTTTGAATAAAAATAATGTAATTTAGCTACATTAACCGTATACCAATAGTTGATATTAACAGAGATACAGGGTGTCAAAGTTGAAAAAAAATTTCGATTTTTTCATATAATTATGGAATGAATTGTAAGAGAAGCACGAAATTTGGCACAAGGAGGTTTCTTAAGTCGACAAACTCTAATTTGCTAACATATTACCAATAGCTGATAGGGGGCGCTACCTGCGCTATCCTGCATAATTCTAAATCATCATAACTTTTTTCTGCACCCACGTATATTAATTTTAAACGAGTTATTTTATTTTTCCATATTTTTTACGTAAAAAAGGTAAACTTTCTGAAAGTTGATACGAGCAAACGTTTCCAAGATATTTGCCTTTAAATCTTGAAGTGCCTTGGTTTTAAATTACTAAGATAATAAATTTCGAAGTAGGCTTGAAAAAAAGTAATAATAAGGCAGCTTTGAAACTAATTTATGTCAAATATTACTTTGGTGATAATATTTTTACCCAAATTTTGATGTCAATAAATAAAATCCAAAAAATTAAGACGTAATTTATTTTCTAACATAGAGATGTGAGACATGATCTCTGAGTTAGCACAAGAAAATTTTAATAGTCTGGGTGGTCAAAGCAGATATTTGGAGATAAATTTTAATAAGAGACAGCCAAATTTTTAATTATTTACAATCCCTTTACAAGAAAAATATCATTTCCCACATACTTATTTTTGAAAATAAATTTTGTTTTGGTATTTTATTTAAATTTGCTTTGGAAATTTAAAATATTTGAGTAATAATAATGCCGGTAGAGTAATATTTGATATAAACTCTTTTGGAGTCAGTTTTATTACTTTTATTTGGAAACCTACTGCCAAAAATTCACATTTACATAACATAAAATAAACGTACTGCAAACTTTGAAGGCAAATATCTTGAAAACGGTTGCTTGTATCAACATTTAGAAAGTATACCTTTTTTACGAGAAAAATGAAGGTAAATAAGAATATCTATTTAAAATAAGTATACATGAGGACATAAAAAAGTTATGATGCTTTAGAATAATACAAGGTGGCGCAGGTGGCGCCCCCTATGAGTTACTGACAATCTGTTAGCAAATTAGAATTTCTTGACCAAAGAAACCCCCCTATGCCAAATTTCTTGTCTATAGTAAAATGTGTTCATCAGTTATGCGAAAAAATTTATATTTCAACTTTGACACCCTGTATCTCAGTTAATATCAACTTTTGGTGAAAGATAAATGTGGCTAAATCACGTTATTATCATACGAAAAATCTACTCTTGCTCTATGTACCATTACTTATGGTCCACCCTGTATATTGTATATTATATTATTGACTTTTTGTTTGGCGGAAACCAACTACATAGCATTTGGGAGGATTCCTTAGGTTACGAATCCACCCAACTCGTTCATTTCATTGGTTCTTTGGTTGCTAGGTACTAAAATGAGGTTTTTCCTTTTTTTTGCAGCAGAGATTGAATGAATTCTTCTAAACTACATGCTACAAACAAATATGTTAGAATTTGTGGCTTGGTTCATTTCTGCAAAAGTCACAAAATACCCAACATTTCAAAGCCTGGGCAATCTTTCAAAAGGTTGTCAACATTTACATTAAATTTACGCGGGCCTACGTCTAGCAATGCAAAGTTCATTTGGCCAATCCTTCTCATTTACGGAACAGATTGTGTTAAATTTAAACCTTGAGTTTCAAGATTTTTATTACTGACATATATGTGGGGAAAATGATTGCTAACGACAGCTGTGATATTTTTACTGGAATTGTTAAATGCTTTCCTGCACTAGCAAGCTACCATAGCCTATGAAGACTTTAAATATTAAGTTTCCATCGACATATAATGTAAATGTAGCGAAAATATGCATCATCATTGATTTTAGGTGAAATATGCAATAACCCGTTAAAATGAGTTGAATATGTATTTGCATATACTTAATGTATTTTGGCTTAAAAGTTAAAGATCAGGATAAAGTTTGGGCACCTTATAAAGTCTGCAAACGATGTGTTCAAAACCAAAATTGGTTTAAGGGCAAGAAAAAATCTTTTTGACATGCGATTCCTATGGTATGGCGCGAGCAAAAGAACCATAGTGATGATTGTTACTTTTTTTCGTGTACTGTGAAAGGGTATAATTCAAAACGGAAGCAGTCAATTTCATACCTCAATGTGCAATCAGCTATTCGTCCCATCCCTCATGGGACCGAAATACCAGTGTCCAACATTTCTGCTACCTTGGAAGAGATTGCAAATTCTGACGCAGATGGTCCTGTACCTGAACCCGACGTCAGGTCAAATTTTGAATTTAAAGATGACAGCAGTCTGAAATTGTTTTCAGGGCGAGCTAAATAATTTGGTAAGAGAATTGAATCTTCCCAAAAACGCTGCTGAGTTGCTTGGATCAAGGCTCAAAAGCAGGAACTTACTTTTGCCAGGAGTGTCTTCTTCCTGGTTTAGATATCGTGAGAAGCAGTTCACTTCCTACTTTGCCCAAAAGGACGAGTTGCATTATTGTTCTAATATTGAAGGTTTTAGGGATACATTTAAGATCTCATACGATCCAGCACGTATTTTCATAGATTCTTCAAAACGAAGCCTTAAAGCAGTTCTGCTTCAGAATATAGGTTTCCATGCTTCCATTCCTGTCGGTCATTCCGTACACCTCAAGGAAACCTACAAGAACTTGGAAGTGATTCTTTGCAAATTAAAATATAAAGACGACGGTTGGCAAGTGAGCGGTGATTTCAAAATTATGGGCATGTCACTCAGACAACAATCTGGGTTTACCAAATTCTCTTGTTTTTTGTGTCTATGGGATAGTAGAGACCGAACAAATCACTGGACCAGAAACTGTTGTCCTCCGAGGGAGCTCAAAGTTGGCGAAAAGAATATTCTGTGTGAAACTTTGGTGCCTCCTCATAAAGTTCTTTTAGCACCGCTTCACATACATCTGGGACTGATAAAGCAATTTGTAAAGTCACTTCCAAGAGATAGAAATTGCTTCACATACCTAATATCAAAGTTTCCAGGCCTCTCGAAGGCAAAATTGAAGGAAGGTGTTTTCGTTGGACCAGATATTAGCCGGCTTATGGCTGATCCACAATTTATCACAACCATAATGGATCCTCAAAAGAAGGGTGGATTGCCTTTAGAGAAGACATAGGGAAATTTTTAGGCAATAACAAAGACCCCAACTACAAACAAATCGTCAAAACAATGTTAAAAGCATTTCAAGCTTTAGGTTGCCTAATGAGTTTAAAAGTACATTTTGTACATTCCCACCTCGACTACTTTCCAGAAAATTTAGGAGACGTGAGTGAAGAGCAAGCTTAACAATTTCACCAAGATATTAAGGAGATGGAAATAAGATACCAGGGAAGATGAAGCGTCTCAATGATGGCAGACTACTGTTGGACCCTTCAGAAAGACCTTCCAGATGCTTCCCACAAGCGAAAATGTACCAAAAGGAGTCTCACGGGGAAAAAGAAATGTATTTAGTGTTTATTAATTAATGTATTTTAGATGAAACAATAAGTTTTGTTTGCAATTATAAATTAAAAATTCTTTTTAATCTTTTATTTTAAGATGATAACTTGTTTACCATAGATAACTATATTGTCAGAAAACGTGAGGTTCTATTGAAATACAGAACTTGTCCCCTGAAACCAAGAAAGATTAAAAAACACAACAAAGGTTGCTCTAACGCGTTTCGACAGCCAAGCAGTCATCTTCAGTGAGTCAGTTTCTGTCTGAAGATGACAGCTTGGCTGTCGAAACACGTTAGAGCAACCTTTGTTGTGTTTTTTAATCTTTCTTGGTTTCAGGGGACAAGTTCTGTATTTTAATTTGTAAAGATAACCAAGGACCAGTCCGTTCCATCAAACTTGTGAGGTTCTATGACAAAATAAAAGTCATTTTCAAATTTAGCGAGCCCAAAAACATAATAATAAAACAAAGAAACCAAAACAGGTCTCAATTTTATTTTTTTGCAGACTTGTGTTGTCATTAAGGCAATCTTGACAGATTCCTAGTGTTCCGAGGAGCCCTGGGAGCCAATTACATTTTTTTAGTCATCAAAACTAATTTTGGGCCGAATCACTTTTTTTTTAGCCGTCATAGTATATCATGAGGGGCGCTATACAGTGTCTGCCTAAAGCGCTGTCAAGATTTAATCCGCCATTGACGCAAAGTCAGTTAAAATAAAATGCAGTCAAAGCGTGAAGTGAAATTAGACGGCTATATGTAAAGCGAGATTCTTGTATTTCCAGCTTCAAGGCAATTAGGTTAATCAATTTGGAATATAATTCCTCGAATCTCAGCACTTACCGTGGTGTAAATGCCTACGGCGAAACTTCCCTTCCTGACTGACCTCCAACAGCAACAGGAATGCAATATTGCCATATTATCTCTAACCAATCAATCCAAGTCCATCACTAATGAATAGCACCGTTACGGCGAATCACCGCAAATAAATTAACGTGGACGATTGTCCCAATATTCAGATTAGGATCTCAGTCCATTTGCTGTTGCTTTCATTGGAAAGATCAGCGAACTTAGCATCTGAAAAAATAAATAAATAAATTTTGGTGCAATTTTGGTTCCTGGTTATCTTCAAAAAATGAAATACAACTTTTGTCCCCTGAAACCAAGAAAGATTAAAAAACACAACAGAGGTTTGCTCTAACGCGTTTCGATAGCTAAGCTATCATCTTCAGAGAGATACTGTGATAGCTAAGCTATCTCTCTGAAGATGAGAGCTTGGCTATCGAATAGCGTTAGAGCAAGCTTTGTTGTGTTTTTTAATCTTTTTTGGTTTCAGGGACAAGATTTGTATTTCAATTTTTAAATGAATAAATAAAAACCATTAATGGGTAACGAAAAACAATTAAGCAGATACCCAAGAAACCGAGTTAATAAAAACGTGGTAAAAAAATAGGTTATTGAGGACGATATTTCCGTCATACAATACAAGCCGGCGCTTATGTTTTTTATCTTATCAGCGTGAATTACTCCTGCATTTACTGATTAATTTATCAACAATCAAAACGACCTGTTGGAAACATGTTCCACGCATTATAAAATCGTAGAAATTATAGAAATTATAGCATCAAGCAGGAAATTAATGTACGACATATTCAACATAATGAATAAATTAGTAACCGTGGCTTTTAAAACAAGGTGCTTTAAATTACATGCAACCTTAAGAGTAATAACATACCATAAATTAATGTCATAGCATAGAAGCATTACTATTGAAAAAATAATCACTTGAACACGGAAGTTATTTTATTTAATTTACGTATTTTCTACAATTTACATTTTAATTCGGTTGTTTTATCGCTCAAGTTGCCCCGACGTGCTTAAAAAAAAAGAAAAAAATCCTATAAGAGTTAAAATTTTGAAAAATGTCCAGAAGTTTGAAAAGAGTCGAAATTTTTATGAAAAGTTGAAACTTTCCAAACAAGATTAAAAATTTCAAAAAACTAAGAAATATCAACAGTTTGACATTTTCAAAAATATGTTTTTTAATTTCCGACTGTTTCTAAAATTTGCCAACCTTTTTAAAATTCTTTCATTTCTTAGAAATTACGACCTTCAAATTTTTTTGAAAATTTGAAAGTCGAAATTTTTAAGAAAGCGCAAATTTTCTAAAAGTTGGACATTTGGAAAAGTAGGCATTTAAAATGGGGCAACATTTACAAAAAAAAACGAATTTTAAAAATTGGTTGAGATTTTAAAAATGTCAAAATTTTGAAGAATGTTAAAATTTGGAAATAAAACGAAATTTTCGAAAACACTGAAAATCTGAAGATAGGGCACATTTTTCAAAAAATTCTAGATATTAAAAAGAAGTCGAAATTTCGAATAAAAATCAAAATTTTGAAAAATATCCGGAAGTTTGAGAAAAGTCGTAATTTTCATAAAAAGTTAAAATTTAAAAATTTCAAAAAAAGTTAAAATTTAAAAATTTCAAAAAACCAAAAAATATCAACATTTTAATATTTTCAAAAATATTCTTTTTAAAATTTTAACCTTTTATGAAAATGTTACCATTTTCCAACATTTCGATTGTTTAGGAAAATTTTAATTTTATAATTTAAACTTTTTTTGAAAATTTCGACTTTTCTCAAACTACTGGACTTTTTCAAATTTTTGATTTTTATTGGAAATTTCGACTTGAATTTCTAACATTTTTTGAAAAATTTGCCCTAATTTCAGATTTCGCTTCATTACCAAATTTTAACATTCTTCAAAATTTTGACATTTTTAAAATTTCATTCCTTTGTGAAAATGTTGACCATTTTTAAATGTTGACTTTTCTGTATTTTCGACTTTTTTTAAAATTTCTTAGAAATTTCGACTTTCAAGTTTTTAAAAATATTTTTTTAAAAATTGTAAAGCCGAAATTTATAAGATAGCGAGAATTGTCAAAAAGTTGAATATTTGAAAAAGTAGACATTTAAACTGGGTCAACATTTAAAAAAAAAGAAGTTTCAAAAATTGGTTGAAATTTTAAAAATGTCAACATTTTGAAGAATGTTAAAATTTGGAAAGGAAACGTAGTTTTCGAAAACACTGAAAATCTGAAGATAGGGCAAATTTTTCAAAAAATTCTAGATATTCAAAAGAAGTCGAAACTTCCAATAAAAATCAAAATTTTGAAAAATGTCCAGAAGTTTGAGAAAAGCTGAAATTTTCATAAAAAGTTTAAATTTTCGAAACAAGATTAAAAATTTCGCAAAACCAAAAAATGTCAACATTTTAACATTTTCAAAAATATTTTTTTTGAAAATTTTTAACCTTTTATGAAAATGTGACCATTTTCCAACATTTCGATTGTCTAGGAAAATTTTGATTTTATAATTTCAAATTTTTTTGGAAACTTCGACTTTTCTTAAATTTCCGGAGTTTTTTCAAAATTTTAATTTTATTGGAAATTTTGACTTCTTTTGATTATCTAGAATTTTTTGAAAAATTTGCCCTATTTTTAGATTTTCAATGTTTTGGAAAATTTCGTTTCATTTCCAAATTTTAATATTCTTGAAATTTTTTACATTTTCAAAATTTCATTCTTTTGTAAAAATTTTGACCGTTTTTAAATGTTGACCTTTTTGTATTTGGGCGATTGCGCTGGAGACGATTCTGAGATAAACTTCTAAATCGCAGTATTTGTTACGTTTTTGATGTCAATACAAGAAACCAAAATCTGGATTTAATAATAAAACCATTTTTTGTAGCTTTAACTTCGCATTTAAATACTTGAGGGGTTTATACATAGTATCATTTGAATATATGCTGCAAAAAACCAACTGAAAAACCTGGGACACTATCGGTCACTGAGATTTTGTCTTTGGGTTCTAAGCTATTGACTTGGTGACAAAGAAGTAAACTAATTAGTAATATTCATTGCTTGATTTTTGATTTTGTTAATTATTTGCGTATAATGAAGTTAATGTTCATAGAATTTAAGGTGCTTTGCAACCCCAATAATTTGAAGTTGCACCAGCGATTGCTTTAAAACTGAATAATTCATTGTTTATCTTTGAGTTCTATATTTTTTTTGGTTTATTTTAATAAATTAATTTATACTCTTTTAAAATATAAAGACATAATTTAATAGATGTTTCACAATAAGTAAGTGTTTGTGTTTTTTTTACTGTAAGCTGGAAAGGAGAGCCGATTTGATTGCACCCGCGATAGCACTTTAAACTTCCATTGTGACTATTTATATTATATCATTAAAATTCTCATAACAAATCAGATGAGAACAGGTTGAAATCTAGCTCTTCAGAGAATAATTTCCTGAAAAATATTTTTATTTTAATAGTTTCTAGCTGTAAGAGTTGCCTAAGTGTTGCACCCGTGATAATGGAATCGCTCATTTCCGACTTTTTTAAAATTCTTGCATTTCTTATAAATTTCAACTTTAAAATTTAAAAAAAAATTTTTTTGAAAATTTGAAAGTCGAAATTTTTAATCAAGCGGGAATTTTCAAAAAGTTAAACATTTGAAAAACTAGACATTTAAAATGGGTCAACATTTTCAAAAAAAAAGAAATTATAAACGTTGTTTGAAATTTTAAAAAATGTCAAAATTTTGAAGAATGTTGAGGTTCAAAAAAAAACAAAATTTTCGATAACATTTGAAATTTGAAGAGGGCAAATTTTTCAGAAAATTTCAAATTTTCGAAGGAGATCAAAATTTTAGAGTTGAAATTTTCAATAAAATTTTTAAAAAGGTCCAGAAGATATTTTTTCAAAAAACTTTTAAGGTTTAAAATCAAGATTTTCCAAAACAATGAAATGGTTAAAAAATATTAAAATCTTCACAAAAGAGGTTAAAAAAAATAATTTAAAAAAGTCAAAACTGCCAAAATTTTGACATTTTGAAAAAATTGCATTTTTCAAAAATGCCAAAATCTTCAAAGAATTTACAATTTAAAAAAAGTTAATATGGCATTTCTTGACTATTTTGAAAATTTGAAAGTCGAAATTTTTAAAAGAATAGAAATTTTAAAATGTTGAAAATTTAAAAAAGTAATATTAAAAAATCAACATTTTCGAAAAAAAAGAAATTTTAAAAATTAGTTTAAATTTTTTAAAATGTCAAAATTAGAAGCATGTTGAAATTTGGAAAAAACGAAATATTCGATAAAATTGAAAATTTTTAAACAAGGCAACTTTTTCAAAGGTACAATTTTAATTTTCAATAAAAAATAAAATGTTGAAAAATTCCTGAAGTTTAAAATTTTTAAAAAAAGTTTAAATTTTACAATCAAAATTTTCTAAAACAATGGAAATGTTGAAAAATGCTAACATTTTCATAAAAAGTTTGTATTTCTGAAATAAGGTTAAAAATGTTAAAAAAGTTAAAAATTGTCAAAATTTTGACATTTTCAAGTAATTCGAGTTTTTTAAAAAATGGCAAATTTTTCACAAAATTCGAAATTTCTTAAAAAGTTAGTATTTAGAAAGAGAATCCAAAATTTCAAAAATTGTCAAACTTTTGAAAAAATATCGAGACTTAGAAAAACAAAGTTTCAATTAACTCAATTTTCTGGAAAAAACCAAAATTATCAGAAAAGTAGAAATTTTTAAATAAAAATCGAAATTTTGAAGTAATGGAAAAGGCGGAATCTTGGACAGCTAAAAATTGGAAAAAAAAGTCAAATATTTTTCAAAAAGATCAAAATTTTTAATTGAAAAATTGTGATTGAACGATTTTGAAAAAAAAAATTGAAAAAATGTGGAATTTTGCGATACAATTAAGATTTTCACAGAAACATGTCGAATTTAAGTAAAGCCTTAAAAATAGAAGAAGGTCGAAGAATAAATATCCAAAATTTCAAAAAAGTTAAAATTTTAAAAGTGTCGAAAATTATGAAGCAGTAATTATTGAAGCAGTCAAAATGTTGAAAAAGGTCAAAATTTTTATAGAAAGTCAAAACTTTCGAAAACAATGTTAGGTTTTAAATAAAAGTCATAATAATGGAGACATGTCAACTTTTAACAAAGTCGATATTTTCAAAGAAATTTGACAATAAATGCGACATATAAATGCGACATTTAAAAAAATAAAAATTACTCTTGAATTTAAAAAACATTCAAAATATTTTTGAAACATTTTGAGTAAAAAAAAATTGAAAAAAATGGGAAATATTGCGAAACAAATTAAATTTTCAAAAAAAGAAAAATGTCGAGCATAAGTGAAACAATGTCATTTTAAGTAAAGCCTTAATTCTGCATAATAGGTCAAATTTTCAAAGAAGGTCGAAATGTTGAAAATTCGAAACATTTTTTAAAAAATATGAAAATTTTAAATAGTCCAAAATTTCAAAAAAGTTAAAATTCTAAAAATGTTAAAAATTTGGAAGTAGTAATTTTCACAGTCAAAATTTGGAAAAATGTCGAAATTTTTCTTGAAAGACAAAATATTCGAAAACAAATTTAAGTTTTAAATACAAGACATAATAATGGAAAGACATATAAACATTTTGAAAAAGTCGATATTTTCAAAAATATTCGATAATTTTAAAAGATGCGATACTTAAAAATATGAAAATTAGTCTAAAAATTTAAAAACACACTCAAAATATTGCAAAAATGTTAATTATTATTAATTCGAATTTTAAAAAGTCAAAGTCGAAGTCTAAACATTAAAGGAAGCCAAAATTACCAGAAAAGTCAAAATTTTCAAAAAATACGAAATTTTGAATAGTTAAAATTAGAAAAGGTAAAAGTTTTTTGTTTAAAGTATTTAAAATAATCCAAATTTTTGATAAAACCTAAAATGTGAAAACAAGGCAAACTTGTCAGCAAATTTCCAATTTTCAAGGGAGGTCAAAATTTTGGAGTTAAAATTTTCAATAAAAACTAAAATTTTGAAAAAGGTCCAGAAGTTTTACATTTTCAAAAAAAGTTGGTTTTGAAATTTAAATTTTCTAAAACAATCAAAACGATGAAAAATGTTAAAATTTTCATAGAAGAAGTTAATTTCCGAAACAAAGTTAAAATTTCAAAAAAGTCAAAAAATACCAAAATATTGACATTTTTAAAAAATTGCATTTTTCAAAAAATGCCAAAAGCTCCAATGAATTTATTATTTTTAGGAAGTTGATATTTTAAAAAAAGTCTAAAATTCCATAAAAGGATCAAAATTTTGACATTTCTTGATTTTTTTGAAAATTTGAAAGTGGAAATTTCTAAAAAAAAATTAGAAATTTTAAAATGTTGAAAATTTAAAAGAATGATATTAAAAGAAGTCAAAATTTTCAAAAAAAAAGGAATTTTAGAAATTAGTTTCAATTTTTTAAAATGGCAAAATTTTGAAGCATGTTGAAATTTGGAAAAAACGAAATTTACGATAAAATTGAAAATTTAAAAAAAAGGAAATTTTTTAAAGAAGTCAGAATATTTGAGTTAAAATTTTCAATAAAAATTAAAATTTTGAAAAATTCTAGAAGTTTAAAATTTTCATAAGAAGTTTAAATTTTAAAATTAAAATTTTCCAAAACAATTGAAATATTGGAAAATGGTAACATTTTCATAAAAAGTTCGCATTTCCGAAACAAGGTTAAAAATTTCAGAAAAGTCAAAAATTGTCAACATTTTGACATTTTCAAATAATTCGAGTTTTTCGAAAAATGACAAATTTTTCGCAAAATTCGAAATTTGTAAAAAAGTTGATATTTAGAAGGGGTTGAAAATTTGAAAAATTGTCAAACTTTTGAAAAAATATCGAGATATAGAAAAAAAATGTTTCAATCACCTCAATTTACTGAAAAAAACCAAAATTATCAGAAAAGTAAAAATATTTAAAAATCGAAATTTTGAAGTTATGGAAAAGGCGGAATTTCGGACAGCTAACATTGGGAAAAAAAGTTATATATTTTTTAAAAAAGATCAAATTTTTAATTGAAAGATCTTCGGTAAAAAAAATGGAAAAAATGTGAAATTTTGCAAAACAATTAAAATTTTCAAAAAAAGAAAAATGTCGAATTTAACTAAAAAAATGTCAACATTTTAAATAAAGCTTTAATTCTGTAAAATAAAACAAATTTTCAAATAATGTCGAAATGTTGAAAAATCAAAACATTGTCTAAAAAAATGAAAATTTTGAATAATCAAAAATTTCATAAGTTAAAGTTTTAAAAATGTCCAAAATTTTGAAGTAGGAATTTTCAAACAGTTAAAATTTGGAAAAATTTCGACATTTTGAAAAAGTCAATATTTTCAAAGAAATTCGATAATTTTAAGAAATGCAACACTTTAAAAATGAAAATTAGTCCAAAATTTCAAAAACACTCAAAATATTGAAAAAATGTTAATTTTCATTAATTCGAATTTTAAATAGTCAAAACTATCGAAATCTAAATATTGAAGAGAGCTAAAATTACTAGAAAGCTCAAAATTTCCAAAAAGTACGAAATTTTGAATAGCTAAAATTTGACAAACTAAAAGTTTTGTGTTTGAAGTTTTGAAAATAGTCGAAATTTTTGATAAAACTTTTTGAAAACAAGGCCAACTTTTCAGCAAATTTCAAATTTTCAAAGGAGGTCAAAATTTTCAATAAAAATTAAAATTTTAAAAAAGTCCAGAGGTTTAAAATTTTCATTAAAAGTTTAAATTTTAACACAAAAATTTTCCAAAACCATCAAAATATTGAAAAATGGTAACGTTTTCATAAAAATGCTCATATTTCCGAAACTAGCTTTAAGATTTCAAACAAATCAAAAAATGTCAAAATTTTGACATTTTCAAATAATTTGAGTTGTTCAAAAAATGGCCAATGTTTCAAAAAAATCGAAATTTCTAAAAAAAATGTGATGTTTAGAAAGATGGTCCAAAATTGCAAAAATTGTCAAACTTTTGAAAAAATATCTAGATTTAAAAGGAGAAAATTTTTCAATCAACTTTTCAAAAGAGTCGTAATTCTCAAAAAGTCAATTTTCTGGAAAAAAGGTTAAAATTAGCGCAGAAGTAGAAATTCTTTTAATGCGTCGTAATTAAAAAAAAGTTGAAATTTTGAAGTTATGAAAGTCGGAAAGTGGGCTTCGAAAATTTTCTGCCAAGTGAGTATTTCATCTTTTGACTGAAGAGCAAGAACAGCAACGTCTGGAGATTTGTCAGTGCCATCTTGGACGTTTTCAACGTGAAAGTGATGGTTTTTTGCAACGTATCGTTACGAGTGATGAGACTTGGGTCCACCATTACACCCCTGAATCTAAACAAGCAATAGGATTGGAGAAGAAAGGGGGACGATGCAACCCCTCAAGGAAAAAACTAGCCCTCAGCTGGAAAGGTTCTTGCGATAGTGTTTTGGTATTTAAAGGAGTTGTGCACGTCGATTTTCCGCATGAACGTCGTACGGTTAATGCTGCCTACTACTGCCCAGCTATTGGATGAAGTTAAACGCGAATATCGGCGGAAGAGGCACGAATTTTCGGCCAGAAATATAATTTTGCTTTACGACAAAGCCTGCCCCCACTCAGCCAATGTGGCACATCAAAAATTAGAGAAAATGCATTAGCCAACATTAGAACACCCTCCTTATAGTCCCGACTTATCACCATGTGATTATCATATGTTTGGCCACTGAAAGAAGCTCTAGGAGATGAGCGATTCCACGATGATGCTGATATTGAAACAAATCCAAAAACAAATCCGTTGGGAAAAATGCATAACAAAATCAGGAGATTATGTAGAAAAATAGTTAATAACTTTTATATATGTATCTAGTACCAATAAATGTTTAAAAACAAATTCCGATTCATATGTGATTTACCTTCATAGAATTGTTTTGGTTATCTTGGTTATATTCAAAAATTGAAATACAAATCTGAAGAGGATAGCTTGGCTAGTTAAACGAGTTAGATCAAACTTCATTATCTCTCTGAAGATGATAGCTTGGCTATCGAAACGCGTTAGAGCAACCTTTGTTGTGATTTTTAATCTTTCTTGGTTTCAGGGTACAAGATTTGTACTTCAATTCTTCACAAAATAGTAATCAAAATATCAAAGTGTGCACACGTAAAATGGGACACACTGATATTTTTCCTCTTGTACTAAACAAACACTGGCTTTTTAGATAGCTTCTGGACCTCATTAATACGCTTCGTTCAACCAGTTCATTGCTTTAATTGATGGTTTCTCACCATCATCACTTATTCATGATCCTTGCCAAACGCTTCCATATTTTCAGAAGCTCTCCAAGGGTCATTATTTTCGTTAATTATGAGCGCATCCCCTTTTATGCAAACCGAATTCATATTATTCGAAAGTTTCCCATCACCACTAAATTAACTTAGAAACAAGTATAACTTTCCGCTCGCTGGCTTCTCCAGATTCATTAAGCGCCATAACGAACTGAATCAGACACGCTGGCTGATGCCACAAAGTCCTTAAAAAGTAATTTATTTTAAATTGTTAGATAGAATGTGTAAACCAAAATGAATGGGGCACTTGAGTGGCGAAACGCCATAAATTAGGTTTATTACTAATTGGCCAAAGTGCCGGAGATAACGACTTTTTTTACCTGAGAGTGTAATAACAAGCTAATAGTGCATGTGCATTTAACTAGTTATTTTTAATTTAATTAGCTTGAGTAGGTGGAGAGCAATACTAATGAAGTAAAAACTTTTTCTACGTTTGGGTTGCATTGTATTTAAATTAATTTCCTTAAAGCTCGTTACTTTCAATCTGTATATGGATTTTACTCCTTTTCGGAGCATAGGGCATCCACAAAACTCTTCCAATCGACTTTGTTCCTAGCCAATCTATTTATTTCGTTCCAGGTTTCCCCTTCTTCTCTGATTCTTTATTTGTGATTCTTTTCCATGTGGTGCCTTCCTAGGTGTCTCTGTCTAATGTCTATTTTGGTGATGTCCTCATATTTTTTTCTTAGTGTGTGTCCTATCCAGTCCCACTTTCTTTGTTGGATTTCTGTTTTTATCCGTGTTTGGTTTGTTTGCTTCCATAGTTCTACGTTTGATATTTTATTGAGCCAATATATATATTTTTTTTTTGATGAAACGAACTGGTCCTTGGTTATCTTCAAAAATTGAAAAGCAGAACTTGTCCCCTGAAACCAAGAAAGAATAAAAAACACAACAAAGGTCGCTCTAACGCGTTTCGACAGCAGGCTGTCCTCTTCAGAGATAGACTAGCTCTCTCTCTGAAGATGACAGCTTGGCTGTCGAAACGCGTTAGAGCAACCTTTGTTGTGTTTTTTAATCTTTCTTGGTTTCAGGGGACAAGTTCTGTTTTTCAATTTTGGAGCCAATATATTTTAATTATTTCTGTGAGGTATCTATTTACAAATGTTCGCATTTTCTTTGTTAACTTTTGGAAGAAGGCCCAAGTCTCGCATCCATACATCAGCACTGGTTTATTGAACACTCCAATTTTAGTGTTTTTGCTTATTTGTCCCGATTTCCATACTTTTGTGAGCATGCTAAACGCTTGTTTTGCTTTTCTTATTCGTTGCTGGTGTCCCCCCTCTTATTCTATAGGCTTTTAAAAAATCAAAAGTCGATGACATACTGAATATCTTTACCGTTTATATTCATGTTTTCTTGGGTTTCCATGCCTATATGCATTGCTTTTGTTTTACACCTATCCCCCGATTTACACGGTAGATACGTTCCCGAGAAAAACGTGTAAATCGAAAATTAAAAATTTTTAAGTCAAATCCGTGTAAATCGAAAAGCTTGCAGAAAATGCATAATTTTGCTATTTAACAGTTGTGATTTTTTTCAATATTTTTAGGTGTACACAGAAATAAAAATAAAATGCATGTAATATATTACGGAAACACTGTTTTTTTATTTAATTACAATACATTAAACAGAAGAACAAAAAATAAAACCAAAGGTGTTTTATTATCCTTCATCACTGTCAGAAATTACTCTCATTGTTTTTTTCGGAATCGAAGGTTCGATTTCACTTTCATCACTCGAAGTTATTTGTGCCGATTCGACGTTTGAAGCAGAAATATTTACATTATGAGAGATGGTAATAAAATCGGTTATTAACAATTGCTTCGAATTTTTTGTAAGATCTTTGTAAACTTCTTTATATTGAGCCAAGCAGCGATTTATGTCACGTTGGAATCGTAAAGCCCTTTCAACGTTTGTGTCATTTTGTATAAAATGATTACCCAGCTTTCTTCCCAATGCGAGTCCTTCGCGAATGACTTTAGCAGTGAATGTTACTGATACTAATTCCTCTTCATCAGATTTGTCAGATTCACTTTCGCAAACTAAGTTAACTAAATCATCCTCACTTAGTTCTTTATCAGCCTTTAACTCTGTGATATCATCATCAGTAAAATCATCAAAACCTTCTCCGCCCAATGAATGCGCCATCTGTACTATCTACGAATATTCATCATTTAACGTTGAAATGGAATGTTCATTTTTGATTACATTTGGCCACAATTTTTTCCAACAGCTATTGAGCGTTGTTTGCTTAATCGCAGTGTATGATAAGGCGATATGCTTCACACAGTCTAATATTGTAAAATTTTTCCAAGCACTAATAACTGTTAAAGATTCATTGTTCTCCATTTGTTCCAAAATATATGTAAAGGCTCGTTTTATGTACAAAGCTTTAAAAGTAGAAATTATGCCTTGGTATAATGAAGTTGTATTTTTTGGTAAAAATTTTACTTCAACGTTCTCATATTCTCGATCTTGTGGGTACCCGGCGTATTATCAATTAACAAAAGCACTTTAAAAGGCAATTCCTTTGAACTTAAATATTTTTTGACATCTGTGATAAAACATTCATGAAACCATTCAGTAAACATTGCAGCAGTAACCCACGCTTTCTTATTAGACCTCCAATAAACGGGAAGATTATTGATGTTTACTCCTTTAAAGGCACGGGGCATTTTTGATTTGTTAATCACTAATGGTTTCATAAGATAATCTCCTGAAGCATTGCTACAGAAAAGAATTGTTATGCGATCTTTTGCTGCTTTATGACCACCAGCCGATTTATAAAATTTTGAGACATAAGTCCTTTCAGGCATTTTTTTCCAGAATAACCCTGACTCATCAGCATTGAAAACCTGATCAGGGGTGTATGAATTGTCGTTAATAATTTCTGCAAAATTTGCTGGATATTCTTGGGCTGCATCTACGTCGCCAGAAGCCAGTTCACCTTTTAATTTTAAGCTGTGTAAAGAATGTCTTATTTTAAATCTTTCAAACCAGCCATGACTTGCCAAAAAATTTGGCTTCTTTTCAGTTGAAGAAGAAGATGGTAATTGCTCTATAATTTGTTCGTAAATTCGTAATGCTTTATTTGTTATTGCGTTTGTATCAATGGATTCTCCTTTTTGTGTTTGATCTTCTATCCAAAGCATTAACGCTTTCTCCATTTTTTCCATTGCGATATTTCTGGTGTATGATGTTGTGCCCATACTCGTGTTATTTGCCAGCTGCAACACTTTTTCTAATTGTGTTTGCATTTGTTCTAATAGTTGTTATTGTAGCTTCGTTCATGCTATATGATTTTGCAACATCTACTACTCTATCTCCCTTTCGTAAGCGATCAAAAATTTCGATTTTAGTTTCTAAAGAAATAACTTTTCTTTTTACTTTTTTTTTCATTATAAGCATATAATTTTTTTTAATTTATGTTAATTTTGCTGTGATTAAAGTAAAATTCAGAGTTGAAAAAATGCGGGAAATTTTGGAGGGAAAATTAAAAACTTTTATTTTTCATTAAATATTTATTTCTTTATTATATTTTGAATAAAACTTTATCAAAGCGTAAGAGAATTCTACCTAATGTTTATTGGTTAACTAAAGAAAATCAACAAATTATATATTTTAATAATTGTTTTTTTCATTAATTTACAAGTAACTAAGCGCCAAATAAGAACAAAATTATACCTTTAATAAAAGAACCAGTTGTTTTAATTCACCATAACTAGACTGTTTAACAAAAGTTTAATAATTAATTTTTATTTAAATTAAAATGTTTTGATTTTTTTATTTTAATTAAACCTATTTGGTAAATTGCCATCATTTCCCTCCAAAATTTCCCGCATTTTTCCCTCTGAATTTTACTTTAATCACAGCCGTTAATTTATAATAATCTAAATTATGCACTCACTTGTAATTTACGAATATGGAAAATTAAATCTTTCTGAAACTGTGAAACTTTCACTCAAATACAATTTTCCGTAGATAAAACTTTAATTTTATGCGAAGAATACAGGCACAGTGTGCGTGTGCAGCAAGTCAGCACATAAGCTCGGGATTCCCCGTGAGATGCGTACACAGCGCACGTGTTCAATCACAGTAGCATTTAGTAGAGTGCGATAAAAACAAAAAAAAAACTTATTTGGAAAACCGTGCAAAAGCGAAAACGTGTAAAACAAGTATCGTGTAAATCGGGGGATAGGTGTACTCTTATTTATATAGAGCCTTATTTTCTCTGATTCTTTTCTGAGTTACTCGATTATGTTCTTCATGTCTTTAGTGTTATTAGTTATTAGGCAAATGTCATCTGCACCTTCCTGCTAATTTTTGGTTTCTTATGTTTCTCACTATCGCTCTATATCTTTGTTACCCGTTATATCTAAAATGATGGAAAATGTTATCAACATCGAGATGCTCAAATATCTGGAGGAAAATAGAATCATCTCCGACAGGCAATACGGTTTTAGACAACAACGTTCCACTGGCGATCTACTGGCATATGTTACTCATATATGTAACTCAGCCATGGAAAAACATGGTGAGGCCAGGATTGTGGCATTGGATATCTCAAAGGCTTTCGACAGAGTCTGGGACCGATTACTTCTCGCCAAATTAACATCTTATTGCCTTCCTTCTGGACTCTGCCATTTGATATCCAATTTTCTCGCTGACAGATATCTTTAAGTCGTCGTCGATGGCATCTCATCCGAGATATTTGCGATTAAAGCGGGGGTACCTCAGGGGTCTGTATTGTCTCCTACACTATTTCTGTTACACATTAACGATTTCTTAGCTTCAACTTCCAATCCAATATACAGCTACGCAAATGATAGTAACCTTGTGTCATATTTTTTCTCCGACAAACCATTATCTATCGCTGTTTCAGATCGACTAAGGGAACAGCAGATACAGACGATTAATCGGGATCTCGAAATCATTCTGGAATTGGGTAAGAACAATTTGGTCGACTTCTACGCTTCAAAAAGTAAGGCCGCGGTTTTCTCTAAGAAAACATCAAGGGATAATGCAACAAACATACTAATGGACGGTAAAATACTTCCGTAAATATCTAATCTATCTATCCTCGAGTGAATGTGAGCACTAACTCCTCTTGGGACGATCATGTGCGCGCCATTGCCAAATCCGCCTCTCAGAAGCTAGGCTTTCTTTTTAGAGCTAAAAAGTACTTCACATCTCATCAGCTATTAACACTGTATAAAGCTCAAGTTAGGCCAACCCTAGAATACTGTTTTCATGTTTGGAGTTCAGCCCCAAAACACACTTTAGATCTCTTGGATTCAATTCGAAGAAGAGCGATTCGCCTAATTGATGACGAAAGTCTGACCGATTCTCTCGAAGCACTAGAGCACAGGCGCATGGTTGGTGACTTGTCTCTTTTCTACAAGTACTATCATGGAAGATGCTCGCAGGAACTAATAGGATTGATCCCCTCAAGGGCAAGATTCTTGAGGCATACTAGACAGTGGGAGATAGCAAATTCCTGTGTGCGGTCCAGCTTGACACAGTGAGGACGTCTGTCTACGGTGACTCTTTTTTCTATAGAACTTCCAAGTTACGGAACTTATTACCGAAAAGAATTTTCCCCAAAAATTACAACCTCTCTTTATTTAAGAAAGCGGTTCATCACCATCTATTCTTATTTCCGCATTTTACTCGCAGTGCTTTGAAAGCATAATGGGGTTACCCTTTGCGAGTGGATTAAACTTAGGGCGTTCACAATTCCGTTTTTACTGTCTATTGTTTTTGTCATTATATAGTCCAAGCATACGTTAAACAGCACTGGTGACAATATGCAGTTTTGTTTCGGTCCCTTTTTTACACTTATTTTTCCAGTCAAATGTCCTTTGTGCAGAACTTGACAGGAAGTGTCTCTATACATTATTTTGATCACTCTTATTATTTTTAGGAGTATTCTAAACTGTTATAATATTTTCCAGAGCTTGTCCTGAAGGATACTGTCAAAGCCTCTAGTGTAGTCAATAAACACCAGTAGTTTTATTCTAATGTTTCTTCTATTAAGAATTTTACTGTGGATATTTGATCTATACATGACTTTACCTTCCTGAATCCTGCCTGTTGTTGTCTCAAGTTTCTTTCTATCATCTACTTAATTCTTTTGTTTATTATAGATGCTAACATCTTCCCTGCAGTGCACAACAATGTTACACCTCTATAATTCTTACAATGTTTCATGTCTTCTTTCTTAGGTAGTTTCACTACTAGTCCGTTGTTCCATTCTTTTGGCATGATTTCTTGGTTCCAAATTTCTTCAATTAGTGGAGTTAGGATTTAAGTTGAGCTGTTTATATCTATCTTTCACATTTCGGATGGGATGTCATCTATTTCTGGGCTCTTTCCATTTCTCATACTCTTTATGTCTTCTTCTATTTTTTCTATTGTTGGTGTATCAATGTTAATTTCCAGTCTTCGTGGATTCTGGTTTTCCTCTACTGCTTCAGCATCTTCTGTGCCCCCTTCCAATAATTCTGTACAGTATTCTTCCCGTTTTGCTACTTATTAAAGCGTTGAGGTTATTAATTCTCCATCCTTAATTAAAATTAATTGTTCCTGTCTATAATTTTTCTTGCTATTACTTTGGTGTTTCTATAAAGTTTACTCATATTACGTGTCTGTGCTGCTTCTGCTTTTTTTGCCATCTTGTTTATTCATGATCTTTTGTCATGTCTAGCCTTATTTTTCACTTCTTTATTTACTCTTTTGTACTCCTCACTTAAATGTTTAGTTTCTTTTATTATCATGATCACGAAGGCTTCCACGGTCAGAGTCAGTACAGGATATACTTCTTCCGGGATTGGACCGAGTCAAAGAACTACTAAAAGTGTTCGACGTTTCGCCCACCATCGTAGGGGGGTTCTTCAGAAACAAAGAAAAGAAACAATAAATAAAAAGGGAAACATATGGAAATATGCACAAATTAAAAGGCCAATTTCAAAACATCAGAGCACGGTAACTCACTATGTCTTCTGAACTGAAAATTGGTACAAAGGATAAGAAAGTTGAGACAGAACAGCACGGTAACTCAGTATGTCCACCATACCAGAGGCGAAACTCTTCTGAGAGGAAAGAAAGAAGGGGAACCTTTATATACCATTCGTCTGCGCGATCACTCCCAAAGATTTCCGATGGTTGGTTTCCAGATGGAGAAAAGCATGTAACCGTCGTCTCTGTTGATGTTTTTGTTGAATTTTTGGATTTCAATGGCCTCGCGTATCTTCCTATTATAGTAATTGGGAATATTGGATATAATTAAAATATTATCAAAGAGAATCTTATGTCCGGTCTCATGTTTATGTTCCACAATGGCCGACTGCGAAAATAAACCAAACCTTAGACATCTTTGATGCTCGGATATTCGTGTCTTAAATGATCGCCCCGTTTCTCCGATGTACACTGAACCACAAGAACAAGGAACCGTGTACACACCTTCTATTGTCGTACTGTTCATATTTGGCTTCATTTTTTTGTCTATCGAATTAATTCCCAAGTTTCTCTTGTCATCCATTCTTTTCTCTCATTTTCTTTCTTTCCCAATGCTTCATTTGCAGTTTCATGTATCGATTTCTTTATATTTTTCCACATATTCTTAGCACTTTCAGTAACTGGTAGCTCTATTGTCGGTGGTATATTTTTTGTCCATTCTTTTTTTGTATCCTGCTCTTTCAGTAGCAAACGGAATTTCCTTCTGTGTTTAACGTCTGCCTTTATTTTATTTGTTCTTAGCGTTAATTTGGTTTCTGCTATGAGCAGATGATGGTCATTTCCCACATCTGCCGACCGCTTGTTCCTAACATCAATGAGAGAGCTTGTTCATTTTTTATTTATCATTATATGGTCTATTTGATTTTTCGTTCTATGGTCTGGTAAGATCCAAATTACCTTTATGGAAAAATACTGTGCCTTTAACTACGAGGTTGTTTTCAAGATATAATTCTAGCAATATTTCCTCGTTTGTGTCATGATAGTTTTCAGTTTGAATAGTTGCATTATGGTGGGTGAGAATTTTACCTCAACTAAATTCAGTAAAACTGTATCAAAACTTTTCCGACAAAATTCCTGAAAGAGGTTGATTTTTGTTTTGAATTTGTCGCATTTTAAGATTTTTTTATATATTTTCTCTTTCAAGAAGCTGAGAACTAAGCATTAACCTTTTTTTTTTTATTAAATGACACCCTTTGGGATCCCCTCGTTGAAAGTATTTTTTCGAGAGAAAGGTAATTTTCTCCTCCCCCCCTCTCTCTCTCTCTCTCTCTCTCTCTCTCTCTCTCTCTCTCTCCCGCTCTCTCTCTCTCTCTCTCGCTCTCTCTCGCTCTCTCTCTCTTTCTCTCCTCTCTCTCTCTCTATCTCTATCTCTATCTCTATCTCTATCTCTATCTCTATCTCTATCTCTATCTCTATCTCTATCTCTATCTCTATCTCTATCTCTATCTCTATCTCTATCTCTATCTCTATCTCTATCTCTGTCTCTCTCTGTCTCTGGCTCCAAGAGAGCCAAAGTGTGCTTTAAGACTGAACTCCCAAACAGTTGAAACACTGCCACCTAGCGAAGCGGTTGCTCTCTAGGAAAAAGTTCCCAGAAGACAAGGATTCTAATGCACAGACCAATAGGTTTGAACATTTATTAAATTTAAAGTTAGGAAACTATCTGTCTCTGGCTTCAAGAGAGCCAAAGTATGCTTTAAGACTCAATGTTGGCCTAACTTGAGTTTTGTACAGAGTGAGCAGGATGTGAAGTAATTTTCAGCTCTAAAAAGAAAGTCTAGCTTCTGAGAGGCAGACTTGGCACACTCGCGCACATGGTCGTCCAAAAAAAGTTTGTGGTCGCATTTTCTCCTAGAATAGACAGATTAGATCTCATCGGGAGGATTTTACCGTCCATGATTTTGTTTGTTAAGTTACCCCTTGATAATTTCTTAAGGAAACACGCTTTTGAAGCATTAAAGTCAATCAGATTTTTCTTATCCCATTTCAGAACGATTTCGAGATCTCATCTGCTTCCCCTTAACCGATGTGAAGCATCGATAATTGTTTGTCGGAGGAAAAAGATTAAAAATTCCTCAAATAAAAAAGAAACCCCTCTTCCGTACTCTATCTTGTGACACACTATATATTTTAAGATTATGACAAAACTAAAAGAAACATTCTGATAAAAACATTTTTGAGGATTGTTTTCTTTCTCTAATTTCGACTTACGATTAGTCTGAAAATTGCCACTTTTTTTACAAAATTCGACTTCTGGAAATCCGTACATTCTCCTTCGAAAATTGAAATACACAACTTGAAACCTAGAATGATTAAAAAACACAACAAACGTTCCTCTAACGCATTTCGACAGCCAAGCTGTCATCTTCAGAGAGGTATCAGATATCAGCTATCTCTCTGAAGATGACAGCTTGGCCGTCGAAACGCGTTAGAGCAACGTTCGTTGTGTTTTTTAATCCTTCTTGTTTTCAGGGGGCAAGTTCTGTATTTCAATTTTTGAAGATAACCAAGGACCAGTCCGTTCCACCAAAAACATTCTCCTTCGAAATTTCGACATTTTTCAAAATTTTCCGGTTCGATTTTTTGACTGTTATCTTTAAGTTCGGCTCTATTTCGAAATTTCTTTAAGCTGAAAATTCGGTCTACCGGTTCATGCATTTAAATGAAAATATAAGCATATACTCAGCCGGGAGGCTTTTCGGTTTTTATTGTCATCAATTTTTCAAAATAAATATTGCCTTCCCCCCTAAACGAAATCCTGTCTACATCCATGAATTGACGCATGGTAAAATTTATTTTTAATGCCTTGTAAAATATCTGGATGTATTTGTTGTTGATTTCTTACTTAATAAATAAACTAGACAGAAATTAGGAAATATGAAAATCTCCCAAACATTTTTAAATGAATTTCAAGACAGTTTTCAATTAATTTTAAGTACCTACTAATTTTTTTTAATCAAAATTCAATAACTAGAACTTGCAGAAAACTCTTCTACGTTCTTAAAACTCTAGTCGATATTTCTATGCGATCGCCCTTTTTCAAAATTTCGGCTTTTCCTTAAAATTACGATTTTTTAAAAAATCCTTCGTGTTTATATTTTGAAAAGTTCAAATTTCCAATTTTCCAGTTTCCCTAATTTGTTTTTTTTTCCAACTTTTAATTTACTTTGTAAATATCAATCCTTCCACAATTTCGCTTTCCTCTAAAATTTATTTTCAAAATTTTTGAAAATTTTTATACAAAATGTTGACTTTTTCCGAGTATTTTTTCAAATTCTCGATTTTTTGATTTTTTTTATAAATCTGATTGTTGAAATAAGTATAGTTTTATTAAAAACATCTACCGTTTTCCAAAATATCCACTTTTTTAAAAACATTTTTAGCTTTGTTCAATCTTTTGATTATTTGCTCGACGTTTTAACTTTTTTTTTGATCATTTCGACTTTCTATCAAAAAGTTCGTCCTTTTTCTTGAAGTTTCGACTTTTATGTAGTAAACTGGACTTTTTTTTAAAGATTTAAAGAATTTACTTATTTCTGTACATTTTCACCTTTTTGAAAAATTGGATTTTTTTCGAAGTTTCGACTTTTAAAATTTTCGAACTTTTTTCAGAATCTCACTTTTTAAAAATAAATTTTAATTTTTATCATTAAATTTCAAAATTTTTTTAAAGTAATGACTACTTTTGGATTCTGAACTTTTTTCAAAACTTTGAGTTATTGTGAAAACCTCAACTTTTTTGAACTTTTTTGAAAATGTTGATCTTTTTCGCGACACCTCGAATTTTTGTAACTATGATTTTTCAAATTCTCGATTTTTAGATTTTTTTTATAAATCTCATTGTTGAAATAAGTATAGTCTTTTTGAAAACATCTACTGTTTTCCAAAATATCCACTTTTTTTTTAAACATTTTCAGCTTTGTTCAATCTTTTGATTATTTGCTCGACGTTTTAACTTTTTTTTAATCATTTCGACTTTCAATCAAAAATTTCGTCCTTTTTTTCGAAGTTTCGACTTTCACGTAGTAAACTGGGCTTTTTCTGAAAGATTCAAAGAATTTACTTATTTCTGAACATTTTTACCTTTTTGAAAAATTGGATTTTTTTTGAAATTTCGACTTTTAAAATTTTCGAACTTTTTTCAGAATCTCACTTTTTAAAAATAAATTTTAATTTTTATCATTAAATTTCAAAATTTTTTTAAAGTAATGACTACTTTTGGATTCTGAACTTTTTTCAAAACTTTGAGTTATTGTGAAAACCTCAACTTTTTTGAACTTTTTTGAACCTTTTTGAAAATGTTGATCTTTTTCGCCACACCTCGAATTTTTGTAACTATGATTTTTCAAATTCTCGATTTTTAGATTTTTTTTATAAATCTCATAGTTAAAATAGGTATAGTCTTTTAGAAAACATCTACTGTTTTCCAAAATATCCACCTTTTTAAACATTTTCAGCTTTGTTCAATCTTTTGATTATTTGCTCGAAGTTTTAACTTTTTTTTTGATCATTTCGACTTTCTATCAAAAAGTTCGTCCTTTTTTTTTTGAAGTTTCGCCTCTATCGGGTGACTTGTAACTGACTTTTAACTGTTCATTAAGCAAACATTTTCGCTACATGCTAATTGAAGCATTCTTCTCTACTGAGATGATAAGATAGAGGTTTACTCTCTTGGATTCTTATACGACTGACTAACGGCTTTAAGTTGGAAGTGTATACAATCACCATACCATGCTGATGAGGCCAAGGAAGGCTGAAACTAGTCTATGGTTGCGATTGTACATATTTTCAATTTTAAGCACGTTTAACTGTTTAATTACAGAACATTTAATTGGTCGATTGTCAAAACTAGATGAAAGTAAAGTCACGCCGAGGACGTTTGTATCTATGGAAGTTGCGATGCAACCCGTGATACAAGCTTTGCCTCATTTACGTGAACTTTGCAATTGCAGTCTAGTTTTCATTAGATTCTAATGAAACTAGATTTCAATTGCATCGTAATAAACTTGTATATATTCGTATATACAAGGCTTATTATTTTCAGCGTTGTTCAATCTTTTGATTATTTGCTCGTCGTTTTAACTTTTTTTTAATCATTTCGACTTTCAATCAAAAATTTCGTCCTTTTTTTCGAAGTTTCGACTTTCACGTAGTAAACTGGGCTTTTTCTGAAAGATTCAAAGAATTTACTTATTTCTGAACATTTTTACCTTTTTGAAAAATTGGATTTTTTTCGAAGTTTCGACTTTTGAAATTTTCAAACTTTTTTCAAAATCTTACTTTTTTAAAAAAATTTAAAGTTTTTATCATTAAATTTCAAAATTTTTTAAAGTAGTGACTACATTCGGATTCTGAACTTTTTTCAAAACTTTGAGTTATTGTGAAAACCTCAACTTTTTTGAACTTTTTTGAAAATGTTGATCTTTTTCGCGACACCTCGAATTTTTGTAACTATGATTTTTCAAATTCTCGATTTTTAGATATTTTTTTATAAATCTCATTGTTGAAATAAGTATAGTCTTTTGAAAACATCTACTGTTTTCCAAAATATCCACTTTTTTTTTAACATTTTCAGCTTTGTTCAATCTTTTGATTATTTGCTCGACGTTTTAACTTTTTTTTAATCATTTCGACTTTCACGTAGTAAACTGGACTTTTTCTGAAAGATTCAAAGAATTTACTTATTTCCGAACATTTTTACCTTTTTGAAAAATTGGACTTTTTTCGAAGTTTCGACTTCTGAAGTTTTCAAACTTTTTTCAAAATCTTATTTTTTTTAAAAAATTTAAAGGTTTTATCATTTAATTTCAAAATTTTGCAAAGTAGTGACTACATTCGGATTCTGAACTTTTTTCAAAACTTTGAGTTACTGTGAAAACCTCAACTTTTTTGAACTTTTTTGAAAATGTTGATCTTTTTCGCGACACCTCGAATTTTTGTAACTATAATTTTTCGAAAAATTTGCCTACTTCTGAAAATTTTAATTTTTTATATTTTTGAAAAATCTGACTTTCTAAATTTCGAACTTTTAAAATTTTGAACGACCTGTATAAAACGAATTCGAGACTTACCTAAATTTCGACCTAAAAGAAAATTTAAAAAAGGAGTATTTTCAAGTTTAAACTGAAAAGTTTCAAAAGGAGTTAAAATTTGGAAAATTTTTCAAGTTGAAATTTGAATGGGAATTTTGAAAAAAGGAGCACAACGCAAAATTTTGACTTTAATTTGAAAATTTCTACAAATTGTTTCTCGAAATTTTGAATTCAGAGGCAAAATTTGAAAATGATATCGAAATTTCGAAAAGAAACTTCAAAATGTTCTAAAAAATTATTCCTTAACAAATCAAGGTAAACATCGAAAGTGCCAGAATTAAAGCCAAAATTTCGAGTTTAAAATGGTTCAATGGTTCATATCAAAACAAAAACTCTGATCACTTGCAAACATTTGGATAATTTCGTGTGGAGACACATTTTTCAACGACGTCAGTTCTCTGAGCGTATAGGCAACTTTAAATTTAATCCGGTGTATTATTTACTGCATACATTTTAAGTAGTTTTTAATGCCAATTTTCGCTACCATAGAGGCTGAATTTTAAAAATCCTCTCTATGTGCTCACCTGCATATTAAGGGAAACACTTGTGTGAAATTTCTTGCTCCTAGACGCACTGGTTTAGTCTGTGCGTTGTCTGTCAGTGAGCGCTCAGAAATTTATTAAATAGGAGCTCAATTATTTAGCTAAAAAATTAGGTTTAACACCATATTTCGAGAAAAAAGTTCATATTTCGCGAGAGATTCAAAATTGACACATTCTACGTTTAACACAAAATTTTACTAAATTAGAGAACTTAAAATTTTGATCAAATTACGGCTTCTTGTTGAAAAGCTTCTAGAAAAGCAAAAAGACTTAAGATCAAAATTTCCCTCAAAACCTTAAAAGTTCTTAAAATAGTCAAAGTTTTAAGAACATTTTTGTTTAAGTTATTTTTTCAAAACTCTGTTTTCGTTTTAAAAATTCCAATTTTTTTTTATTTTCTGAAATATTGGTACTTCAGGGATATTGGGTCCTTTTTTTTTGAAATTTAAATTTCATTTCCTAAAATTTTACTTTTTTTCCAAATTTAAAATTTAAATTCTTCAAAAACTTCAAACATTCAACTTTAAATTTAAACTTAAAGTAGCTAATTTAGTTTAGCTAAGTAGTATTTAGTTAAACATTTTAATTGTTGCTGCTTGTTTAACTGTTTTGCTCTAATTGTACGTGTGAACTAATACAATTTTCGTAAGTTTTGGTTTCGTTTTCAAACAAAATCAGAGTAGAAACCGAAATGCGGTTTCGGTTTCGCCCAAAAATATAGTTTCGGTCGATCTATAATCCATTTACATCTTTTAATTTAAGCTTTAAGCTGGAAATAACTTTGATCTTGGTATTCTCTGTATTTTTTTGCGAAGTATTAGTATTTTTATTCATGTTTTATTGACTTTTTCTTCGCCAGTTATTCCTTTCACAATTCTAAATTTTCAGTAACCTTCGATTGGCAATCTGTTATAGATTGCCCCAAGCAGCGATTGCGTTGGATGTTGGTTTGTCAATCGCTGTTTGATCTTGTTAATACAAAATAAAAAAAATAAAAAAAAACAGAACATTTTGGTTTAAACTCAGATATTTCAATTTCAACAGCCTAAACTTTTGTCAAAGTTTCGAAAAAAATCTTGAATTTTTTTTGGAATAATGCCAATATTTATCTTAAATTTTAAGTGAAAATTTGAAGCAATTGTGTTAAGTCAAACTCTCGTCATTAAAACAAAAAATCTGACATAAGTAAAACATTTTAATTTTTCATTTAAATTTGACAATTGAAAATGAAAATTGTCAAATTTTCTCAAGAGCCCAACTTTCGAAACTAAAACAAATGTAAATCTAAAGCTATAGTTTTTTTTTTGGTTTGTGCCGAAATTTGAAGTTTAATCTGAAACAGTATAAATTAAACTCGAGATACTGACTATATTCCAAATAAAATAAGAATCTTAAATGGGAACATGAGAATTTAGAAAGAAAAAAGGGCAAAAGTCAAAATGATATGCTTAAACATTTTAAGAATGATCCCCTGTTCCAAAATTTTTGCTTTAAAGTTGATATTTAAAAGTGAATGTCGAAGGTCCTCATTTTTCTTTTGTACTCGATCTAGGACATCTAGGACTTCATTTGATTTATTTAGTTTAATCTAGAGATTATAAGCCTCTCTTTTTTTATGATTTGACGACTTTGGAGACATCGTTCAATTTTCATTCTTCATTTTATTATCCTTACTGTTAAATAATTTATAAATTACGATCAATAAACAGTTAGATGTAGTAAGGGTTAAAAATTTTATGTCAAAGTATGTCCACTCCAGAGTTTGACTGTAAAAAAAATATGAAAAGGCTTCTTCATAAGCACCGCACACTACAGCCACCCCTATAGCTGTACCACCAGATAATAATTTATTTCGAAAATTTCTGCTCAATATGACTTTAAAATTTCACAAAAGTTGAATGCAAAAAAATTAATGACCGCCAATTTTATTAAATTCAAATATTGTCGAAATTTAAATAAATTTAAACTTCAAAAACTGCATGTTAAAGGAAAAGCAAATTTATTACAGTTCTGTTTAACAAAATCACCAAACTACCAGTTTGTCTTTAAGAAAAAAAAAGTAAACGAAATACAGAAAAAAACAAAATTTGCAATGTTGTTTACCTTACACAGCGATAGTATAAACTAATTTCCATTTGCAAGGGACCGCACTCGATCGCGAAAAAAGAAAAACACGCGTGTGCCGGATTTTCCCTGTCGGAGCGAGCCGGCCGAAAATCAACTGCGATCGCATTAAACTGGAGAGGTATGTCAGTCACTGGAGCCGCCACACTCACGTCGGGATCATTGGAGTGAATTTTCCAGGCGCATGCCTTCGCCGCAGGTGGTTGGTTCAGTGCTTTCCAACGACCGGAATTTGTTTTACTCCTACGTTTGCCCATCAGCAATCGTTTTCGGTGTCAATGGGCCGTGATTTCCACCGACCATCGCCCGTCCTCTAAGCGGCGACACCTCGGAAAAGCGCATTATACTTTCAATTACTTTGTAGCCGAAAAATTGTTGTTTGGACAAAGGATGGAAGTCGGGAATTGGGGGAGATTAAATTTTCAAACGCCGGAGGTGGAAAAATAAACATATTTTTTTTTTTGATATCAAGAACACGAAGCGTTTTATGAAATTATTGCTGTTTTAATTTCCGTTTTTTTAATATTCTTTATTAAATCTGTTACGTTGGCAACAGATGTATACATCCCATTCAGCATTTTTCAGGGCCCATTTTTACCCTTTACAAATCTGATAGTGGTAATTTAAAGTAACTAGGTTAATTTTAAATTTATTCTACAGAGATTGTTCATTTTGTTTACAAAAAAACTCATTTTATCAGTAGTTCTAGTTCAATAATTTTCAGTCAAGCATTTTTAGAACTTTAAGAAACTTTAAAAAAGTCATATTTCAAAAACTGCTTTTAAATATTGTCAACAAACAATAAAAATTTAAATATTTCCAAAGTAGGTCGTAGAAATGTTAAATAAAATTAATAAACATAATGTTTTCGACCAATAAGAGGCCACCATGAACAATAAACCTGTTCCAAGCGTCGGAAAACTTTTAAACCGAAAGAGCCAGCCGCAATAAAAAAACTGATTTCGTAAATTTCAAAGAGCCACAAATTTTTATTTCTGATTTTTACATTTTATCTCAAAGTTAAATCAGATAAATCAGACAAAATATGGGACAGAGACTGACTCATGTAGTCAAACGAAAATGCATTCAGCCCAAAAGCCCTTTTATTGCTCAAAATTTAGACCTTTACTTCAAAATTTGTCTTTTTTTTTTTCGCAATTTCGACTTTTTTAACTCTTCTCTACATTCGTCTTCTTTTTTAATAACTATTTTGTTCCTAAAATTAGACTTTTACTCCAAATCTTGCTTTCTTCTCAAAACTCGATAATTTGTAAAAATGTTTACTTTTTTCTAACTCGACTTGCTGGAAGATTCGACTTATTTCTCAAAAATTCATCTTTTGTCGATTTTTTAATAAAAAAAAGTAAAAATTTGAAGTCATTGGAGATGTTAAGTAAAATACTTTTTGAAGATTTCGACCTTTTTTCAGTTTTATTTTTTTCAAAATTTAGGTCTATTCTCTAATTTCACTTTTTTCAAAATTCATTTTCTCGACTTTTTTCTAAATTGCGGCTTTTTTCTAGAACTGTCTCCATACTTTTTAAAATTCGTCCTTTTACCAAATTTCGGCATTTTCCCCAAAATTAACTTTTACTAAACTTTTAAACTTCTTTTTATTTTCTACAAATTTGGACTTGTTACGCAATATTCGGTTTTTCTTTCGAAATTTCGACTTTTCAAATTTGATACTTTATTGTTTTTGCAAACTGCAATTTTTTTGACGAAATTTATGTACATATTTTCAAAATGTTTGACTTAATCTCAAAATTTAATTTTTTTTTCTTAAAATTTGAGCTTTCATTAAAGCTCAACATTTTTCTCGAAACTGGAAGTTGTATCAACATTGTCTTTTCTTTCGAAATTATTTTACAAATTCTATCGAAATTCTAATTTATCTGAACATTTGGATTCTGTTTTTAATTCGTCTTGTTCTCGAAATTTCAAATTTATTCTCAAAATTTAACTTTCTCTGGAAAAATGCAATTTTTTTTATTTTATTCTTCTCTGAAAAACTTCGGCTTTGTAAAAGTTTGACGATTTTTTCTAAGCTTTCAGTTTTTTACAATTTTTCTTTTCGAAATTTTACAATTTTTCACAAAATTTAAATTTGTCTAAAACTGTCAGGTTTTAAGTTAATTCTGGGATTCAATTCATTGTCGAAATTCCACGTTTTTTTTTCTAACTTTATCTTTTTTGGGAACTTTTGATAGATCCATTTTTTTCGAAACTCTTTTTTTTTTAATTCGGTTTTTTCCTGGAAATTCCAGCTTTTATTTCGAACTATATTCATCTATTTTCAAATCTCAAATTTTGATTTTTTTTAAATTTGATTTTCTCTGAGAATTTTTGACCTTCTTTTAAAATTCAATACTTTTCTCGAAACTGGAAGTTGTATCAACATTGTCTTTTCTTTCGAAATTATTTTACCAATTCTATCAAAATTCTAATTTATCTAAACATTTTGGATTTTTTTTAATTCGTTTTGTTCTCGAAATTTCAAATTTATTCTCAAAATTTAACTTTCTCTGGAAAAATGCAATTTTTTTTATTTTCTTCTTCTCTGAAAAACTTCGGCTTTTTAAAAGTTCGACGATTTTTTCTAAGCTTCCAATTTTTTACAATTTTTTTTTTTTGAAATTTTGAAATTTTTCACAAAATTTAAATTTGTCTAAACATTTCAGGTTTTACATTTGTTCTTGTTGTCGAAATCTCAAAATTAGATTTTTTTTTAAATTTTATTTTCTCTGAGAATTTTTGACTTTTTAAAATTCAGTACTTTTCTTGAAACTGGAAGTTTTATCGACATTTCCTTTTCTTTCATAATTACTTTACCAATTTTCTCAAAATATGATTTATCTGAAAATTTGGAGTTTTTTTTTAATTGGCCTTGTTCTCGAAATTTCAATTTATTCTCAAAATTTAACTTTCTCTAGAAAAATGCAAATTATTTTTCTTCTGTTCTAAAAAACTTTAGCTTTTTAAAAGTTCGACGACTTTTTCTAATCTTTCAATTTTTGATAACTACTCTTTTCGAAAGTTTACAATTTTTCACAAAATATAAATTTGTCTAAAAATTTCAGGTTTCAAATTTGTCCAGGGTTTCAATCTATCGTCGAAATTTTTTTAATTTTTATCTTTTTTGAAAAATTTTGACAAATTAATTTTTTTCGAAATCTCTTTTTTTTCAAAATTCGGTATTTTCTGGAAATTTCAACTTTTATTGCGAACTAAATTCATCTATTTTTAAATCTCAAAATTAAATTTGTTTCTTAAAATTTGACCCTCTTTGGGAAATTTTGACCTTCCTTTAAAATTCAATACTTTTATCGAAACTGGAAGTTTTATGTACATTTTCTTTTCGTTTGGAATTATTTCACCAATTTTTTCAAAATTCGATTTATCTGAAAGTTTGGAGTTTTTTTAATTCGTCTTGTTCTCGAAATTTCAATTTATTCTCAAAATTCAACTTTCTCTGAAACATTGCAAATTTTTTATTTTTTTCTTCTGCGAAAAACTTCGACTTCTAAAAAAGTTCTATCATTTTTTTTTTACTTTTAATTTAATACAATTTTTTTTGAAATTTTACAATTTTTCACTTTATTTAAATTTTTGTAAACATATCAGGCTTTTAAATTTGTTTTGCGAATTTCAATCTATTGTCAAGATTATTCTTTTCAAAATTTTGCGTTTTTTGAGAACTTTTGACGAATTAATTTATTTCGAAATCACTTTTATTTTTAAAATTGAGCTTTTTCTGGAAATTTTAACCTTTATTTCGAACGAAATTCATCTATTGTTAAAGCTTAAAATTTGATTTTTTTCTTAAAATTTGACTTTCTCTGGGACCTTTTAAAATCTAATACTTTTCTCTAAACTGAAAGTTTTATCGACATTTTTTTTCTTTCCAAATTGTTTTGGCAATTTTCTCAAAATTCGAATTTATTAGAAAATTTGGATTTTTTTTAAATTGTCTTGTGCTTGAAATTTCAAATTTCTTTTCAAAATTTAAATCTCTCTGAAAAATTACAAATATTTCTTCGAGATTTTCATAAAATTTTGACTTTCTCCTTGAAATGTTTCCTAAAATTTGCCTTTGTTTCTCTTTATTAAAAAACTTTGACTTTTTTAAAGTTCGACAATTTTTTTAAGCTTCCGATTTATTTTTATAATTTATCGTTTTGTTATTTTACAGTTTTTGAAAAAATTCAAATTTGTCTAAACATTTCAGGTTTTAAATTTGTTCTGGGTTTCAATCTATTGTCAAAATTCGACGTTGTTTTTCCTAAAATCTTACCTTTTTTTAAAAGCTTTTGAAAATTTATCTTTTTAGGAATTTTTTTGTTTTTCTCCGAAATCTCCTTTCCTTAATTTTTTCAGTCTTTTTCTTTTTCTAATTTTTTCAAAATCTCTTTTTTTTTTCAAAATTCAGCTTGTTACGAAATGTTAAGGCTGTCGAACAATTACAAATAAAAAAGTAAAATCACGAAAAAAAATATTTTTTAGAAATTTGGACTTTCCAAATTGGTCTTTTTTAGAAATTTCAAAATTCATGTGTTTTTTCAAAATGTTAATACAAAACAATGAAATATTTTGAAAAAAATACTTTTTGAAGTCATAACTTTTTTGTCAAAATTTAAGCAAAATGTGAAAATTCCTAGAAAAGTATTGTTACGGGCTTTATCGGTTCGATTGATTACACGTGATGGATTATACCCACTTTATTACCAAACTCAACTCGGATCACTACAATTGAATAATTAGCTCACTACTTAACTACACCGACTCTAACTAACTGACTCGAGGGAAAGCTGACCGCCTTTTATAGTTTTGGCCCCCGGCTTCTAGAACTTTTCGGCAGATAACGCTTATCGTTTGCCGAAGTTTCTGGAACGCTTATCTGCCATTTGTTTCGTTATCGCGGCCGCTTTCCCCTTATCAGATCCTTCTAGAAACATTTTTTATGAACTAAATTATACAATTCTATTCTAAATTCTATTCCATCTATTTACATTGCGTTACAGTATTTTTGGAAATTTCGACTTCTGTAGGTCACTTGTTTAATAAGTACTCATTTTCTGCGTGTCTGTCCACTCTAGCTTTTATTTAATTTTTTTTCAAAGGAATTTAAATAGCCGCCATCGTCTTTTAAAAAGCCGCATGCGGTGGCGAGCCACGGTTTGCCAACCCGTGATCTATTCCTTCGAGAAACAAATGGAATGTCCTAAAAATCAAATTAAAAACAAAATAAGCAGTCTGGGAACTGCTGACAGAAGTGAAAACGTAAAATTAGAAAATAAAAGTGGTTTTTCTTTAATTTTTAAATTGCATTACCAAAAATTAAAATTTCATCATTTATAAATTAAAATCATCATCATATCCTTTCTTATTGAAGAAACCACTATAGTACCCACTGTTGTAATTCAAAGTGTTCTACAATTAAACAATTAAAATAATAATCAACAATGATGCACTTTGTTTCCTTGTTTAAATGGAGGTTGATTGGCACTAGAAACTAAATTGTTTTGACTTAATGTTTGCTTATAAATTGCTTTAGTCATGCATGTTTTTTTCCATATACATATTTTTTCCCATTTTGATCACAATTTTATTATTTTTGACGGTAAATATATCTTCATTTATATTAATTGCTAGCTGATATGTCACCTGATCCCATTCACTATTCACAGCAATTACTTGAATTTGTTTAAATAAATCGATATCGCTTTTTAGAAATGTTTGTCTTTTTAAATTTTGTATTTTTCAGTTTCGACTTTTAAAATTTCGACTTTTAGAATTTCGCCTTTTTTCACATTTTCGATTTTTTTACGTATCGAATTTAACGTATCGAACAGTTCACCTTTTTGAAAAATTTGACTTTTTAAACATTTCAATTTTTTTTTAAGTTAAAATCTCTGAAATTTCAGTTTCTCTGGAAAAATCAAAACGTCGGGTTTTTTAATGAATTTTTCTAAAATTCAGATTTTATTTCCAAATTTTGAATTTTTATCGAAATTTTGAGTTTTTCAAACTTCCCCTTAAAAATTTTTTTTCATACAATTTTCAACTATGCCAAATATCAACTCTTTTCAAAATTTTACTTTTTTGAATATTTCGACATTTTTAAAACCTTTCTCTTTCAAAAGAGGTAGTTTTCTGGAAAGCTTGTCACCGAAGATGTTTTAAAATGTCCATTTTTAAAAAAAATTGTATTACTTCAAATTTTCGACTTCTTGTCAAAATTTGGGGTCCTAAGACTTTCGAATATTTTTAAATCTCTATCTTTAAAAAAAGTTGTTTTTTTGAATTTTGGATTTTACAAATGTTGATATTATTTTCAAAAATTTTGACACCTTTTTAAACCTTAACTTTCCGACATTTTTTCCAAATTTCCAATTTGTTTTTCATACCATTTTCATACCATAGACTAGTTTCGGCCTTCCTTGGCCTCATCAGCATGGTACGGTGGTTGTATACCCTTCCAATTTGTCAATTTGCGGTTGTACATATTTTCAATTTTAAGCACGTTTAACTGTTTAATTACAGAACATTTAATTGGTCATTTGTCAAAACTAGATGAAGTAAAGTCACGCCGAGGACGTTTGTATCTATGGATGTTGCGATGCAACCCGTGATACAAGCTTTGCCTCATCTACATCGACTTTGAAATTGCAGTCTAATTTTCATTAGATTCTAATGAAATTAGATTTCAATTGCATCGTAATAAACTTGTATATATTCGTATATACAAGGCTTATTATCTCATAAGTAAATTTAAAAAAAGGTCAAAATTTGTAAAAGGTAATTTCAAAAGAGTTATTAAAATTTCGGAAAAAAGTGCAAAAATTTGAAAACAAAAGTCAAAATTTTGAAAAATTTGAAAGATTTAATAGAAAAAATAATATATTTCAAAAATAATGAAGGTTTCCAAAAACACATTGCAAGTGTCTCAAAAAAAGTCGAAGCAAAGTTTAAAAAAATGAAAATTTACCAAAAAAGTTGACATTTATTTTAAAGTTTAATCAAAAAATGGGATATTGAAAAATCAGGATTTCCAAAGAAATTCGAAACTTTGAAAAAAGTCGGGAATTGAAATAAACAAGTGAAAAAATGTTGAAATTATCAATAAAAAAATCGAAAAGTTTAATTTCTAAAAATTCAAAATTTTCGTAAAAGGTCGAAAAGATCGAATCTTTCAAAAATCAAGGTTGACATTTTAAAAAAGTAGAAATTTTGAAAAACATCGAAATTTAAGGAAAAATCAAAAATTTTGAAAAATTGCAAATTTTTTTCTAAATATCAAATAAAATCATAAAAAATTTCAGTCTTTCAAAAAACTCGACATTTTCAAATATATACATAGTTGCAATTTTTGAAGTTTAATAAAAAAAATCGAAGTTTTAAATAGAAGCTGAAATTGTTTATTTATTGTCGAATTTTAAAAGGGTCAAAATTTTAAAAAAAGTTGTAAATTTTAAATAAGTTAAAATTTGTTTTAAAAGTAATAATTTTAAAAAAACCGAAATTATGAGACGAGCGCCTCGCTGGTTGAGAGTTCTGCTGTATGGCATCGGATATATATGATACATCGAATTTCGAATAAATTTACCGATTTTTGGTGAAACGGATTGGTTATCTTGTCTCCTGAAATCTGCTATATGCTGTGTGAAGCAATTTAGCTAAAGTTGCAAAAATCACTAGTAGTGGTTTAACTTCCTTATATTATAGATCGCCTCCATTAAATACAAGTAAATGACAAAAGTCAGTTACAAATCTCTCAATGGGATTTAAACCTCTTGAGCACTGATACGATTAATTAATGGATATAAGTTGGAAATTTTTAGAGCACCGCGCCACTCTGATGGGCTAAGCATAGCCGAAGCCGCTCTATGGTTGTTGGTTGTACATATTTTCAATTGTAGCATGTTCAACTGCTTTGCATCATAACATTTAATCGATAATATTTGTTTATTACATTTAAAATAAAAATTGAAAAAACACAACAAAGGTTGCTCTAAGAAGTAGAGCAACCTTTTTTGTGTTTTTAATCTTTCTTGGTTTCAGGGGACAAGTTCTGTATTTCAAATTTAATGTTGTATCGAAACATATCGATATATCTTCTTCGATACATCAATTTACTATACTATTGATGTTTTAAAAATCTAGCACTCTTGCAGTCGTTTATCAGTTTAATCGATAAACTAAAATATTTAATCAACAAAAAGGATTATCTATTCAAACAACTATCAACGTACTGTCAAAATCTTAATTTTCTCTCTGCCCATTCGAATTTGGACACCGAAATTCCTCACCCTGACAGACGTCAGAGCGTACTTTTAACGCCTCGGTAGATCCCCTTAGAGATCGAATTTCCAAAAATCCCCTCCTATTGTGCGCCTTCATTGCAATAAGGACCTCTGTGTAAAATTTCGAATTTCTAGGGTTTGCGGTTAGGGCTCTGCGTTGATATCAGTCAGTTTTCATTTTTATGTATAAAGATTGACAGCTTATGCAAATGTCAGTAGTCAGACGTATCAACTATTAATTAGTTGTAACGTTACCACTCAAAACAGGTAAATTGTGCTATTTCGGTTACGATATTTCTTTTAATGATTTTCTTAATTAAGTTAAAATTATGGTGTTGTGCTCATTTTATTTTTTTTTAGTTATTTGATTTATTGGGTTCAATATTATTTTTAAAATGTTTTTCTTATTTTTTAAAGTTTATTTATACAAATCATCCAGCAGTTTGTCCGTTCATATATCATCCCGCTCAACAATAAGCTCCCTTAAAGAGCTCTTAGAGTCATCATTTATTAGAGTCTGACATCGGGAAATATTGTCAGAAAGTTAACATTATGTTAACATAAAGATTTTTCATCCTAAAGACATCTATCAAAATTATCTTATAGATACCTTTTAGATATCAGTAATCTGACGACTAAAAAAAGTTATCTAAATGTTAATATTTCTGTGCCTCTTAAATATATCGCTAAAATGATATCTTTAAGATATCTTTCTGATTTACAAGCTGTATGGTAAGTTCTGTTTAGAAAAAGACAGATTGCCTTATTTTTTGAGTTGAGTTGTCTCCCAAAATAAATCTCTGGAGTGCTAGATGAGTCAGAAACCACGCTGAGGTCACAATCTTTGGATGAGTCTGAATTTTCATTAATTTTTGGTCTGATCTTTTTTGGGTTTGCTCATGTTATGGGAGTTTTTCGCTAACCGAACGTTCCCTTATTCAAAATCAAATGTGTATGATATAGAAACCAGATATTAGCATCAGCAAAGGGTTATATACATTAACAGCAATGCTGGCTTTAAGAAAAAATATTAAGGTAAAATTTTAAGGTAGTGGATACGGATGTTTTATTGACTAAATAATAAAAACAAAATTTAGGTGGATCTACCGAAACCCTCAGAACGTACTTGCCAATAGAAAGGACAAATTGATCGTACAAGACACTTCAAAATGTTTAAAAAATAAAAATTGAAACTTTGCCCACTTGAAGTGACACTAGCAGCACAATAGATGTTGCCAATTGTTTTGAGGTTTTTTAACATAACTTTTACTTAATTTTGACAATTACATTTGGATATAATTGGAAGGTTCGTAAAGGGGGGATTCATATTAAAAACAGGTCCATATTACCACCTTCTCAATGACTAATAGTCGGTGGAGCTGATGTTAGACGTATAGTTAAGGACACAATTTAAAGGCAGACTAGTCAAGCCATAGTCTTCATAGTTATGATGCTTCCGAAGATCCTCAGCCTGAAGCGTTAATGGAGAGTCGCGACAAAAGGAAACGAAACGAAGGAAACCCAGATCGTCGACAGCAAATCAAGGTAGTTTTCTGGAACTGCAACGGACTCGTAGGCAACAAGCACGACCAGGAAGTGTTCGCAAAGGAACACGACTTAAACGTGCTAATGCTTCGCGAAACCAAGTTGAGGAGCACCAGCAAGGATCCCAAAATCGAGGTTATGTTCTTCATCGCAGAGACAGATAAATAGGCCCAACAGTAGGTACGGCTATCTGTGTAAGTAGAAGCTAAATCCATTTTGCTGCAGACATACCGGAGTTGGACAGGCTGGAAGGAACAGGAATAACGGTACAAATGTCGCAGGGATCTCTGACGCTGCTGTCTTGTTATTCTAAATCCAACACTCTCACAGAGACAGATTTGGCACGCTTCTTTGAAATAAACAGTAACAATGTTATTCATTCACAGAACGGAATCGATATAAAGACTCCAGAAGAACCAACACATTAGCACTACGCCACAGGAGTACCAGACTTCTGGATCTAGCACTGATGAAGGATGGTCAATACACTGCTGAGTTGATATCAGTCAGTGAGCTCAGCTCGGACCACAACCCACTGCTGATGACTATCGGAGATGATCACGAATCCAAGATTCCTGAGACCTGCAAGAAAACAAACCAGACCTTGTTTAGGGAGTGTCTAGTAGCAAACTAAAAGAGCCTGGAGAGGTCATAACAAACGATGACATCAGCTCGGCGGTGGAAAGGCTCGAAAACACCATAACAGGTTCCATTCTTACAGCGAACAAAACTTTTCGGCGCAAGGAAGGAAGGGAACCACTACCAAATCACTTGGTGGAGTTGATCAGAAGAAAAAATCGTGCCAGGAAGAGGACTAGACGGCCCAATTTGCAAGCAGAGAAGGCAGAAGTTACCAGACTCATCCACGAGCTTAGGTACAAACTTAACGATCACAAAATTTCTAAGTTTCAGGAACACCTACGAAGCTGTGACCTCGAAAATTGGTCGGACCTCCAGCGCACAGCTAAAGTCCTAAGAGGGGATAGAAAACCCATCTCTTCGATTCACCGACTCCAGGGAATGGCTACTCAGATCAGGATAAGGCCTTAGCATTTAGCTGAGATCTTTGAAATACACTGCGAGGCTTCTGTCGAAGGAGTGAATCTAAACTTCGTATAGAGAGTGGATCAAGAGGTCCAAGATCTTCTGGAGGAAGAGCCAGACGTGGAAGTCGTCATTAGACCCACTAATACAGAGGAACTCTAAAGCTTTTCGCAAAAGCTAAACGTCAAAAAGGTACCAGGTCCCGACCGAATTCAGAATCAAGGTCTGAAGAATCTTCCAGTCCAAGCTGTCAAATACTTTGAAGACATAGTAAATTCAATGTTCAAAAATTGATATTTTCCCACAAGGTGGAAGTCTGCAAACGTTATCTTCATTCCTAAGCAGGGTGAGGCATGGAATTTTTCCCAAAATTACAATCCAATAAGCCTCTTGTCCAACTTGGGTAAGGTGGCGGAGGGGATTTTGAAGAAGCGTCTGCAGAACATCATCAGCGATCGAAAAAATCACACACAGCATCAACTGAAATTAGGTAAAATGACCAATTTTCTTCGATATCTCCAAAGCATTTGACACAGTTTGGCACCAAGGATTAGTCTACAAGATGCATCACTTTGGGATTCCTCTAGCGATGGTTCAAATGGTAAGCTCGTTCCTGCACTAGCGCTCATTTAAAACGAAGGTGGGACAGGAACTGTCTAACCAGTATAGGTTGGGGTCTGGCGTACCTAAAGGTTCTGCTTTGTCACCGCTCCTATGCTGCCTGTTCACAGTAGACATTCCAAGAACCGACCAGACGACTTTGGCAACATATGCTGACGACACGGCGTTATTGACAAATTCTCTAGGTCCATAATTGGTTACCAGACGACTATAGACAGCAACAGACGAACTCCTAGAATACTTTTGTACATGGAGGATAAAAGTCAACGCAGACAAGACTCAAGCAGTTTTGTTCATCAGAAGAAGACTCCCACCATATGGTCAAATTCATGTTCATGGGAAAAACGTCGACTGGAGACTTCAGGCAAAATATCTAGGGGTAATACTCGACAAAGACCGACATTCCAGGTTCACTGCAATTATGCAGTGTCCAAGGCCAGAATGCTAAAGCTGCAGCAATGATTGGTAGAAATAGCAAACTGTCCATAGGACTTAACGTTTTGTTGTACCCATCAATTATAAAACCAGCGATGACCTACGCATCTGTAGCCTGGTCACAGGCTATCGATAACCAGATGAAGAAACTTCAGGTGTTCAAGAATGTCTTTCTGAGACAAGCCATGGATGCTCCATGGTTTGCTAGAAATGATCAACTTTATACGGAAGTCGAGATTTCCTCAGGAAGGTAAATTCTAGAGGGCGAAATTTGAGAGCGGAAACGCATCCCAACGAATTAGTTCGATAGGCAGTGCATTATGACCCAAAAATCTCAACTAAAATCAGGAGACAAAGGATGGTTCTCTAGGTAGGGATGCAACATCGTTCAAAAAGGTATCAATGTTTGAACATCGATATTTTTTTCAATGAAACATCGATGTCTCAAACATCGGCATTCAGTATCGATACATCGATGTTTTTCCGATGTTTTTTTAAAGCTTTAATTGCAAGTTTAAGAAGTCAAAATTAGGTAAGTATAGTAAGGACATCAATTTAAAAAGACATTTTTTTTTAGAAATTTCGAGTTTAATTGAAATTTCGACTTTTTTCTCGAAATTCCGTGATTAAAGTTGAAATTTCGATATTATCTCGAAATTTCAACTTTTTTTTCCAAAATACCACTTTTTACTCGAAATTTCGCCTTTGCTCTCGAGTTTTTTTCTAGAAATTCCGAGATTAAAATCGAAATTTCGACTTTAATCTCAAAATTTTGATCATAAGTATATACGAAACTTAGGTTAGCATACAATATTGACAAATGGCAGTAGCGTGTATTCAGTTATTTCAAATTTAAATAGCCAAAATTTCGGCTTTTTTCTAGAAATTTCTAGGTTTAAGTCGAAATTTGAGATTAAGGGCGAAAATTTGAATTTAAATCTTGGAATTTTGAATAAAAAGGTGACATTTCGAAATAAAAGTCGAAATTTCGAGCAAAAACTCGAAAATTCGACTTTAAACTCGAAGTTTCTAATATATATTTTTTTAAAGTGATGGCCTTTCTACGCATAATTTTTTTTATTGCTTCCGCATTTAAACCTGTATTTTTTATTTATTTTTTCCTGCAAAATTTAAGTAAACTCAAAATGTACGTTTTTTAAACCGATAATTACGTTTGAATATTAACATTTTCAAGAAAAGTAGACATTTTGAGACTGCCTACGTTTAAAAGTTAAACTCAAAATTTTAAAAATTGCCACTTAAATCTCAAATGTTTATGAAAAATGCTCGATAAAAATTCAAGATTAAATGCTGAATCCGAAGAAATTGCCCAAATTTGGGGAAAAAACTAACATTTATAAACATGAAATTCGGTTTAATGGAAAATTTTGGAATTGTGAAAAATAAACGAATTTTAGAAATGTCAAAATTTTCAGAATAGCCAAAATTTTAAAAAAGAATTTACAATTTTAAGGAACTTCGAAAATTTAAAAGAAGTTTAAATTTTGAAAAATGTTGCAATTTTTATAAAAAATTCAGGTTTTTCAAAAATTGTCGAAATTTCGATAAAACTCTTTTTAAAAATTTGGGCAAAATTTTGTAAAAATGCTAAAGTTTGTAAAAACGCGAAAGTTTATAAAAGTCGAAATAAAAAAAAAGCGAAGTTTTGAGAAAATATTGAATTTTAAAAATTTTTGGAGTGGCACTAACTAAAAAAAATCAAAATTTCCAATAAAAAGATTTCCAAAAATGTGGAAATTCTAAAAAAAATAGTAAAAAATTGAAAGAAAATTTTGAAAGAGATTTGAAAAAATCCAATTTTGAAACCAAGGCGAAATTTTTAATTTTATTGGAAGATAAATTGTAATTTTAAGCAAAGTAAAGATTTTAAAAAAGGTCGAAATTTTGGAAAATAGTGAAAATTTCAAAAAGAACAAAATTTTGAAATAATGTTTCAAAATTGAAAAATATCGAAATGAAAAAAAGTCGAAATTTTAAAGAGAATTAATAAATTTTACAAGATGCTTTTTGGGAAAACTTCAATTTTTTAAAAAACGTAATTTATGAAAAACCCCAAATTTTTTAAAAGTGCTTCTAATTTAACTTAAAAAAATCTAATTCTGAAAAAGTAAAATTCGAAATTTTGAGAAATATCCAATAATTTCAAAAATGGGTGAAATTTTGATAAAATGATGAGATTTGAAAAAATCTGAATTTTCTCTGTAAAAATCTGAATTTTCAAAAAAGTTGGAATTGGAAAAATAATTGACAATTTAAAAAACATCGAAGTTTTAAAAAAAAAGTTTTGATTAAAAAGTAAAATGTTTAGAAAATTACAATTTTTGGAATTTTAAAAATTAAGATTTTAAAAATGTCGAATTTTTTGAAAAAGCCATAATTTTGAAAAAGAAATTAACATTTTGAAGAAATTAAAAGTCGAAATTTTGAAAAATGTTAAAATTTTCATAAAAATATAAAATTTTTAGAAAAAATTTCCAGATCTTCAAAAACAATTCGAAATTTTTAAAAAAACTCAAAGTCAGAGTTGATTTTGTAAAAATGCTAAAGTTTTAAATAAACGAAGAAAAAATTTTTGAAATTCAAAATTTTCAAAAGAATCCAAATTATTTTAAAAAACGAAATGCTCAAAAAAATTACAAACTTTCGAAAAAATAAAAATTTTGAAAAACAGATAAATTTCGAAAAAATATTAAAACTCTTAATAGTCGAAATTGTGTTGAAAATAATCGACATTTTTATAAAAAAATGAAATTTTCAATTAAAAGTCAAGATTTCCAAAAAAGTGTACATTTTGAAAAATTCGAATTTTCTAAGAAAGTTTTTTGGGCTGAAGAGTACACGTTTCAAGTTTAAACTTTTCGAACAAAGCAGACATTTCGAAATTACAGACATACATTAGAGAAAAACTTCAACATTTAAAAGCTAAATTCAAAATTCTAAAAACTTCCACTTTAATCTTAAATATTTATAAAAAATGTTCGAATTTTCGATTAAAATTTAAGACTAAAGTTCGGATTTGGAAGAAAGTTGAAATTTTGGAAAAAAACTGAAATTTATAAAAATAAAATTTGTTCAAATTTTAGAAAACATTCGATATATCAGGATTTGTTTACTCAAAAATTGACAACTTCTCAAATATTCCAAATGTGGAAATTAGATTCCAAATTTTGATAATTCTGTTTAAGTTTTAATTTGGAAATTTTTATTTTTAACTTTTTTTTTATCTATTTCCTAAATTCAAAAAGAATGCAACCTAGACTACAAATTCATGCAGCCCTCCAGGCGTGTATAGTGAATCATAGGTAGCTGAACTACCAACAGTTGAAACACTGCCACCTAGCGAAGCGGTTGCTCTCTAGGAGAGTTCCCAGAAGACAAGGATTCTAATGCACAGACCAATAGGTTTGAACATTTATTAGATTCGAAGTTTGGAAACCAAATACCGGTTTCGATCTTGTTAGATCTCGTCAGTTTGGTATATCCAACTCGAATGCTAACAAATGTTCCAACAAATAAGTACTAAAACATTCACAGGCGTCAAGCGAGTGACTTTTAGTACTACCGCCTATTGGTCCATAGAGAAACTATGGCCATCGCCAACAGTGTCGTATGCAAGAAGAATGCAACCTAGACTACAAATTCATGCAGTTCTCCAGGCGTGTATAGTGAATCATAGGTAGTTGAACTACCAAAAGTTGAAACACTGCCACCTAGCGAAGCGGTTGCTTTCTAGGAGAGTTCCCAGAAGACAAGGATTCTACTGCACAGACCAATAGGTTTGAACATTTATTAGATTCGAAGTTTGGAAACCAAATACCGGTTTCGATCCTGTTAGATCTCGTCAGTTTGGGATATCCAACTCGAATGCTAACAAATGTTCCGACAAGTACATTTGTTAGCATTCGAGTTGGATATACCAAACTGACGAGATCTAACAAGATCGAAACCAGTATTTGGTTTCCAAACTTCGAATCTAATAAATGTTCAAACCTATTGGTCTGTGCATTAGTATTTCCTAAATTGGTTATCTTTTTTATGAAAATTTCGACCTTTTAATAGAGGTTTTAAATTAACATACGAAATTAACAAAATTGAAAGTTCGAAAAAAGAAAATTTATGTAAAGAAAGTTGTCTTAAAGGAACTGAAAACTTGAAGTTTAAACAAGAAATCTTGATAAAATAAGAATTTTCTGTTTGACCCAAAATATAAAATAACAAATATTAAATAAATAATTGTGAAGATTTAGTTTATATGTTCTTGAATTTTCAAATTAATACTCGAAAAACGTCTCGAAAAATTCTCATTTTTCCTTAAAAAATTGAGCTTTTTTTATAGATTGGCAAATAAAAATATGCAAACTATGAATTTTTAGATAACTGTATTGTTTGTACATCTGCGGCATATAAATTAGGCATCAATTTATTAAATATACACTGTTGCCATCAAGCAACTGATTACAAAATTGTGTGGTCGTTTGTACCACCAATATTTATTCTATGCAACAGATTCTATCGCGATGCGATACATCGATTTCCCAAACATCGTTTAAGAACTGAACGATGTATCGTTATTTCTTATACTTTACCATCGATGTTTTCAAGAGATCGAACTATCGTTTGCACCCCTATCTCTAAGCTGCGTTATCGGTGATTATTGTCTTGCCAAAGGGAAATTTTTATGTTTTGTTTGTTGCAGGCGAAACAGCTTACATTAGTGCTCCACTGCTAATGTACTGTCCCGACGGAGGGATTGGGGGGCCATGGGCAGGGGGTTTAGTCGGTACCCACAGACTGGAAGTCTGACACTATCTGGGTTTTCTTCCCAGATGTCCTTAAAGGATTTCCTCTGCTCAACAAAAACAAAAGTAGTCGAGGACGGTATAGCTTAGTTGGTTAGGCTGCCTTTTTTTGCTTGACTCGCTTGAGAGGTCATGGATTCAAACCCCATTGCTGATAACGCATTTTTGAAGTTCAAATTTCCTTGGAGCGTAAAGCGATATCTCATAGGAGGTAATCTTATCGCTTCGCTAATTACCAATGTTACTATCAGAGCGTGATGGTGACGGGAAACCCTAAAGAAGTTATTACTTAAAAAATCTTGAAATTTGGAGCTTGAAGTTAAAATCTTTGAGGTTAAAATCTTGAAGTTGAAAAAGATTGTAGATATCGAAATAACTGCCAAATTTCTACAAAAATGTTTCTTAAATATCGAAGGTCGAACCCTTGAAATTTCAAGAAAAAACTTCAAAAATGTCTAAAAGTAAAATCTTCATCTAACGTAGTCATTTCTAAATTAAAGCAAACATTCAGAGTTTAGAATCAAAATCTATAGATAAAAGCAGAAAACATGTTGGAACCTCAAAAACTATTTGTTTTAATTTTGGTTTTTTTACCAAAGCTAAAATGTCAAAATTGAAGCAAAAAAAGTCGAATTTAAAATTAAAATTTTATTCAAAATTTTAAGTTTAAGTCAGCATTTTAAAGTTGAACTTGAAATCTCGAGAATTAAAAAAAAAATTGAAATGAAAGTTTTAAATTACCAAGTAAAATTACTACGCTTTACAGTTTAAGTTTGCCAGCCATGAAACCGTGTTGAGGGGATGCAATTAAACGTTTAACTTTCGAATAAACGTTAAGTTGGTCCCTTGGGATAGCGAGGGAATTAATTTGAAGTTGGAATAGAAAAAGCGAATACAACATTCTCATGAATTTCGAGAAAATACCTACTACTTACGTTTAAAAGTTGCCGATTTGATTTCAATTAATATACGCCGCGCCGCCGCCGCGTCCACGCTTCTCTATGCCCTTTTAGATTGTACTGAAAATGAAACTGGAAGATTTAATTAGAAGCTTTACCTATGTAATTAGTTACGTGACGTCGCAAATCTTAATGAACCCTTTCACTCGAGCAAAGGAGTCCCGTTTGGTACCCCAATTAAATTACATCAGAGCTAAAACATTATCGATTTAAATTGATAAATAGTTATGTGACGGCATTCAGCAATACATTACGACGTGTGACAACTTTTTAAAAAACTAACTACTTATTTCGGATTTTACTTCAGAAATTAATTGGTCTGAAATGTTGACAGGTTTTCCTTAAACTGGATCCTAAACTTGTAGTTATTTCAAACATTACGCAATTAAGTATAACTAGTACATTATTAAAGATTTTTTTTTTAATTTTTGAATTTAAACAATTTATTTTGATTTCAGAGAAAATATCGAACATTCGAATTTTGCTCGAAGTTTCAAAAAAATATCTAATTTTTCTCGTTAAATATGTTTAGTCAATTTTTAAGAGTAACTTTATGTTGAAATAACAGTTTCAAGGGGCTACTAAATGGTGGTTAAAACATAAATCAGTAATGAGTTAATCACAAAATAATTGGTCATTATTAAATATCTGCCTTAATTAAAGCCAAATCAGCATAAATATGAATAATGAGAGTGCAACAAATTCGCTACATTGTGTCCAATTAACGACTGCTACTCTCTTGACGAAGTCAGAAGCGAAATATCAAGGAAAATTTATATCATTTCTGATCGTTATGTAACTGAAGTGCCAAGTTTCCTTAAAAAGAAATTCTGCGATTACCCATTCTTTTACAACACAGAAATTCCGTATCTTATAAAAATACATAAAATTTTGATATTTTCACATCAGAAATAATAAAAATAATAATATAAAATAATAATATTGTTACGGGCTTATCAGTTCGATTGATTACACTTATCGAATAAGACCCACTTTATTACTGAACTCAACAATTTACAATTAACTCACTTCTACTAACTCACTAATTGCACTGATTCTAACTGACTGACTCGAGGGAAAGCTGACCGCCTTTTTATAGTTTTGGCCGCCGGCTTCCAGAATTTTCGGCAGATAAGGCTTATCGAATGCCGAAATTTCTGGAATGCTTATCTGGCGTTTATTTCGTTATCGCGGCCGCTTTCCCCTTATCAGAACCTTCTAGAAACTTTTTTTATTTACTAAATCTGTAATTCTATTCTAAATCCTATTTCATCTATTTACATTGCGTTACAATATATAATAATAATAAAAACCTTAACCTAGTTGTAATTCTCAGCAACAATAGCTTCAATTAGTATCAGAAATCAAACATTAACTTAATTCAAGAAGAATGCAACCTAGACTACACATTCATGCAGCCCTCCAGGCATGTATAGTGAATCATAGGTAGCTGAACTACCAACAGTTGAAACACTGCCACCTAGCGAAGCGGTTGCTCTCTAGGAGAGTGCCCAGAAGACAAGGATTCTATAATGCACAGACCAATAGGTTTGAACATTTATTAGATTCGAAGTTTGGAAACCAAATATCGGTTTCGATCCTGTTAGATCTCGTCAGTTTGGTATATTCAATTCGAATGCTAGCAAATGTTCAAACCTATTGGTCTGTGCATTATAGGATTAACTTAATTGTTAATGTGTTTTAAAATTACTATGAATCGCTTTTTGTGATGAAAATTTTAGAGCGGATTACTTCTGAATTAAACATTAGTTTTTAGTGAAATTTTAAACATTTATATAACCTTCCATGTTCTTTTGAATGGGGATAAAAACATTTTATGAAAGTCGTCAGGAAAAAAGTTGTCATCGGGAGAGTTGCTTCAGTTATTTTTAACTCGTAATAACCTCTCTCGTAAAATGTTAAAGGAGTCTAAGAATTAAAGATGTATTAGAGCAGGGATAAGCAACCTTTTTTTACAGCGGGCCAATTACAAGGCTAAAAATTTTGCGCGGGCCGCATGTGACAATAATATGAATGCTGGGGCGCTTGCACCCCCTGGTTCATGCAGCAAACTGAAAATTTGTATGTATTCAATTGGAGGACTTTCCAATCCTTCAGAATTCATCCTATCCTTGAAACATTTTTTTGAAATTTCTACCTTTTCCTAAAATTTTGCATATTTTTTTTTACAAAATTTGATCTGTTTTTTTAAAATTTTGCATTTATTCATAAATTTTACATTCTTTTATCATTCATGACTGTCAAAATTTAGAATTAAAAAATTCCTTGTTTTTTTCTCAAATTTCATCATTTCTCTAATTTCGACTTTTCCCGAAAATTTCGCCTTTTTTTTAATTCTGAAAACTTCAGATTGTTTATTAAAATTTGCCTTTTTTTCGAAATCTAGTCGATCTTTTGACAAAAAGGTATATTTTTAGAAATTTAAAATTTTTGTGAAAGGACAAACATTTCTTTGAAACTTTCGACCGTTTTTTAATCCAAATTTCTGGTAGTTTCAACTTGTTTGTCAAAATTTCAATGTGTTATCACAATATTTGACATTTTCTGACGCCTGTTGACGCACGGTAGGGAACCTGTCTTCCCCTGACTCGTCCAGAGAGTCCAGAGGAAATAAATATTCGATTTTTTCTCTTAAAATTTACTCTTTTTCTGAATTTCGAAGTTTTACTAAGATTAAATGCTTTTTCTCAAAATTTAGATCTCTTTTACAAAATTTTCCTTACAATATCGTCTCTTTTTCGGGGTTTTGACTACTTTTTTTTTACTTTTTTTTAAATTTGACTTTCTTTGGACATTTTTTTGTCCATTTCAAAGTTTTCTTGAATTTTTCTTAAATTCCAATATTTTTCTGAACTAAAAATTTCGATCTTTTAGATTCTGATTTTTTTAGAAATTCTGACTGGTTTCCTAAAATTTGCCTTTTTCAGGAAATCTTAATTTTTATCTCAATATCCGATATTTAATATTTCAATAAATTTTTTCTATTTTTTTGGTAAATTCGTCTTTTTTTTCAAAATTTCGAATTTTTTTAAAATAGTCTTCTACCTAAAATTCGCCTGTTCCTCAAAATTTGTCTTTTTCGAAATTTCGATTTTGTTTTCTAAATCCTACTTTTTGGACTTTTTCAAAAATGGTTTAATTTTGAAATTTTGTCATTTTCTTGAATATTTGTCTTTTTCAATAAACTATGACTTTTAGATCAAAAGGTTTTATGGTTCTGAAAATGTTCACTTTTCTGTTGTAGCGAAAAATATGGGGATTTCGAGAAAAAGATTTCCTGTAAATTGAACATCTTTACTGAGTTTTAAATTTTGAGATCAATGTTTTTGAATCTTGCGATTTTTCCTTCACAGAGATTTTTGAAAATTTTGATTTTTTTTTGAATTTTGCACATTTCTCGAGATTTTGAGAAAGGTTAGGTTTTTATTTTCAATATGATTTATTGAAAATTTCAACTTTTTAAATTTTCCTCTTAAAATTAGACCTTCTTTTGGAAATGTGGAATGTTTCCTAGAAAGTTCAATATTTTTTTGTAATTTGTATCATAATTTTCAAAAATCCTAAATTTTCTTCGAAGTCTGTTTTTTCTGATTTTTTTAAAATTTTATTTCCAATAATTTCAGCTTGTCCAAATTTCATGTTATTCTCTAAATTTTGACTTCTAACACAAAATTCAATTTTATCTGTTTCTGGACATTTTCATTTAAATGGAATTTTTTCCAAAAATTTAGACTTTTTCGCAAAATTCGTTTATTTTTTTTTTAATTGGATCGAAATTTCAATAGAAATCTAAACAATCTGAGAATAATATTTTTAGAAAATCTTGAAAAATGATTTCTTGAAAAATTTCAAAAATATTGAAAATTGAAAATAAAATAAAAATTCTGAAACCATTACTTTTAAAAGTCGCATTTTTTTTTACCTGAATTCGACTTGTTCTGAAAATTACAACTCTTTTTACAAACATTTCTTTTTGGAAATTTCGCCTTTTACATTTCCACTTTTTGAAATTTAAAAATTTCTTAAAATCTCCAAAAGGTTTTTTCTTAAGATCGGCCTTTTTTTAAAATTTTGACTTTAATTTGAAAATGCAATGTCCCCAATTCTGTAGTTAAAAATACACATTACTAAGCCATGAGTTTATAAGAATGATTGTTGCCCCCTCCCCTCCTTAAAGAAAATCTTGCCTTCGCGCATGTCCAAGATATTTCATGAATCGTGAAAATTTATGTTCTTTTTTTTTAATCGAATTGTTAGGACATTTTCTTTTCCAAAATTTTTACCTAAAACAGTAGAGCTTAGGCGGGCCGCAGAAAAATGTTAGATTGCCCGCATGTGGCCCGTGGGCCACGTCTTGCCATCCCTGTATTAGAGTAATTTTACTTAATATTATATTGAGCAAGCTAAATCAAAAAAAAAATTAATTACTAAATAAAGAAGGCAATATGTATGAGCTCGCCACTTTACTTAATAAATCTCAAAGCACTGACTCATAGATAACGCCTAGCCTAAACCGGTGTGTCTAAGAAAATATAGTTTCGCACAGATGTTTCCCGTGCTACGTAGGAGAGCACTGCAAAAGAATTTTTCAAAATTTAGCCTCTAAGGTGGTCAAATTGAATATTAAAAACCACTTAAAATATATGCTAAAGATAATACACGCCATTGTATTTGAAGTTGGCTGTAAGCGTGAAGAGTTAACGTCGTTGAGGAATATATCCCCACACCAATTTATCTACATTTTTTAAGCGACCAAAATTCTTTTCTTAATAACTAAACATTTAGGTTTTAAACTTGACATTCTGGCTTTAAATTGAAGTGTTTAAATCGAAACCTTGAGGAACGTTATTTTTAGACATTTTGAAGTTTTATCTCGAACATTTGCAAATATTGCCTTCGAGAAACAGTTTTGTAAATATTCAAATTTAAAGCCAAGAATTGGCTTGTATTCTTTTTTTTTCCAAAATTTAGATTTTAAACTGGAAAATTCTTTAAAATTCCGACTTTTTTTGAAACTTTTCAGCTTAGACTTGAAATATGCTCCGTTTTATAATGCCAGATTTAAAGTCGAAATTTAGCTAAATCTCGAATTTGTTTTATACAATCCGTTTAAAATATTTAACATTCTCAATTTAAAATAATAGATCCCTCAAAAAGTGATTACAATTTCCTGGAATAGGCGAATTTTTTAAGAAGTCGAAATTACAAAAATTGTGTTTAAAAAAAAGTATTTAGAAAAACCTATGGACAAAGTTAGATGCGGGTTAGGGGGTCTTAGCCCCCCCCAAGAGTTCGAGTCAACCTCCCCAAAAGGGATATGTCATATATTTTTGGGTGGACATAAAATGCTCTGGCCAAATAAGCAAGGATCTTTTTTTTCACTTTTGATCAACAAGGATTAATTGGCCGAAATAGGAAAATAGAAATCGAAGATTCTTTTTTTGGTCGTCGACAAAAATTGATTAAAAAATTGATAATAAAAAAAAAGTATCTCTCTGAAGATGATAGTTTGGCTGTCGAAACGCGTTAGAGCAACTTTTCTTAGTTTCGGGGGAGAAATTTTGTATTTCAATTTTTGAAGATAACCAAGGACCAGTCCGTTCCACCAAAAATCGATTGGTCGAAACATGAAAATATATAAGTAAATTGAGGAATTTTTCTTGGTCGACAAAAATTACTTGGGCGAAATACGAAAATATAATTTGAGGACCTTTTTTTTCTTCTTGGTCAACTAAAATTGGTTGGTCGAAACAGAAAATATAAATTGAGGATTTTTCTTTTCTTTTTTTTTTTTTGGTCGGCAGAAATTGATTAATCGAAAGATCCATGGAAATAAATAACCCGTCCGTGCAAAAACTAGGGAAATTTGGAAAAAAGTAAAGATTTGGAAAAAAAGTTAAAAAAGTCTCAACTTTGAAAATAAGTAGTCTAAATTTGGTAATAAAAGTATTAAAAATTGTCCGAAAGAGTAAAACTTCTGAAGTGCAAACATTTTAAGTCGTTAGACTCGAAAAATGTTCAAAAAATCAAAACCAACCAGATAAAACAGAATTTTGAGAAATTTTGAATATTCAAAAAATCAAAATTTTGAAAAAAGTCGAAATTTTCGAAATCAAATTAAAATTTCGAAAATTTGGAAGTCGACCAAGAAAAGATCGAATTTGTGGAAAAGTGAGTTTTTATTGTCGAAACTTTCGAAATAAGTCAAAATTTTTAATAAAAGTTGAATTCTTCGGAAAAGTCGAAACTTTTAAAAGGTATATAACCTCTCTCTATTTTTCACCTAGGCGAAAGCGCGGGTATCAGCAATTTTTTTTTAATTTCGTGGTTTTTTGAAGTTTGAACTAAAATAAACCCAGAATCCAGAATTTTAGCTCGAAAAATCGAAAAATATTTTCTTCCAACTTTAACCATTATCAGAGTAGTTATATCCTCTATTATTTAAGAAAAAAGACAGAAATTCTCCTGAATTATGTTGGAAAATCAATTTAAATAAAAACTTTTAAAAAATGGGTCACTCGAAACTGAACCGAACACCGGAAAAAAACCACTATTTTTGTCGGAACGAAAACCGGAACGGAACTGATATGATCTTTTCTCGGAACGAAAACAGAAAATTGGTTCGAAAAAAACTAAAACTTTTAAAAAACTTGTATTTTTCAAAAGTCGATTAATCGAAAGAAGTCTGAAAATAAATAACCCGCCCGTGCAAAAATTAGGGAAATTTTAGAAAAAGAAACAGTCAAAATTTTTAACAGAGTTGTAAATTTTCAAAAAAGTGGATATCCTAAAAGAATAAAGGTTTAAAAAAGCAGTAAATATTTTGAAGCGATTTCTAAAATTTCAAGTGAAAATTTTTAAAGTGGCAATATTTTAAAAATGCAATTTTTTAAAAATTAAGCATTTTCAAAAAAGTCGAGTTTTTCAGTTCTTCAAACAAAAGCCCAGTTTGCTATGGAAAGGTCTAAAATAGGTCGAAATTTTTGGAAAAAAGTAGACATTTTCTAGAAAAAGTCGGAACTTCCAGAAGTTCTTAAATATTTGAACAAAAATGCACATTTTTAAAAACGTGGGTATCTTAAAAAAAGTGAAAAAACAGAGATAAAATTCTGAAAAAATTTTAAAAAGTTCGCAAGTAGACATTTAGGAAAATGCATTTTTTCAAAAACTGAGAATTTTCAAAAAAAGTGGAATTTTTAAATTTTTTAAATAAGAATCCAATTTATTACATAAAGGTCAAAATTTGAAAAAAAACAAAATTCATGAAAACAAAGATCAAAGTTTAAAAAAAATCCTAACTTTCAGAAATAGTCAAAAATTTGATCAGGGGTGCAAATTCCTAAAATGTGGATATCTTGAAAGAGGTGAAGGTTTCCAAAAACAACAAAAACAGTGTAACTTCTGAAAAAAGTTCGAAAATTTCAAGTCGAATTTTTTTTTAAAATCCAATTTTTCAAATACGTCAAAATTTTCAAAAAAGAGTCCAATGTTTCAGTTTTTCAAACAAAGGTCCAGTTTACTGCGTAAAGATTAAAACTTTTAGAAAAAGTCGAAATTAAAAAAAAAAGTCAAAACTTCTAGAAATAATCAAAACTTTGATCAGGGGTGCAAATTTCTAAAAAAGTGGATATCTTGAAAGAGGTGAAGGTTTCCAAAAACAACAAAAACATTGTAACTTCTGAAAAAAGATCGAAAATTTCAAGTCGAATTTTTTTTAAAAATCCAATTTTTCAAATACGTCAAAATTTTCTAAAAAGGGTCGAATGTTTCAGTTTTTCAAAGAAAGTTCCACTTTACTGCATAAAGATCAACACTTTAGAAAAAGTCTAAAATTAAAAAAAAAAGTTAAAACTTCTAGAAATAATCAAAAATTTAATCAGGGGTGCAAGTTTCTAAAAAAGGTGGATATCTTGAAAAAGGTGAAGGTTTCCAAAAACAACAAAAACAGTCAACTTCTGAAAGAGGTGGAAAATTTCAAAAGTTGAAATTTTAAAAAAAATCCAATTTTTCAAATACGTCAAAATTTTCAAAAAAGAGTCGAATGTTTCAGTTTTTCAAAGAAAGTTCCACTTTACCGCATGAAGGACAAAACCTGTAGAAAAAGTCGAAATTTTAAAAAAAGGTCAAAAAAAACTAGAAATAATCAAAAATTTAATCAGGGGTGCAAGTTTCTAAAAAAGGTGGATATCTTGAAAAAGGTGAAGGTTTCCAAAAACAACAAAAACAGTCAACTTCTGAAAGAGGTGGAAAATTTCAAAAGTTGAAATTTTTTTAAAAATCCAATTTTTCAAATACGTCAGAATTTTTAAAAAAGAGTTGAATGTTTCAGTTTTTCAAACAAAGACCCACTTTACTTTAAAAAAAAACGAAATTCATGAAAACAAAGATCAAAGTTTAAAAAAAAATCCTAACTTCCAGAAATAGTCAAACAATTTGATCAGGAGTGCAAATTTCTAAAAAAAAGTCGATATCTTGAAAAAGGTGAAGGTTTCCAAAAACAACAAAAACAGTGTCATTTCTGAAAAAAGTTCGAAAATTTCAAGACGAATTTTTTTTTAAATCCAATTTTTCAAATTGCGTACGTCAAAATTTTCAAAAAAAAGCTGAATGTTTCAGTTTTTCAAACAAAGGTCCATTTTACTGCATAAAGGTCAAAACTTTTAGAAAAAGTCGAAAATTAAAAAAAAAGTCAAAACTTCTAGAAATAATCAAAACTTTGATCAAGGGTGTAAATTTCTAAAAAAAGTCGAAAATTAAAAAAAAGTCAAAACTTCTAGAAATAATCAAAACTTTGATCAAGGGTGTAAATTTCTAAAAAAAGTGGATATTTGAAAAAGGTGAAGGTTTCCAAAAACAGTCTAACTTCTGAAAAAGAGGTCGAAAATTTCAAATACGTCAGAATTTTCAAAAAAGAGTTGAATGTTTCAGGTTTTCAAACAAACACTTTAGTGCATAAAGGTCAAAACTTTTAGAAAAAGTCGAAATTTAAAAAAAAGTCAAAACTTCCAGAAATAGTCAAAAATATTAACAGAGTTGCAAATTTTCAAAAAACTGGATATCTTAAAATAGAAAAAGGTTTAAAAAAACAGTAAAAAAAAATTGAAAGAATTTATAAAATTTCAAGTAGAAATGCAATTTTCTAAAAACTAAGAAATTTGAAAAATGTCGAAATTTTCGATGATAAAAGATAAAACTTCGAAAAAAGTTCTAAATTTTTGAAGAAAAAGTAAAAGTTTTCAAAAAAAATCCAAGTTTTCAAAAAAAAGTCAAAGTTTTCAAAAAAAAGTCAAAATTTTCAAAAAAAAACAACCCTTTGAAAAGTAGTTAAAAGTAAAGAAACTTGGAAATTTTTTAAAATAAGCGGGTATCTTGGAAAAGTAGAGGTTTAAAAAAAAAACAGTGAAAATTCTGAATAAAATTCGAAAATTTTAAAACTCAAAATTTAACAAAAATAGTCTTGTAATGCTCATTGGACAAAAATTTTAGTTGTGGAGCCTACATTTTCAAAAAATAATAACTTTAATTTAGGCAACATCTTCTTCTTGATGCAAAAAAAAAATTATCTGAAATGTGCGAAGTTATTAGAAATATGCCAGCATCTTAAAAATATGCAAAATATACATGTATATGCAAGTTGCATATAATCCGCTCTCTACTAATAATAGATTGTTTCCAAAATTTTGAGCGAAGAAATCTACATGTCGATATTAAAAACAAAATTTTTGAAAAACATGTAAAAACCAAAAGTACGAACTTTTCATTTCGAGAAAAAGTTGAAATTGAACTCTTACATTTTTACGATTATAAAGAGACGGAAATTCAAAAACATTGTGTAATTATTTCTCAGTTTTCAATATTTATTATTTTCGTAATTTTAAAATAAAATTGTTCAAAAAAATCTAAATTTAAAAACAATTCTCGAATCTTAGAGAAAAAGTCGAAATGTCAAATTCAAAGCTAGAATTTGGAGAAAAAAGTCAAAATTGAAATTGCCCTTTTTGTTGGCGAATTTGTTGGTCCAATTTGGTCAACAAAAGCATTCTACGAACATTTTGCTGCCCATATAAATCGCCATATTACAAAATGCACGTTTCCAAGGGTGGTAAAGTGGCTCGAAGATTTCATATCTCGGAAAATTAGCTTTCTAATATTCGAACGAATTCTTTTATCCTTAGTAATGTCCCATCTCGTCTCGCGTTGTAAAAGTGATAAGAAAAATTCAAAGCTGCAGATCTGCATGAAAAATATATTAGGTTTCAGACAAGGTGAACTTAAATTGCAATCTAGTAAAGCTTTGGCAGACGTTTCGGACAAACAAGTTGGAAAAAAGAGAAATATTGGATAAGGCGTGCAATATTACAATATCTACAAATGCAACTGGGGCAATTGACTTTGAAATACGTCGCAGTTTTCACTCGAGTGGCTTCCAACTTGAATATGTAACTTAAACACACAGCGAACGAATAAGAAAATTACATTACATTACGCTGAAAACCGTCTCACAGTCGTATCGTATGTAACACGCTGTAACATGCAGGAATATATGCTCTTATGTGTGTATTTGTGTTTTCTCGTGGCTGCCATGAGGATGTTCCTTGTAGAAAATAATCAACATTTCAGTCGTAAGATGATTATTTTGCTGGATCTATCTTAAGGCGACGGTCTAGTACTCTTAAAACGTCGAAATTTTTCGCTTGCCATTTTACAAACTGCGTCAATACTATCGCTTAGAATTTAATGAAATTTGGTAATAATGTTTAGAAATGTTGGGGAATTCGGACTTTGGAAGCAAATTTTTGATTTTTTTCTTAGTATTCCCACAAATGGGCGTAAAATTTGTCTCGTTTTCGCCTGCTTTCAGAAGCTAATATCTCGGAAACTAAATGGAATTTGAAAAAAGTACTTCCAAAGCGCGCATTCGACATCCTTGCTTTATAAGTTCTCCAAATTTGAAAACAAAATTTTAAAAAATAAAGGCACCATTTGTAAAATGGGAGAGCGGTGTTTGGCATTAAATTGCGCTTAGATTTCGGTTGCCCTCACTCAGATCAGGCAGGGTTACGGAGACGGACGTGATGCGGAGCAGAGAAATTTTTGCCCCTTCCCCAATACGTCATCAACGAACGAAGTATCTTCGGTTTCCAATCTCATATTTCTTTATCTAGGCACGGCGGATATATCATAATAATAATAAACTATATTAAAGCATTTGTTCTAACAGAGTTTGAGAGTGAAATGAATTGTTGAGTATTTGTAGCTTACAATCATTTACTGAATATTTAGTGTTTTTTTTTGATATGTTTAGAAGAATTTTTTTTTCCTAATTAACATTTTCATATTACTCTTTGGAAAAATATAAATTGTTTAGGTAAATGAATGCTATGACAGATTTAAGCAAAAAAAGAAAAATTGATTTTATATCATTTAAATTGGAAATGTTATATTCTACTAGCATCACTTGTAGTCGAAAATCGACCAATTATATCTGCAAAGAACGAAATTGTTTTTCACATAATTAATTAATAGGTATTTATATGCAGATATTTAGTTTTTACCTTGACGACAGGAGAAAATGCGTGGAAAAATAAAAATTTCAGCCCTTTGAAAATTTCGAATTCTTCGAAAATTTTGGCTTTTTTCAAAATTTCGACAGTTTTTTGAAAATCTACTTTTTTTTGAAAATCTCAACTTTTTTCACAATTTCGACATCTTGAAACTTTGGACTGTTTTTGAAAATTATGAATTTTTTTGAAGAATATGATTTTTATGATAATTTCGACTATTCCTTATTTAGTTTGGAAAATTTCGACCACTCACTAAATGTTTCGACTTTTCTTGAGAATTTCTATTTTCTGATACATATTTTCAACTTTATTTCAAAATCTCTAGCTTTTCTTGAAAAATTTGGCATTTTTAATTTCTACTTTTTTTAATGATTTCGACTTGGATATTGTTAGGGGCTTCATCGGTTCGAATTGATTACACGTGATGGATTATACCCACTTTATTACTGAACTCAACTTGGATAATCACAATTGAACAATTAAAATATTTAGTTCTTACCTTGACGATAGGAGAAAATGCGTGGGAAAATAAAAATTTCAGCTCTTTGAAAATTTCGAATTCTTCGAAAATTTTGGCTACATTTTTTTGAAAATCTCAACTTTTTTCACAATTTCGACATCTTGAAACTTTAGACTGTTTTTGAAAATTATGAATTTTTTTAAGGAATATGATATTTATGATATTTTCGACTTTTCCTCATTTAGTTTTGAAAATTTCGACCACTCACTAAATATTTCGACTTTTCTTGAAAATTCCTATTTTTTGATATATGTTTTCAATTTTTTTTTCAAAATCTAGTTTTTCTCGAAGATTTTGACACTTTTAATTTCTACTTTTTTAAAGATTTCGTCTTGACATTTCAAAATTTCCACTTATTTCAAATTCTCATTTAAAAAAACAAAACTTAATTAGAAAATTGTAACCATTTCAAAATTTGTCCTTTTTCTAAAATAAAGCTATTTTTGGAACATCCTAGTTTTTCAAAATTTCAACTTTTTCAGCAAAAATTCTGCTTTTTTTGACAATTTCCACATTTTAAAAAGGTAAACAAACGAACAATTCTGACCAGGTCAACATTTTCGGAAATTCGAATTGTTACAAAAAAAGTCGAAATTATTAGAAAACCAAAGTTAAAAAAAATGACAACATTCCAAAAGGCACAAATTAAAAGAAAAAAAGTAAAAATTTTGTGGAAATTTAAAAAAAAAGTTGTATTAAAGTCAAATTTTTCGAAAAAAGTTGAATTTTGAGAGTAGAGCCGAAGTGCCAACAAAGAAGAATTTTCACCGAAAATTCGTAATTTCGAAAAAGGATTGTGCTTCTATCTTTGTAGAAAATTATATGCTAATTTTAAAGGAATTAACAGGAAACAAAAAGGGTAAAAGGAAGCATTTTTAAGTCACCTATTTCTAACTATATACTTTACCTGCTTAGAAAACTGAAAGAAGGAAAACGTGTCAAAGGATTTTTTTATAAGTTTGCAATTCGTTAGCCCAATTTTAAGCTTTTCTCTCGAAATTTTGAATTTAAAGTTTAAACTATTCGAATTTTCCCAAAGATTTTGAAATTTCATGGAAAATGTCGACAAGATGGTACCGGCTCCGCGTAAATTCGGTAAAAATAAAAATTAAAAAAAAAATCGAAATAGTTTTTTTAGTCTGAAAGTCTATAGCACTGCTGTTCACCGTCAGTTCAAAAATTACTAGGCAAAACTGTCGGGAAAGGCTAGGCCTTTTGTGTCCGACACGGGACTGCCTCTGGTTTGTCCACCGAGGCCTTTTATTGGAAAGCGATTGTCATTAAGATTCAATTTACCACCCGAACGAATTCTATTCTTAAAAGGAATGCAATTATCGGCTTTTGTCTTACCTCAATTGCAGTTCCATTAAAATGAAACGCAATTAGGACAGTTGATGGTAAACGTCTACTAAACATCTGGGCTGTAATGGACCCAGGGACAAAAGCTTTGAGCAATTATCCCAGGCTCGACATTACTCACCGTTTGTCCATCCTAATTGCATTTTTCATGATAGGGAAAAGCACTTAAGACGACAAACATCCTGTTTTTCATTGAGGTGTAATTATCTTATCACTTTAGTGAATACTTCAATTTCTGCCTAGCGATTTTTTTTCTACCGTTAAGCGTCGTCAAAAAGATGAATATACGGTATAATTCCTCCCGCTCTGGTGGCGACACTTAACGGTGGAGCAAGCTTCGATGAGTGTTCCGTGCTATACAGATCCCCCAGATATTTTTTTATTTAAACAACTAATCTATAACAATGTTTTCTTAAAACTAACATAAGAAACAAAAAAAAAAAAATAATAAAAATAAACAGGTGAGATAAAGCGGAAACATCCCTGATGGAGCTTGCGGTATGAAATACTTTAGACTGACAGATAAGATGCATACATTAACAACCAAAGAAGAGATACATATAAATTGCACAAAAATTAATCTACAAACGTGTCTCTGTCACTATAAATTCACCTTTGAGCAATCACTTCACTAAACTGTGAGTCTTTGATCCGCGAAAAAATTGTTTTTCTATTCGGTGACGGGTCGTATTGGGAGAACAGGTCGAAGACGGTCCTCATGGATCTTTTGCAGTAAACCGTCTCTAAAGATCCAGTACTACGTCTCACCTGCTGCGCGAATGATGGCGTAGGATCCCTACCAGCGGGCTTCAAAAGGTCGATGGATTTCGTTTCGCACTAAGATGGAATCCCCCGGAAGGTATTGGTGGAGATGTCGTCTTCGTTGGGGCCATCTTTTCCGAATATAACGCGCTTGGTTTCTTCGAGCGACTTCTCGTTGATCGGTTATGTCTCGTGGAGGTAGTCTGGCTGTAGTATCCCATTCTCCAGGTCCAAGGAGAAGGTGGCCCATAAGGATTTCACTGCCAGTGGCGGCGTTCCTTCTCCTTCGGAGACTGAAGAGCGTAGCCTGCAGGTAGGCATCCCAAGAGCTGGAATCTTGTCCTGACAGACGAATTTGGATGCCCTTTTTAATTTCCCGACTGCGCAATTCCGCTGGATTTGCCCTCGGGTGGTAGGTGGCAGTTGTCCAATGTGCTGCTTTCCATTGTTCGCAACTTCTTGTCCAGCGGCGGCTCAAGAACTGGGGTCCATTATCAGTTATAATCTCTCGTGGATAGCCGTATCTGTGGAAGACTTGCTCCTCCAGGAGATGAGTGATACGGCTAGACCGCGTTTCAGGCAGGGAAACGCTTCGACCCACCGGGAGAAAAGGTCAGTGACCGTAAGTAGCGATTGCCGTCATCTGTCACTACGGCCCCATCAAGTCACATGCTTGGTCTGCCATGGTTCAGTTGGCTAACGCGGTCTCAGATCGGCGGCGGCATGCAATGACCTCCTTTTGAATTGAGCGCACAACAAGCAGTCTCTGACATATTGGGCGACATCTTGGGAAACGGAAGGCCAGTAAAAATGTCGGGAGATCGCATGTGCTGTTTCTTCCGGTCCTGGATGTTCCGCTAATTGGGAGTCATGATATTCGAAAATGACCCTCTCTATCATGGATTACGGAACTATGAGACGCATCATCTCGCGTCCATAGAGTGGCCATCTTGCTTCATGTTGAGCTGGTGGGAGTGTTGCTCCCAGTCTTCTGGGTCTGGGCCGAGAGGCGTTTGTAGTTGAGCCAGCATTGTTTGGTTAGCTTCGTCTTGCTCTTGGGCTCGTTTGACTTCTTCAGTTAATGTCACGATCTCCAGTTGGAAGCATAAAGGTTCTGGTACGGGTTCTTGTCGGGCTTAAATTGGTGGAAGAATTTCTTCCAGATCGGTGAAGTCGGCCAGAGATGTTGTCGGTTGGGGATGTCGGGATAATTCATCTGGGAGATCATTAAGTTTTTCGGGACAATGCTCTACCGTGAAAGAATACTGTTGCAAAAGCAGTGCCCAGCGGGTAATTTTGGCCCTGTCGTCTTTCATTTTATTTAACCACTGGAGAGCGCGATTGTTCGTTCTGAGAGTAAAGGGGCGACTCTCCAGAAACTGACGGTATCTTTTTACGGCCCAGACGATAGCCAGGCACTCTTGTTCATTCACATGATATCGCTGCTCAGCAGGGGTGAACTTAGCGCTGGCATATGATATGATCCTCTTCCCTCCATCCTGAATTGGCCGATAAAGAACAGCGGACATTCCGACTCCACTTGCGTCTGTCTGGAGAATAAAAGGTAGATTTGGGTCTGGCCGGTGCAATTTCTTGGGTTCCTTCATGGCGTCTTTAATGGCTCTGAAGGCGACGTCACATTCTTCACTAGAACGATATGGTTTCTTGGTACTCAGGATGTCGGTACGAGGAGCGGCTAGCTGTGCGAAATTAGGTATATATTCGCGCAGCCAACCACAGAGGCCTAGAAATCGTCGAAGCTGGGTTCGCGTGTTCGGAGCTTCCATAGCTTGGACAGACTCCAAGTGACATTCTAAGGGCTCGTTGCTAGATGCTCCCACATGGTAACCTAGGTACTGAATTTGGTTACTTCCAAGTCGGCATTTGTCTGGTGCACAGGTTAGTCCATGGAATCGAAGTCTTTCAAAAACGACCTGGAGATGTGTGAGGCGCTCTTCGTAGGTAGAGGAATAAACGATTATGTCATCCAAGTATACCAACGCAATGTCATTCAAGAGGCTAGGCAATACTTCTTGAGACATGAAGCGTTGGAAGGTTCCAGGTGCGTTCTTGAGCCCAAATGGAAGCACCTTAAATTGGTAAGTAGCGCCATTTGGTGTCGTAAATGTTATATATTTCTTAGAGTTTTGGCTTAGGGGAATTTGCCAATAGCCAGCCTTTAGGTCCAGTGTCGAGAAGATGGTGGCGTTTCCTAGATCTTTTAAAGTTTAAGGAATGAGAGGACGTTGACACATCCGCAGTCTGGGAGTTAAGTTGCTTATAATTAACGCAAAATCTACAAGTGCCATCTTTTTTTGATACCACAGGAGAGATGTATTCAGATGTGCTTGCTGGCCATCATCTCCTCAATCTGTGCGTACATGGCTTTGCGATTGGCTTCTGAATAGGCATATGGTCGCAGTTGGAATGATGTTGGATTTTTAAGCCGGATTTCGTGTCATAGATCGGGTAGTGGTATAGCCCGTTTTCCAGCAAAATGTCTTTAAATTCATCGAGGAGTTTGCGTAGATTTGGCTGCAGTTGTGTTGGGAAAGCATTTTCAATGGTGGGTGTTGTGATGCTGTGGTCTTTGTGGTAGATTGGCCCCAAAAGATATTTTGTGTACCTGCGTTCATTTCCGATCTGGATGCATCTTCTTCTTGCGTCTAGATAGGCATTTTTCTCTTCCATCCAGGGGTAACCTAAGATCACTTTCTCGTTAAGACCCTCGACCACCAGAAATTTAATGGTCTTTGCATAGGTCTCAACTTGGACCTCCAGGTTCTGGACTCCAGTGACGTTGATGTGGCCTTGGCGGCTAGTTGCAAGGAATATGGGTGACACTCTTGGCTGATTAGCCCAGCTCGGAAAAAATTACCACTAGCACCAGTATCAACGGGTGCTAAATAGCTCTTTCTTCCGATGCTAATCTGAATGCATGGCAGGCTATATGATGGCTTTTCGCCCTGGAGTGACCAAATTAATGCTGGTTACGGCTGTTGGTCGGGAGCTCGGTGCCGCCGTGAGCGACAAGCTTCCTTTCGTTTCCCTGATTTTTGATTCTGCACGAAGTTCCCTGCGCCAGTTGCCTTGGTTATTTGGACAGTCCGCATTCCAGTGAAATTCTGGACAAAAACAACATCTCGGAAGCGGCTGTTGGTTTTCTTATCATTCTTTTACTCTCGGATTTCTTCTCGGTTGGTTGTAAATTCTTCTTTATGGAAGTTTCAGCTTAAAAGTCTGCCTCAAATGCTGAAGCAGTTTCGATTAGTTTTAGATTGTCTCGAATGTATGTGCCCTTATGAATTCTTTTAAGCGAGGATGTACTTGTTGAAAGAGTATCTTCGCTAATGCTCCATCGGAAATTTCCGGGGCCACCCTTGCTGCTAATCGCTGTTTGTGTATAAGAAATTCCTCGACTGGCTGTTCTAATTCGTGGGTCTTGCCGTAGAGCTCTGCAAGTATTTCTTGCAGCACTTGGTCTGACGCGTACTCTCGTTTTAATTTTGTACAGAAAAATTGATAATTTAAAAACAGGTGGTTATTCTTCTCGGCCCACATTGCTGCTTTACCTTTCAACAGTCCTATGCATAAGGATAGACGGTCTTCCTCGGAGGTTCCTTTGGTGTTCTCTTCTAATGTATTCAACAACTTTATCGGATCGTCGTAGATTAGCCCCTCAAAAGATGGTAGTTTCACTGAAGAGGACGTCTTCATTGCATTTATTGACTCCTCGACGATGTGAATCGCCCTTTCGTTGGAGAGCCGCGTGGACTGTTGCAGCATTCCCGCAAGCTCCGTTAAAAATAACTTAGTCCATTGTTAGTCCATATTTCTTTGAGATGGATCACTGTCACTTGTTAAAGAACTTGTGGGGTTAGTTGGGCGCCTTTCTGGTTCGGTATCTTCTGTTTTTCCACCTCTCGTAGCTGGCATCTCAGGGTTTCTGCTCGGGTTCGCTTGCATTCACTATACAACTTGTACTCCACGTTGGGCGCCAAACTGATACCGGACCGCGTCAAAAAAATCGAAATGGGTTTTTAGTCTGAAAGTCTATAGCACTGCTGTTTCACTGTCGGTTCAAAAATCACTAGGCAAAACTGTCGGGAAAGGCTAGACCTATTGGGTCTGACACTGAACTGCCTCTTGTTTGTCCACCGAGGCCTTTTATCGGAAAGCTATAGTCATTAAGATTCAATTTACCACCCTAACGAATTCTATTCTTAGAAGGAATGCAATTATCGTACTTTGTCCATCTCAATTGCAGTTCCATTAAAATGAAACGCAATTATGCACGGTTCTCACGAGGCGATTTTTATCGGTCAACTAAAAATCGCTTCCGAATAGAACAATAATCGCTTCATGAGAACACTGTTTCAATAAAAGTTGATCAACTTTTGTTGGCCGATAAAAATTTGCCCGGCTGTCAACTTTTGCTTTCAAGTCGGCTTAATTTTTGAGCGAGTTGAATCTTGTTGAACGTGAGAACGAGCCAGACCGACTCGAAAGCGATTAATCTTTGTTTGTATTTTTTTTTTTGTGTGTTATAGGTACCTGGTGCATGAGCAAAATGGCTTCGTCTAAAAAGGGGTTTAAATGGAGTGATGCTTTAACCTTCAAGTTTGTAGATCTTCATCAGCAGCACGAATGCCTCTGTTTCCAAACCCTTGTTATTTACAAGAACAAAGATGCCAGAGATACTGCGATTTAAGCAATAATTGTCGATATGGAGTGCGAAGGGTTAAGTATTGACGATATAAAAAACAAAATAAAAACTGTACGATCTATGTAACAAAAAGGAGCTCAACTTGGTTTTAAAGTCTATGAAAAGCGCTGATGCTAAACATCTGCTAAACATCCGGGTTGTAGCGGACCCAGGACCAAAAGGTTTCGGCAATTATCCTAGGTTCGACATTACTCACCCTTTGTCCATCCTAATTGCGTTTTCATGATAAGGAAAAGCACTTAAGATGACAAACATCCTGATATTCAGCGGGTGTAATTATCTTATCACTTTGGTGAATACTTGAATTTCTGCCTAGCGATTTTTTTTCTACCGATAAGTGTTTTGTTTTTTATTTTTTTTGGTTTCAGGGGACAACATTTGTATTTCAATTTTTGAAGATAACCAAGGACCAGTCCGTTTCAGCAAAAAAAAATTATTAATGTTTTTCGTCGAATTTTGTTTTTTTTAGAAAGTGCCAAATTCAATTTTCTTAAAATTATTACTTTAAATCCTTAATTTTGACTCAGGAATTTTGATTTTATTTTGAAATTTCGATTCTAATCCCGAAATTTTGATTTTACTTTGAAATTTTCAATTGAAACAGTTATAAATTTTTCGTTTGTTTTTAAATAACGACTTTTCTTTCATAATTCTTGTTTTCACTTTTGTAACAAAATTCGATTTTAAACTCAAAAGTTCAGGACAATTTGTGTTGGAATATAAACTTTCGACTTTTCTTTTTAAAAATTCAAATTCAATTTTAACTTTTTTCCTAGTTGTTTGTTTAAAAACTTAAAATTTCTTCCTTTGTTGGAACCTCTGGTTTTATATGATTTTTGGAATTTCGACTTTTCAACATTTTTTTTTATAAATTTTGAGTTATTTCAAAATTTCGACGTTTTTCTCAAAATTCAAAGTTTGCACTTTCAATATTGTTTTGTTTTCGAGTAGTTTTTCTTATACATTTTAAATTTCTTTTGTAATATTCCCGACTACGGCCCTATATTTTCTTGGTAATTATCGTTTTGACCTTTAAGTCTCTTTTTTTAGAATATTTTGCCTTTTTAATGCCTCTTTTTAGCTATTCGTTTTTGTCTAATTTAACGTTTTGTGCACCTATTTCCCTCATTTGATTGTGCCTAAAATCCGGTCTCTAGTTATTAGTTTTTTTGACAGCTTAAAACACAAATGTTACTGAAATTTACGGCAAGTTGTATAGTGTTTATGGTAAAGACGTTATGTCAAGATCAGTGGGGTTTCTGATTGGCGCTAGTCATTTACGCTTAAAAAATATTTTATTTATTACAAAAAATAATGTGCTTCATTTTGAGATGGCCCTCGTATATTTATCGGTGTTAAAAACCTTGCTTCACATTGATAGCCCCATAAAAAATTTTATTGATTTTTCTTCTAATTTTTATCAATATGAGCAAACAAAAAGGAGACAATTCTGCCAACCGTCATTTTATTTTCGTAATTCGGTTCTTAACAAGAACCACTATTTGAAAAACGCATTTATGGACCTTCGTTTTTTATAAAAAAATACCTACCTATTTTTGCTACTACAATTGTATCAACACAGCAATAGCGGCAACAGACTGCGTCCTCCTGAGTTGACGAAACGACTCGAGCAGAGATCATTCGTCTTCTGCATATGGTCACCCTGAAAAATCTCCTGAACGAAAACTAATTTATGTAAATATATCCATTTTATTTACATATGTTATTTTACTTAATATAATACCAAAGAAATTTATCCGACCACTCTGGAAGCCAATTCAATTTAATATAATACATTTTTCGGTTCGAGTTGTAATGAAAAATTAATTTAATAAAAGTTTGATCAATCGATGATTATAACGGTAAATATAAACGTTTCAAAATTTAATCTAACAAGTTTCAAATCGATAATAATAACAACCTATCGGAAAATGTCTCGATATATGAGTTTAAACCGTCACGAAAATATATCAAAAAGAAATTGAATTAACCGATCCCTCATTCGGCGGCGTTCTCCAAGTAAATACAAGCTCCTGCATTGGGAGCGGTGGCAAACACAATCGACTCGAAGTGGTCGACGATTCCCAGCTCCTTATAAAACGTGTCTTTCAACGCGTTGATGTATTTATCCACGTTTTCAGGATGAACGAGAGCCACGGTGCAACCTCCCCAACCGGCACCGGTCAGACGACAACCCAACGCCAACCCCTTGGATATCTCCACGATTCTAAAAGCAAAAAAAAATTAGAAGTAGAGAAGCTAGAAAGCCGGATGATCAATTTTACTCTCAGACGGACAAAAAAGAATTTATCTTGGTTTCATCGTAGCTTGATGGTTTCGAGTTGAGTTTAAGAGACTGGGTAATGAGGTATAAATCTCGTAAGCAGAAAAGAATATCGTTTTTACGTTTAAGCAATTTTTTTTTAAAGAAATTTAATGTTCATAGTTCAGAAAGTATTTTAACAAGAAATATAATGAAACGAATGACGGCCAGCAGGTAGCGTAGTATAATTTCTTATTTTTATTGATTTTATCAATATTCATGGAGAAGTCCTACACAGGATGATTCATGTAGATCGTACGTTAGAAAATTTTTCACTTTCCAAAATCGTACTATGTAAAAATTGGTTGTCAGTCACAACTGACTGCTGCAAGTATAAATGAGATATTTTCAAAATAGTGATACTTCCAGAAGTACCAGAAATGGACGCCACCTTTGTTCTTTAAGAGAACATCCAATTTTGATTGTATACTTGGAGTCATCTTGAGTCTAAATCATTTCTTTTTCAGCAGTTATCGACCACAGCTTTTGACATGTACCTCATAGTATTTGCAAGAAAAATAGAATTGTAGTAGCCCATTTAAAAGCGCATAAATCCTCTACTACACACACGCACACGAATTTTCTATATCTTCCAAAATAATACTGCTTCTTAAAATGAAGCTATTAAACTTCAGGGCATTTTTAGTTCTACAATTCACTCATTGCCACTTCAGCGATTAAATTTTTCGGTTGCGCCCCCGACTTCGAAGAGGGTTGTAAATGGAGTTACCGCGTTAGAATAAAACAATAAGTTTGTTAACGAAGCGTTAACTCAAGTTAATCTCGGGCAGAACAACGTAAAATTCTACGTGTAAACGCACCTATCAAGTTGCGGATGGCTGCACTCGTATAAATCTCTGAGACTTTCGTGGCTTTCAGTCATAAGCTGTCCTAAAGCCTCCAATGTCCCATCCCCGGCTGCATTAGAACAAAGGTTGTGAAATTTCTCCACCCGCAGTGCCTCTGTAAAGATATTACGAGTTAATAAAGACATTAAAGCAAAACCGCAAATTTCGGTAAGTACATGAATTAGAGTTCAGCGAATTCGTGAATAGGCTGGTATTCCATTAGCGTGAGGTAGCTGGAAGATTTAATAAAGACAAGATTTGCTGAAAGGTTTTAATACGATTTGCTTCCAAAGTAAACGAAATATTTTATAGAATTTGGAGCATTATACAATATCACACAGAAAGGGTTCTAGGTATATCCAGATATATCTTCTCTCTTCCTTCTCTTCTTTAAAAAGGTTTAACTTTTCAAAATTTCAACTATCAAAATTTTCGGCGTTTTTCTAAATTTTGATCCGAAAATTTTGAAAAAATTAAAATTACCAAAAAAGTCTAAAATTCCAAAATAACTTCGAAATTTTCGACTTTTCTGGTAATTTTAATTTTTTTCAAAATATTGATATTATTTCAAAATATGCATATATTTTGTTTTTCACAAAATTCGGCTTTTTGTCAAAATTTGGACTCTTCTTTTTAAGACTTTTGACTTTTAAATATTTTCGACTTTCAAATTTTTTATTTTTTTCAAAATTCCCACCTTTTTGAAGTTTACAATTTTTCTAAAATTTGTATTTTTTGAAAGATATGTATTTGCTTTTGACAACTTCGACTTTTCAAAGTTTCAATTTCTTTCGAAAATTTAAATTTTTGTTGTTAAAAATTTCGACATTTTTGCAGTATTTCCATTTTTTGAAAAATTTTCCTTTTTTTTAATTTCTACTTTGGTCTATGTTTCGATCAAGGATCAGGGTTACCTTTTTTTCTAAAATGTAGCCCTTTTAAATTCTTGACATTTTTTGAAAACTTCGCACTAAAAATTCGTACTAATTTAATTTTATATTTTTTCAAAATTTCGACCTTTATCAAGTTTACAATTTTTTAAAAATTTGTATTTTTTTGCAAATATAGATTTTCTTTTTACAATTTCAACTGTCCACGGTTTACATTTTTCTCGAAAATTTAGATTTTTTAAAAGATTTTCTTTTTTTTAAATTTTTTAAGTTTAAAAAGAAGACATTTTCAGAAATAGAAGTCAAAAAATGTTTAAAAGTTCGACACTTGCACTTCGAAAATTCTTAATTTTCAAATAAATGTTTCAATTTAAAAAAAAGACGAAATTTTTAAAAATTCATCAATTTCGAAAAAAATTCAATTTTTGAAAATAGTTCAGCTTTCAAAAAATCTACATTTTTAAAAAAGTAAGAATTTTTAAAGGATGGAAGTTTTTAGAAAGTGTTGAAAGTTTCAAAGAAAGTCAATATTTTAAAAAGGATATATTTAAAAAAATCTTTATGGAAAGTTGGTTGAAACATAAAAAAGTTGAATTTCTCAAAAGAAAATTAAAAATTTTCAATCGGTGAAAATACCGGAAAAAATCGGGATTCTCAAAAAAATCTAAACTGATGAGTTGAAATGTTCAAAAATAAAAATAGGAATTTTTCAGAAATGTTGGAATTTTAAAAAGTTAAATTTTAGAAAAAGTGGATGCTTTGAAATTTTTTAAAATCGTCGTAACCTTTAAGAAATTAAAATTTCGAAAATTTTTTTAAAATTTATTAAAATCAAAATCTTCATAAGCGTAATTTTGAAAAAAATGTCGATATTTTAAAAAGAAGACATTTTTAGAAAATTTCGTAGGCAAATAATTTTTATAAAAGTCAACATTAAAAAAACTATAGCACTTTCAAAAATCAAAAATTTACAAAAGTCAAAATTTGGAAAATAATAATTAAAATTTAAGAAAATAATCGAAATTTTTAAGAATCAAAATTTTTAAAAATTACAAATTTGAAGAAATTTCAAATTTTCAAAATACGTAAAATGTTAAAAAAAGTTGATAACTTATTTTTTTGAAAAAATTAGAAATTACATTCAAAAATTAATTTTTTTCAAAATTTCGTTTTAAAATTCAGTTAATTGACCTGATTCACCTGATACCGTTGCATTTATTTTCCTGTCTGAAAAATTTCGTGTTCTAATTTTAAACTCGAAAATTTAAGAATATTTTTCTTATCTATTTCTAGATTTAATTTCCAAAAACTTCGACATTTTTCTAAAGGTTTTCAGTTGTAACTTAAAACTTATTTATACGTACTTTTCAGTTTTCAAAAAATAAATGTTCAAATTTTCGAAACAAAGTATAATTTTTTTACAGAGTAAATATAAAAGAAGTTTTTAAAGTCGGTTGGAACAATGTCGACATTTTGAAAAGAGTAAAAATTTTGCAACTTAAATCTTCAGATTCTCCAAAAAAATTCGAAATTTTCAGAAGGCAAATTCTTCAAAAAATTCGAATTTAAAAAAATTGGCGAAAGTTAAAATGTTGTAAAAAATGTAAAGTTTTCAAAAAAAGTACAAATTTTCAAAAACAAAGTAGAATTAAAAAAAGAGTAAAAAAGGTTAAAATTTTTAAAAATTATCGAAATTTAAAAAATAAATTCAAAATTTTTAAAAACAAAGTATAATTTTTAAAAACAAAGTTAAACGGTTGAAATTTTCGGAGTCGATTCAAAAAATGTTGATTTTTTGAAGAGTGAAAAATTTGCGACTTAAAACGTTAGATTATTCAAAAAAATTCGAAATTTTCAGACCAAGGGAAATTTTTCAAAAATTCGAATTTACAAAAATTCAAGGAAGTTAAAATTTTGAAAAAAGAACAAAATTAATAAAAAAAGTTGAGTTGTTGAAAACTGTCAAAATTATCGAAAAGAATCCAAATTTTTAAAAATAAAGTAGAATTTACGAAAACGTAAAATAAGTTGAAATTTTGGGAGTCGGTTGGCAAATATTTTGAATAAAGTAAAAAATTTGGAAACAATGTCAGATTCTTCAAAAAAATTCGAAATTTTTAGAAGGCAAATTTTTGAAAAAGTCGATATTAGAAAACTTCAGGAAGTCACAATTTTGAAAAAAAGGTCAACATATTCAAAAACAGTTGAAATTATGAAATAATGTAGAAGTTTTCAAAAAAAGTCTAAATTTTCAAAAACAAAGTAGAATTAAAAAATAAGAGTAAAAACAGTTCAAATTTTGAAAAAATATCGAAGTTTTCAAGAAAAAGTCCAAATTTTCAAAAACAAAATAGAAATTTTTAAAACACGAATAAAAAAATTTTAAATTTCGGAAGTCGGTAAGAAAAATGTTGATATTTTGAAAAAAGTGAAAAATTTGTAACTTAAAACATCAGATTATTAAAAAAAGCCCAATTTACAAAAAATCGAGAGTCAAAATTATGAAGAAAAGGCCAAAATGTTTAAAATTGTTAAAATTAAAAAAAAAGTTGACATTTTAAGAAAAACCCAAATTTTTAAAAACAAAATAGAATTAAAATAACAAAGTAAAAAAAGTTCAAATTTTGGAAAGATAGCAAAGGTTTTAAAAAAAGGTCTAAATTTTTAAGAACACAGTAGAAGTTTTTTAAAAAAGAGTAAAAAAGGTCGGAATTTTGGGAGTCGGTTGGAAAAATATTGATATCGTGAAAAAAGGGGAAAAATTTCAATCAACGTCAGATTCTACAAAAAAATTCGAAATTTTTAGGAGGAAAATTTTTGAAAAAGTAGATATTAGAAATCTTCAGGAAGTTACAATGTTGAAAAAAGGTCAACATATTCAAAAACAGTTAAAATTTTGAAAAAATGTCGAAGTTTTCAAAAAAAGAATGTCAACATTTTCAAAAACAAAGTAGAATTTACGAAAAGGTAAAAAAAGTTGAACGTTTGGGAGTCGGTTGGCAAATATTTTGAAAAAAGTGAAAAATTTGCAAACAATGTCAGATTCTTCAAAAAAATTCGAAATTTTTAGAAGGCAAATTTTTGAAAAAGTCGATATTAGAAAATTTGAGGAAGGCAAACTTTTCAAAAAAGGTCAACATTTCAAAAACAGTTGAAATTTTGAAAAAATGTCGAAGTTTTCAAAAAAAGTCCAAATTTTTAAAAACAAAGTAAAATTAAAAAATAAGAGTAAAAAAAGTTCAAATTTTGAAAAATATCGAAGTTTTCAAAAAAAAGTCCAAATGTTCAATAACAAAGTAGAAATTTTTAAAAAAAGAATTAAAAAATTGAAATTTCGGGAGTCGGTAGGAAAAATGTTGTAATTTGAAAAAAGTAAAAAATTTATAACTTAAAACGTCAGATTATTCAAAAAAATTGAAATCTTTAGGAGAAGTTAAATTATTCAAAAAGTCCAATTTACAAAAATTCGAGAGTCAAAATTATGAAAAAACGCCAAAATTTTTACAATTGTTGAAATTTTGAAAAAAAAATGTCGACATTTTAAAAAAAGCCCAAATTTTCAATAGAATTAAAAAAAAAGTAGAAAAAGTTCAGATTTTGAAAAAATATCGAACCTTCCAAAAAAAGGTCCAAATTTCTAAAACAAAGTAAAAATTTTTAAAAAACCGTAAAAAGAGTCGAAATTTTGGGAGTCGGTTGGAAAAAAGTTGATATCGTGAAAGAAGTGAAAAATTTGCAACTTAAAACGTCCGATTTTCCAAAAAAAATTCGAAATTTTCAAAGGTTAAATTTTTCTAAGAAATCTAATTTAAAAAACTTCGGGAAATTCAAAATTTTGAAAAAAGGTCAAATTTTCAAAAAAAGTTGAAAATTTGAAAAACAAAGCAGAATTAAAACTAAAAGATTAAAAAGGTTGAAATTTAAAAAAAAATTCGAAGTTTTAAAAAAATGTTCAAATTATTAAAACATATGTCAATTTTTTTTAAAAAGAGTAAAAAAAATTGAAATTTCGAGAATCGGTTGAAAAAAATGTGGATATTTCGAAAAGAAGCGAATAATTTGCAGCTTAAACCGTCAGATTTTGCAAAAAAAATCGAAATTTGCAGGTAAAGGCAAATTTTTCGAAAATTCGAAATTACAAAAGTTCGAGAAAGTAAAAATTTCGAATTCGTATAAAAGTTTTTGAAATTTTTCACACAAAATTTTGATCTTTTTCGAGTCTTTTTTTCAGAATGTAGACTTTTTATAAATCTGATTACGTTGAAATATATTTTTTTTAAAACCTCTACCTTTTTCTAAAATATCCACTCTTTTTGAACTTCTCGAAGTTTTTACTTTTTTTATTTTAAATTTCGACATTTTATCAAAAATGTTGCTTTTTTTTTAATGTAATGTAAACTGGACTTTTACGTAAAAGATGCAAACAATCGACTTATTTCTGAAAATTTTCACTTTTTTAAACAATTTGGTTCTTCTCAAAATTTGGATTTTTGAAATTTTCAAATTTTTAAAAAATTTTTTACTTTCTTTATAAATTTCGACTTTTTAACATTAAATTTCAAATTTTTCTGAAACTAATGGCTATTTTCGGATTTAAAACTTCTTCAAAATTTCGACGTTTTGTGAAAACTTCTATTTTTGAAAAGTTTCTTGAAAATGTTCCCTTTTTCTCAAAACTTTGAATATCTGTAACATTGATTTTTTCAAAAATTCGCTGAAAGTTTTGATTTTTTTTAAACCTGATCTAAATTTCGAATTTTTAAAATTTTGACCGAACTGAATAAAACGAATTCAACACTTAACTAAATTTTGACCTTAAAAGAAATTTTAAAAAGCAATATTTTCAAGTTTAAACTAAAAAGTTTCAGAAAAAGTCAAGCTTTAGAAAGATTTTCGATTTTAAAATATGAATAGGAATTTTGAAAAAAAAAGAGCACAAAGCAATCAATATCTGGGTTTAATTTAAAAATTTCTGCAAAATTGTTTCTCAAAATTTTGAAGGTTAAATTTGAAAATGATATAGAAATTCTCTCAACATTTCAAGTTAAACATCGAAAGTGCCAAATTAGCCAAAATTTCGAGCTTAAAACTTAAAGGTTTGAAAGTTAATATAAAAAAAAAGAACTCTGAACACCTACAAACATTTGGGTGAATTCCTGTGTAAAGGCAGATTCATCAACGACGTCAGGTCTCAACGTGTATAAGGATCTTTAAATACAATCGTGGATATCATTCGTTGCATTTAAATGGTTTTTAGTGCCCATTTTTATCACGTAGATGTTAAATTTTGAAAAATCCTTTTTTAGTGCTCACCTACGTATTATGGGAAACACCTTTGTGAAATTTCGTGTTCCTACACGCACCAGGCATCAGGCACTCTGTCAAAGGGAAGGTTTGCAAACTTATAAACGACGAAATGTTTCTAAATTAAAGTAATTTTTAGTTTGTATAATAGGATATGGCATGACCTGAATTTTCAAAAATATTTGTCGGCTATAGTTGTCAATTGTGAACCTAACCAAACTTGTTTATTGTTAAGTTGACGCATTTTGTTTTCATAACTAATAAACTTTATTAACGATAAAAACGCGACGGCTGGTATGACCGCCGATGATGCAGTAATGCGAAACCTGGTCCGGAGTTAGCAAATATTTAACGAAAATCTTCTGGAATTTTTAAATTTTGTTGCGTTTTTATCGTTGGTAAAGTTTATTAGTTATGAATATTAAAGAATTTCACGAAGTAAGGGTTGGAAATGTCAAGCATTTTGTTTTATGTTATATGACATTCAAGCATAGACTGTGCAACATATGTAGTTATTTTGCATTGTTAATATGTCATAACATAGCAGGTAAATAAGCAACAATAAAAGATAAAAAAGATTTCAACAATGATAGTGAACTGTCACTGGACAGTTGACGGTGTGAAATGTAAACAGTCAAGTTACTAGATAAAGTGCTAACCGTCTCTTTTGCTCTCTATGTTGGTAAATGTAACCTGTGACATGACAAAAGTTGTTAGGTGGAAGTAAAAAGTGTCCAATCCCTGGTTTACAGACCAGTGACCAGTGACTGACAGTGTCTGTCAGTCACTCTTAGATATTTATTAAGTAGAAGCACAATTATTTAGCTACAAAATATAAGCTTTAATATTTTGAGAAAAATTTGAGAATAACTTTACTATCTATTTCTAGTTTTAATTTCCAAACTTCTCCTTTTTTTCTACAATTTTCAGTTGTAACTTAAAACTAACTTATACGTACTCCCTTCTAAAAATTCAATTTTTAAATCAACATTTTAAATTAAATCTCGATTCGGAATATAAACTTGGATTTTTTTTCAAAATTTGGTTTTTTCCGAATATTTCAACTTTAAACTTGAAATTTATGTAAATCTAATAAAATTACATATCGCTAGTCAGTAAACAATAAAAAACCAAATTATTTGATCAATATTCGTAAATTATCTACTTTGAAGTCATGACCTAAAAGTGAAGCTGGAAGCAATGTCGACTATCATCAATAATAATTAATCGATCGCAAGCAAGTGACGTGATCAACGCTCACCTAAGAGGAAACTCCTACTGGTAACTAGTATCAAAGGAGATAAAACGAATTCATATTATAAAAGCAAGCTTGTTTATTTTTGATTAGCAAACTTCACGGTCAAACTAACATAACAAATTGGTATTATTACCCTACAAAATAACCTAGAAATAATTACTTTTTGTGCAAATATCGGTTTCTTGATGCCGCACCGACTCATTATTTTTATAACGTTTTCCATTGCGAGTACAATTCCAGGCAGCTATTGGGATGAAAGGGCTAGAATCATTCTACAGGAACAACAGTTGATACTTGGAAGTGAGTTGAAGCTAAACGAGAAGGAAATGGTCGCCAATGAGTGTCTAATGCAGTTAAAAGCTGCGGAAATTGAAGAAGGTATGACAAATCCTGATAAATTCTTACCAAGTCAGAATTTTATGAAGGTCAAAGATAAAATAGATAAGTCAGGGGTTTTCAAAATAATTCGGAAACTTCCGAAGGGAGCCAATCCTCCATGTGCACGACGTAGCAATGGCTTCTACCGAGTATGTCTACAATTTAACATTTAGAGACAATTTATACGGATGCATCAAACATCAAAGACTTGATCTCAGCTTCCTCATAGACGACGAGTGTCAATGGAAACTTCTGCGAGAATTCCGAAGCCAAAATCACAGCTTTAACGAATTTTTGAGAACCCAAATTAGTATAATCAGAAATGATCCAGACGGAGCGTTTCCGAATGAAAAACTTGCCTGGAAAGCTTTTTCCGGCGCTTTCAAGTCAATTTCGATGCTGATTTGTTACAAGCCAGTTTTCATCGACTACATACACCGCGCCCTCTTGGAAATGTACGAGGACAACGTAATGTACGTGGAAATTCGAGCTTCCCTATTTCCAGTCTATGATTCGAAAGGTATCTTCCTGTCACCATTACAAATGGCCCAACTGTACTTAAATATCACCAAAGATTTTAAAAAGAACCATCCTGGTTTCTTAGGGCTCAAGATCATATATACAGCAAGTAGGCATGACAACCGAACGGAAATTAGCAACTTCCTGCGAATAGCCAAAACTTTGACCGAGAAATTTCCAGATGTAGTTGTTGGTTTCGATTTGGCCGGCGGCGAGGAAAAGGGACACACTTTGAGGTATTTGGCCGAGGAACTGTTGGCGACCAATGGGACGATTAAATTCTTTTTCCACGCGGCGGAAACTAAGTGGCATTTTGGGAGCACCGATCTTAATATCGTCGATGCGATTCTCCTCAACAGTTCGCGAATTGGACATGGTTACGCCCTGACTTGGCACAGTGAGGTCCTCAGATTGATAAAAGATCGAAATGTTCCCGTAGAAATTAACCCGATATCGAACCAGGTGTTAGGGTTGGTGAAAGACGTGAGGAATCATCCGGGAGGGTACTTGATTTCGCAGAATTTTTCGGTGGTGATTTCGAATGATGATCCGGGTATGTGGGGGGCTAGCGGGTTGAGCTACGATTGGTATTACGCGTTTATGGGCATGAGTCCTGTTAGTGCCGATTTGAGACTGTTAAAGAAACTTGCCATAAATTCTATAAGATTTAGTGCTTTGACAGAAAAGGAAAAGATAAAAGCGTTGGAAATGTGGTTAATAAAATGGAACGATTTCGTTGCCACGTTAAGCTCCACAAAGTGTCATAGTGCCAAAACAATATGAGACAATTTGTTATTTTTCTGAACTAGGTTAAAAATTGAAATACAAATCTTCCTCCTCTGAAACCAAGAACGATTAAAAAACCCAACAAAGGTTGCTGTAACGCTTCATCTTCATCGAGATAGTGGTTTCTTGGTTTCAAAGGACAAGATTTGTATTTCAATTTTTGAAGACAACCAAGGACCAGTCCGTTCCACCAAAGTTATGAACCAGGTTAAATAATTACGTCAAGTATTATGTAGATTAAGAAATTATTTAAGGACAGTTTTTGGCCACAAGGGCATCTAATGAGTGTAAGATTTTATTTCCAATTCTGGATTGTTAATACCGGTGACTTACGTTGTTGTGCAGTTTTATTATTTATAGAGACTTAACAAAACCAGATTTTGGGCCGAAATCGACCTTTGGTGTTCTAGTTTCACCTGAATTATTAAAAATTAGACCACTTTCAGCCTAGTCTCTATTTCCTTGATTTGTTTGGGTTAAATTAAATAAAATGTGTAAATTTTCTTCCCTTTTTAGTTTTTATCATAAAATTAGTAAGGTTATTAATGACTGGTCTTCTGTTTTTCCTCCAATTCCCTTGATGACGCAGTTGTTTGGAGAACTGAGTGAAGGATTAGAGAGCATATTTTGCTAAGACATCCCAAGCAACACTGAATGGTATATAAACGTTTTTTAAACTTAAAATAAACGCAATTTTAATTTAATAAACGTTTATTATACTAATCAATGTTGCTTGGGATTGCTACTACTAACTAAAATTATCCAAAGAATCTCTATTCTTCCAGAGAGAGAGAGTATTCCAGAGAAATTTCAAAACTAAATTTGAACTTTCCACGTCTTTAAGAGTTTAAATATCAAACTTAGATAAAAACTCATAAAATTAAAATCTACACATCAAAAAAGGAACTGGAAATTCTAAAAAATATTTAACAATTACAATTTTGAAAATGAAATCAAAGGAACAGAAAACGATTCTCCTCAAGGTTCAGCTATTTTTTTTAGAAATTGTAAGGATTCGATTTAAGAGAAATTTGAAGAAAGTAGTTCAGGATTCAACATTAAAGTCAATAATATTTTAAAATGGAAAATGAAATTTTGGAATTTTTTTACATAACTTTTGACATTTTACCTTAAAATTCCACGTTCAACTTAATTTTTTTTTCTTCTGATTCAGAGTTTTAACTCGAAACTTTGAGAAAAAAACCCAAATTTTAAATGAAAGTAAAAACGTTGATAAAATGTCTTTCAGATTTTCTTAAATTTAAAATAAAAATTGTATGCAACTTGTAAAGTTAATGCTGAAATTTTTAAGCTTTTTGTTACAAAGATTCTCAAAATTGTTCGTTTTTTTTATATATTTCGAGATAAAATTCGAGATTATTTCGATATATATATATATATATATATATATATATATATATATATATATATATATATATATATATATATTTCGAGATAAAATTCGAATGTATTTTTCTAAATTGTGCTCTTATTCCAAAATGTAATTAGGGGAGAGTGGGTAGGAATGGGTCACAGGAGGAATGGGTTATTTTAATTTTGATTGTAGAATATTATTTTTATGTATGGTTATTTGGCCTATAGATGGCGCTATTGATAAGTAAACTGTCACTTTAGTTGCAGCCGTGTCAAAGTTTTGTGTTCAGTGTTATGAATAACTAGCGTTTTTTGTGCTGATAAAAGTAAGTTTTTATATTTTAATTATGAGTGTAATAATTTCCTTAATCATATAACATTCCCAAAAACTGATTTATTCTTATTAATAGTATATTATAAAGTACTAATTAATACTTGAAATATGTCGATAAGTATTCTTACATTTAAGTAGAGTGATTTTATATATATAAGTGTACATGCAGGAGGAATGGGTTCCCACAAGGCAGGAGGTTTGGGTCGTGACCCATTCCTCCTACTTTAACTGATCTAATATTTTATTTTAATACTTTATGCAGATGCTCAGAATTTAGATAAAAAAGACACAGCGTGTCAGAAAAACTTCTGAGGAAGTCAAGGCAGCAGTAGAAGAAGTAAATCGTGGTTCGTCTATAAGACAAGTAGCTAGAAACTACAATATATCTTATTCTGCATTACAAAGACACGTTTCAAATTTCAAATCTCTGAGCGAAGGGAAAACATTCGAATATCGTCCAAATACAACAGTGAGACAAATTTTTACGCAAGAACAAGAAAACTTAATGGTAGAATATTTACAAAGATGCTCAAAAATGCATTATGGCCTTACATCTACTGATGCTAGAAAATTGGCGTATAAATATGCGAAAGCCCTGAACATTGAACTTCCCAAAAAATGGGGTAATGAAGAAAAGGCTGGACGTGAGTGGTTGTTTGGTTTTCTCAGAAGAAATCCTTGCTTAGTTTTGCGCACACCTGAGGCTACTAGTTTGAGTAGGTCTACTAGTTTTAATAGGCGCAATATTACCCAGTTCTTTGATAACGTGCAAAATGTATATAGCCGTTTTACATTTACTGCTGACGATATCTGGAACTGCGATGAAACGGGTTTAACAACGGTTCATAAGCTTCAAAAGGTACTGGCAGAAAAGGGGTTAAAGCAAGTAGGCCAAATTACTTCTGGGGAGAGAGGCCAGTTAGTGACTATGTATTGTTTCATTAATGCTGCAGGGAATAAAGCTCCGCCTGTTTATATTTTTCCTCGACAAAGGATCTTGACATTTTAGGACATCCAAGTGGATGGATGACACCGGAGAATTTTGTTAAAGTTTTTGAACATGCAAGGTGTTCTAAAGAAAGGCCGGCTGTTTTATTTTTGACAATCATGAGAGCCATGTGTCTATTGAAGTTATTACAGCCGCCAGAAATTCAGGTGTACATCTGATCAGTTTCCCCCCGCATACAAGTCATCGCCTCCAGCCGTTGGATGTGGCAGTTTATGGACCATTCAAAAGTCGATACAACCAAGCTTGTGACAATTTTATGGCATTTAATCAAGGAAATCCCATTCCAATTTACAACCTAGCTGATTTGTCTCAAAAAGCCTTTGTTCAGGCTTTCAGCAAATCTAATATTGCCAAAGGCTTTGAACGAACAGGAATATGGCCCTTTCGTAGAGATATGTTTTCGGATGAGGACTTTTTAATGGCTGCTGTTACTGACCGTCCGTGTCCCCTGGAAAGCACAGGGTCTCGGGAACTTCCTACAACTGCAGCAACTGATTTGTTAAGACCAAGCACCCCAAATCCCTCAACAAGTCAGGTAGATAATTTTAAACTGCTCTTCTAGGCAACAATAATTTAAGCCTTTTTGTATTTTCAGATGTCTCCACAAGATGTAGTCCCCTACACCAAAGCAGCTCCAAGAAAAGATAAGAGATCAGAAAGGAAACCAGGACGAACCCGAATTTTAACTGATTCTCCAGAAAAAATGAAATAGAAGACCAGCGAAAAAAGAAAGTGAAATTACATTTAACAGAAGCAGAAAAGGAGAACTCTAATAAACCCAAAAATACACGTAAAAAAAGAATATAATATAAAGAATAAAGAATATTTCGATATTGACCTGGATAAATTTAAAACTTACGTTAAGAAAAATTATTACCCATTCCTCCTGCAGCATAGCCCATTTCTCCTGCATGCAGGAGGAATGGGTCAGTGTGTATAATTTATCTTTTTTTTTTCTTGTCATTGGCAGTGGCTATACTTTTTCAAAATTTCGATGTTATCACATAATTTTACTTTTTTTTTTTCGTAAAGTTCGACTTTTTGTCAAAAATTGGACTGTTTTCAAGACTTACGAATTTTTCTCATATTTTCGACTTTTTTAAAAATCTCGAATTTTTGAAAAGTGTACTGCTTTGTAAATTTCGATTTTTTTATAAATTTAGACTTCAAATTTTAGGTTTTTTTTGAAAGTTTAGACTTTTTTCAAAGTCCCCATTTTTTAGAAACAATTTAATACATTTCCAGCATTTTCACTGTTTGAAAATTTTTACCTTTTTTTTTAAATATCCACTTTATTATGTTTCTTCCAATATTTTTCTAAATTTCGAATTTTTTTAAAGATTTCGACTTTTTGGTAATTTCGATGTTTTTCAAAATATTTACTTTTCGGCAATTTCAGATTTCTGTAAACACCGCAAATGTTACATAATGTGAAGTTTTTTGAAAGCCTTTATTTTTCAATATTTCGATGTTATCACAAAATTTTACATTTTTCTTTTCGCGAAATTCGACTTTTTTTCAACATTTGGACTCTTTTTAAAAATTACGACTTTTTCTTATATTTCTGACTTTTTGCAAAATCTCGACTTTTCCGAAAATTGTACTTATTTGAAAATTTTTTCAAAATTTCGATGTTATCACAAAATGTTACTTTTTTTTTTCGTAAAGTTCGACTTTTTGTCAAAAATTGGACTGTTTTCAGGACTTACGAATTTTTCTCATATTTTCGACTTTTTTAAAAATCTCGAATTTTTGAAAAGTGTACTGCTTTGTAAATTTCGATTTTTTTATAAATTTAGACTTTAAATTTTAGTTTTTATTGAAAGTTTAGACTTTTTTTCAAAATCCCCACTTTTTTAATAAAATTTAATACATTTCCAGCATTTTCACTGTTTGCAAATGTTTACCTTTTTTTAAAAATATCCACTTTATTATGTTTCTTCCAATATTTTTCAAAATTTAGAATTTTTTAAAGATTTCGACTTCTTTGGTAATTTCGATGTTTTTCAAAATATTTACTTTTCGGCAATTTCAAATTTCTGTAATCACCGAAAATTTTACATAATGTCAAGTTTTTTGAAAGCCTTTATTTTTCAAAATTTCGATGTTATCACAAAATTTTACATTTTTTTTTTCGCGAAATTCGACTTTTTGTCAACATTTGGACGTCTTTGTAAAAATTACGACTTTTTCTCATATTTTTGACTTTTTGCTAAGATCTCGACTTTTCCGAAAATTGTACCTATTTGAACATTTTTTCAAAATTTCGATGTTATCACAAAATTTTACTTTTTTTTTTCGTAAGGTTCGACTTTTTGTCAAAAATTGGACTGTTTTCAGGACTTACGAATTTTTCTCATATTTTCGACTTTTTTAAAAATCTCGAATTTTTGAAAAGTGTACTGCTTTGTAAATTTCGATTTTTTTATAAATTTAGACTTCAAATTTTAGTTTTTTTTGAAAGTTTAGACTTTTTTTCAAAATCCCCACTTTTTTAATAAAATTTAATACATTTCCAGCATTTTCACTGTTTGCAAATGTTTACCTTTTTTTTAAAATATCCACTTTATGTTTCTTCCAATATTTTTCAAAATTTAGAATTTTTTAAAGATTTCGACTTCTTTGGTAATTTCGATGTTTTTCAAAATATTTACTATTCGGCAATTTCAGATTTCTGTAAACATCGAAAATTTTACATAATGTCAAGTTTTTTCAAAGGCTCGACTTTTTCAAAATTTCGATGTTATCACAAACTTTTACTTTTTTTCGCAAAATTCGACTTTTTGTAAAAATTTGGTTTCAGGGGGCAAGATTTGTATTTCAATTTTGAGATTAAGTCAAACATTTTAAAAATTGACGAATTTGGTCGAAAAAATCGCAGCTTGGAAAAGCAGTAAAATGTCGAATTGTTAAAGTCGAAATTTCGAAAAAAAAAGACGGAATCTTGCGAAACAAGTCCAAATTTTTAGAAAACAAATAACAGTTTAAATGTTTAGTTAAGGTCAATATTTAGGCAGAGTGGCTAAATTTGGAAAAAGGACGAATTTTAAAAAGAATATACAAATTTCGAGAAAAGTGTTGAAGTGTTGAAGGTAAAAATTTTCCAGAGAAAGTCAAATTTTGAGATTAGGTCAAACATTTTGAAAATTTGAAGATAAATCTCGTCAAAAAAATGGCAGCTTGCAGTAACAATAAAATGTCGAAATTTAAAAGTCGAAATTTCGAAAAAAAAAACGAATTTTGCGTAACAAGTCCAAATTTGTAGAAAATAAATAAAAGTTTAAATATTTTGAAAATATGTAGATAAATCTCGTCAAAAAAATGGCAGCTTGCAGAAACAATAAAACGTCAAAATTTAAAAGTCGAAATTTCGAAAAAAACCAAATTTTGTGTAACAAGTCCAAATTTGTAGAAAATAAAAAAAAAGGTTAAATGTTAAGTAGAAGTCAATTTTAGGGCAAATGCTGAAATTTGGTTAAAGGACGAAATTTAAAAAGAATGTAACAAGTTCTAGAAAAAAGCCACAATTTAGAACAAAATCGAAAAAATGTAATTTTGAAAAACAGTGAAATTTGAGAATAGATCTAAATTTCGAAAAAAGAAAACTTTGAAAAAGAGGTCGAGATCTTCAAAAACTGCTTTACTTAATATCTGCAATTACTTCAAATTTTTATTACTTTTATTAAAAGATCGACAAAAGATGAATTTTTGAGAAATAAGTCGAATGTAAATAGTAAATTGAATTGGAAAAAAGTAAACATTTTCACAAATTGTCGAGTTTTAAAAAGAAAGGAGAATTTGGAGTAAAAGTCCAATTTTAGGAAAAAATAGACATTAAGAAAGACAACTAGTATTACAGAAGAGTTAAAAAAGTTGAAACTGCGAAAAAAAAGAGGCAAATTTGAAGTAAAGGTCTAAATTTTGAGAAATAAAAGGCTAAATATATTTTTGTTTGCCTACATGAGTCAGTTCCATATTTTGTTTGATTTATCTGATCTAATTTTGGAATAAAATCTAAAATCAGAAATAAAAATTTGTGGCTCTTTAACATTCATGAAATCAATTTTTTTTATTGCGGCTGGCTCTTTCGGTTTAAAGGTTTGCCAACCCCTACTTTGGAGCATATTAAAGATTTGTTTGCAGTTAGATTGTTGTTAATGAAAAATGTGCTAACGAGGGAATTTCTAACACAACTCAGTGCACTTCTCCAGTGCACAGTGCATTTACAGAAATACTCAAGTACCTATTTTCCGAATTGTTTTAGGGCTGGGGCGTCTAAAAAGAAAACAAGATGATTCGACCCTGACAATGTTAATGGAAAACTAAGTAGTTATTAGTTCACATCAGAGTCCCCTCCCCCCAAAGACCATATATACCAACTAAACGGCACACAAGCCATGAGGTTAATTTACTATTTTACCGAACAGAATTTTGAAGAATGGTGCTGCCTGACAAAAAATACTGGAAAAAGACACAACTTATGAATCGAACAAAACAAAACGGTTGTTCACATCAACATTTTCGTGTTAATAATAAACAAATTTGTACACCTGGCTGGTTGTTTCTGCTTAGACTCATTCAGAATCCTTAAGCAAATATTTTCGCAATGACGTATTAAGAAAAACATATTTTGTACAAGTTTACAGGTTCATATTTTGTTTAATTAAACAGTTCATGTCCCATCAATCGAACTTGCGATGTGTTTAATATATCTGGCAGCTCTATTATGCATACTCACCCAAGTACGTGCCAGCTACTGGCAAACCAGACAAGAACTTCTAGCGAACGAGCAACGTTTAATTCTGGGAAGTGAGCTGGGATTGAGCGCAAAAGAACTGATCGCCAATGAGTACCTGATGAAATACAAAGTGGCAGAAATCGACGAAGGTTTCCGAAATTCTTCGAAATTTCTTCCCAGCCAGCATTTCTTCAAAGTTAAAGATAAAGTAGAGGAGTCGAAAGTTTTCAAAATTTTGCAGAGGATGCCCAAAGGTGGAGCGCTGCATATCCACGACTTGGAAATAGCGTCCGTCGAGTATGTCCATAATTTGACATTTAATGAGAACTTGTACGCTTGTATTAGCAGCGACAGACTCTATTTATCCTTCCTTGTCAACAAGCGGAATTGCCATTGGAAACCCATCAGAGAATTTAGGGAAAAAGACGATAATTTCGATGAGTACCTGAGGACGCAAATCAGTGTTATTAGAGATGAAGCTTTCTCGGATATTGATGCCGCATGGAAAGTATTTGGGGGAACATTCAATTCGTTAGAGATGATGTTGACATACAAGCCAATCTTTATTGACTACCTCCGACAAGTTCTAATGGAACTTTACGACGATAATGTAATGTATGCGGAAATTAGGGCGACTTTACCCCAAGTTTATAATCTAGACGGCACCACCCTGACTCAAGAGGAAGTCGTCCAACTTTACTTGGACACAGTCGAAGACTTCAAAAACCGACATCCAGATTTCCAAGGCATCAAACTAATCTATGCTAGCTCCAGACGCGTCAACACCTCCACTTTAGAACGCAATTTGGAGGCAGCCATCAATTTAACCAAACTGTTTCCAGGTTTCGTTGTTGGATTCGACTTGCAGCTGCAAGAAGACAAAGGGCATCCGCTGATTTATTTCATGGAGCAGCTATTGGCGGCAAGTCGCGAGATAAAGTTTATTTTCCACGCGGGTGAAACCAATTGGTATGGGCAACACAGCGATATTAACCTTGTTGACGCCTTACTTTTGAACTCAACTAGAATCGGGCACGCATACGCGTTAATTAAGCACCCGGAAGCGGTACAGCTGGCGAGGCAGCGCAACGTGCCCATTGAAATAAACCCGATATCCAACCAGGTTCTTGAATTGGTGAGCGATATAAGGAACCATCCTGGGGTAATTTTGATATCGCAGAATTACCCAGTGATAATTTCGTCAGACGATCCGGGTTATTGGGGGGCTAAGGGGGTAAGTTACGATTGGTATTACGCTTTTATGGGTATGACCCCGGTGTTTGGAGACCTAAGGTTGCTAAAGAAGTTAGCCATGAATTCACTGATGTACAGCAGTATGGATGATAAAGAAAAGACGATAGCCATGGAGTTGTGGCATAAGAAATGGGACGATTTTATAAATTACCTTGTCGGGTTGACCACTCAAGACGATTTAATTGAAAATATGTTGGAAAATAATTATAAAAATTTCTCTCAAATGACGGAGCAAGTTTTGTAAATTTTGATTATATTGATAATAATTTATAAGAATTTTCGGTTATGTTATATTTATTTTTTTTTACATATTTTATTGATAACTGTTAAGCTTATTATAGTTGATATTATTATTATAATAAATTTCATTAAATGTGGATTGTTTAATAAACCAATTGTTGTAAAATTAATTTCATTCATGTCAATTAAATATCATTGACATTATTTGCTAAATTTAACACACCTAAGCTCATGTCGCGCCCAAGTCCCTCGTATTTAACCCACACAGTTATCAGCATATTGGTAAAAAAATGCCGGCTTTCGCATATGACAATTTAAAAAAATGTCAAATCAAAAAAAATCGAACTTTTAAAAAACAAGCTAGAGTTTTTTAAAGAAAGTAAAATTTTGGGATAAAAAAATTGAGAAAAAAATTTTAGGAGTGAAAAAAGTTAGAGATGTCGAAAATAGATTTCTTTAAAATCTTCAATTCTTCGAAAATAGATCGATTTTTACAAAATTTTGAAAATTTTAAAAACAATTAAATCCTCCAAAAAAAGTCGTAATTTACAAGACAGGTCAAAATTGTGGGAAGTCACAATTCTGAAAAAGTAAAAATAATTAAAAACAGCCAGAATTAAAAAATATCCGAATTTAAAAAAATTTAAACGATAACAAATTTTTAAAAAAATCAGAATTTTCAAAAAAATTGGTGTCATTAACGCCAACGTTCTAAAAACAATCAGTTTTTTGACGTTGAAATTCGTATAAGAGGAATACTTTTTTAGAAATAAATTACCATTTTCAGAAAAGTAGAAATTTTGAAAATAAGTCTAAGTTCAGAACATGGAAAATTTCAGAAAAAATTAAAATATATAAAAATTATCAACATTTTTTTGAAAAATCCAAATATGGGAAGGATGCAAAATTTTGAAAAAGTAAAATTTTCAAAAAAATCAAATTTAGCAAAAAAGTCTACATTTTTAGGAAAGTCAACTTTGTCCAAAAAATTGGAAATGTTAGAATTTGAATAATGTTTTCAATTGGGCATTGCTCCTGCGTTAAGCAATGCAACAAAAAACGTAGTAGATAAGAAGACGGCAACTTGTAACAGCAACAATAAGATATAAGAATTCACGCAGCATATTCAAGGCAAGCAACGCCACCACCATTATTACAGTTAACAATAAATAGTTAAGATCAATCAGCCAGTGTTCTAATGCAGCGACCTAACAATTCAGAAATCACACAGGAAACATTGTTTAAAAGTGAAGTTTCAAAAAGGTCTAATTTTCTAAAGTTAAAACCTAAAAAAAGTACAAGTTTTGAAAAGGATTCGAAATTTTCGTAAAGTCAAAACTTGGAAAAAAAGTCGAAATTTTCTAAAAAGTGGATGTATTAAAGAGCAAAAATTGTAAAAGGTCAAAGTTATAAAAAAAAAGTAAAAATGTTTAGGAAAGTCGAAATATTTGAAAGAATTTGAAACTTTAAAGGAGGGATTGTTCAAAAAAATCAAAAATTTAAGAAAAATTTAAAATTAATAAAAATATCGGCATTTAAAAAAAATCCAAATATTGGAAGGCTAAAAAATTGGAAACATTATTTTAAAGTGAAGAAGGTGTCGAAAATTTCAAAAAGGTCAAGTTCTCTAAAGTTAAAACCTCAAAAAAGTACAAGTTTTGAAAAGGATTCGAAATTTTCGTAAAGTCAAAACTTGGAAAAAAAGTCGAAATTTTCTAAAAAGGGGATGCATTAAAGAGCAAAAATTTTAAAAGGTCAAAGTTATAAAAAAAAGTAAAAATGTTTAAGAAAGTGGAAATATTTGAAAGAATTCGAAACTCTAAAAGAGGAATTGTTCAAAAAAATCAAAAATATAAGAAAAATTTAAAATATATAAAAATATCGAAATTTAAAAAAAAACAAAATATTGGAAGGCTAAAAAATTGGAAACATTATTTAAAAGTGAAGAAGGTGTCGAAAATTTCAAAAAGGTCAAGTTTTCTAAAATTAAAACCTCAAAAAAGTACAAGTTTTGAAAAGGATTCGAAATTTTCGTAAAGTCAAAACTTGGAAAAAAAGTCGAAATTTTCTAAGAAGTGGACGTATTAAAGAGCAAAAATTTTAAAAGGTCAAAGTTATAAAAAAAGTAAAATTTTTTTAAAAACTCGAAATATTTGTAGGAATTCGAAACTTTAAAAGTGGAATTGTTCAAAAAAATCAAAAATTATAGAAAAATTTAAAATATATAAAAAATATCGAAATTTAAAATAAAATCCAAATATTGGAAGGCTTACAAAATTTTGAAAAAGTCAACATTTCTAAAAAAAATCAAATTTATCAAAAAGTACATTTTTAAGAAAGTCAATATTTTTCAAAAAATTGGAAACATTATTTAAAAGTGCAATCCTTCAAAAATATTCAGTATAGCTTTCAAAAACAGTCTAAACATTCGAAAGGTTCAAAATTTTCAAAAACTCAAAAGTTCCAGAAAAAACTCGGCAAATAAAAAATTCTGAAAAAGTTTAAATTTTCAACAAAAGACTAAAATAAACAATCCAAGTTTTAAAAAGCTAAACTTTTAAATTACTGTAATTCATTGATTTCATTCATTAATTTTTCAAAACTTGAAAAAAATGACTTTTAAAAAAAGTCAAAATTGTCAAAAGAGAAAATTCCTGATATGAAAGACGAAATCTTCAAGAGTAAGGCGTCAAAATTTTCAATAAAGTCGAAATGAAAGAAAATTAATTTTTGGAGAGAGTCGAATTTTAGAAAAAAAATCGACATTATTAGGTCTTAGTTTCCAAAAAAAAAAAAATACAGTAAAACTCCGCTTAACGCTGCTCCGTTTAGCGCTTTTTTATTGGAATAATGAGATTATCTGAAAATTTCAGGCACCATTAGGCTTCCCCTAAATTTAAAGTACATACAACATACATGTATAATTTTTTTTATGAGGTTACGAAAAAAGGTTTGAACGGAGGCAAAATCTAAACGAGGACGGTGACACTAGAAACTCTGTTGATATGAATGAAATAGTCGAATTAGCGAAACAAACAGGTTTAGAGATGTGAAAGATCTCAAAGAAATATTAATGATGAGCTCAAGGAAATAGTGGATTAAGAATAACACAAAAAGATTGAAAATAGTGATTCTGAAGAACAAAAAAAAATTTCAACTGCATTTCTAAAAACCAGGTTAGCCACTATAAGAGAAAATATGAACCAATTAATTGAAAATGAAGCAGATTTGGATAGGAGTTCAAAGGCAAGACAAGGTGCCATGGATGCCTTTCCCACATGTGGACAACTTCTTATAGGGCACTCAAGAAAAATACAAATGACATTAGGATGAGAAAGCGGAAAATTGGAAATGCAGAAGAATCCGAATGATCCAAATATGAATGGTGACTTGCTTTTTACACCCGTTTTCCCCTAACCCCAAGAAGAGATGACCTTGTTTAACGCTGTTTCGTATAACGCTTTACTTGGTTGGAACGTAACCCCCGCGTTAAACGGGGTTTTACTGTATTTTTAGGTGAAAATGTTTAAAAGTCAATACCTTCAGTTAAATTTAAATTCTTCGACAAAGGAGCCATCTTAGAAAAAACATTGGAATTTGAGAAGTGAAAATTCTGAACTCAAGGGGTCAAAATTAAAAAAATTCTAAATTTTAAAGAAAACAAAAAAAAAACGCGAGCAGAAAAATTTTCAAAAAAATTAATTCCTTTGAGTGAAATTTTTTAACATATTTCGAATCCGAAGTCGTATGTTTAAAAAAGTTCAATTTTTAAAAATTCTTCTAAAAATTTTACCTAACGCAACATTTAAAAAAAAATCAAAGTTTTCAAAAAAGTCGCAATTAAAAACTTAATATTTTTAAAAGGTCAAAATTTTCAAAGAAATAGACAGTTATGAAAAAGTCAAAACGGCGATTTTTTTAGAAAAAAATTCTTGAAAAAAATTGTTTATTTTGGAATTATTCGAAATATTCAAAAATATATGTCAAGTTTTTACAAAAAAAGTCGAAATATTTAAAAAGGATGAAAAATATTTAAAAAATATTATGTAAAAGAAACATCGATATTTTGAAGAAAAGGCCAAAATTTTTTTAAAAAGGAAAAATTTAAAAAACTAAAATTTTGAAAAAGGTCGAAATTTAAAAAAAAATCGAATTCTTCAGTTACACTTTAAAAAAACGTTTTATTAATCAAAATTCTCAAAAAAGTTAGATTCTTGAAAAACTTGCTATCTTTCAAGTAGAAAATTTCAGAATTTAAAGATAAAATTCTTTAAAAAAAACGAAAAGTTTTTAAAAAATTGAACAAAAAAATATATCTGCATTTGGAAAAAAGTCGAAATATTTCAAAAGAATCAAAGAGTCTAAATTTCATAAAAATAAAAATTTTGAAAAAGGTCAACATTTTTTAAAAGAAAGCGAAATTTTGGAACAAGATCGCTTTTTTAAGTTTAACTTAAAAATCGTTTTTTTAATCAAAATTCTCATAACCAGTTAAATTCTCCAAAAACTTGCGAGATTTAAAATTGAATATTTGACAATTTAAAGACAACCTTCTAAAAAAGGTAAGGTTTTAAAGAATTCGGCAAAAAAAACATTTTTTTTAAGTTACAATTATAAAAAAGTCGAATTCTATAAAAAAGTGCATATTTTGAAAAAAGGCGAACAATTTAAAAAAATGTAATATGGAGATTTAAAAAGAAAGTGGAAGGATCAAAAAATAATTAAATTATTTAATTGAGCAAAGTCGTAATTTGAAAATGGCAAAATGTTGATAAAAAATCAGAACTTTCAAAAAAATTGAAATTTCAAAAAAAAACGATTTTTTAATGTTAATTTAAAATCGTTTTTTAAAATCAAAATGTTCAAAAAATTGAATTCTTTACAAACTCTCGACCTTTAACGATGACAATTTGAGAAATATTAAAAGCCGATTAAAAATATTCAAAAATCGAGAGAAATAGAAGTTTTGAAAAAAATGTCAAAAAGGTCGTAAATACAAAAAATCAGATTTTCAAAAAAGTCTCATTTAAAAAAAATCGATTTCTGTAAAAACTTTAAACCTTCAAAAATAAATCGATGTTTACAAAATTTAACCTTTTAAAAGCAATTAAATCCTCCAAAAAAACCGATTTACAAGGCACGTAAAAATTCTGAAAAAGTAAAAATAATTAAAAACAGCCAGAAAAAATCTGAATAAAAAAAAATTTAAACAAAACAAATTTAAAAAAAAATAACAACTTAAAAAAAAATGGTTTTATTAACGTCAAGGTTCTAAAAAAAATCAGTTTTTTGACATTGAAATTCGCATAAGGGGAATATTTTTTTAGAAATAAATCACCATTTTCAGAAAAGTAGAAATTTTGAAAATAAGTCTAAATTCAGAACATGGACATTTTGAAAATAAGTGGTGATTTTGAAAAAATAATACTCAATATTTTCAGAAGAGGTTGTAAATTTCATACTAAATTTTTTAAGTTAACATTAAAACATCGATTTTTTTAAATTTCGACTTTTTTGAAAGTCCTGATTTTTTTATGAACATTTCGCCTTTTTTTTTAAATGTTCCCCCTTTTTTCAAAATTTCAATTTTTGTCTAAATTTAGATGTTTTGAATATTTTTGATTAGTTTTAAATACTTCTTAAATCTTTCACTTGAAAGATGGAAGAACCAACCCATCATCATCACGTCACAGGAATACCAGATGTCCTGGACGTTGCATTGATGAAGGATGTTCGATACACTGTTGAGTTAACATCAGTTATTGAGCTCAGCTCAGACGACAACCCAGTGATGATGACCATCGGAGATGATCGTGGACCCAAGCCTCCAGATACCTGCAAGAAAACAATCTGGACACAGTTCAGGGAGTATCTAGCAGAAAACCTGGAAGAGCCTGGAGAGATCAATACAAACGATGACATCAACGCAGCGGTGGAAAGACTGGAAATCTTCATAACAGATTTAATTCTGGCAGCGACCAAAACTTTCCGGCTTATAGAAGGAATGGAACCACTGCCAAATCACTTGGTGGAGCTGATGAAAAGGAAGAATCGTGCCAGGAAGAGAGCAAGATGGACCAATCTGCAAGCAGATAAGGCGGAAGTCAACAGGCTCATCCACGAGCTCAGGTATGAACTCAGAGAGCACAAAATTTCTAAGTTTCAGGAACACCTAAGAAGTTGCAACCTCGAAACTTCATCAGATCTCTGGCGCACAGCCAAAGCTCTAAGAGGAGTTAGGAAACCTATCCCTCCGATACACGGACCTCAAGGAATGGCCCACTCAGATCAGGAAAAGGCCGCAGCTTTTGCTGAGATCTTTGAACGACACTGTCAGGCCACACTTGAAGAAATGGACTTAGACTTCGTAGATAAGGTGGAAGAAGTGGTTCAAATTCTTCAGGAGGAAGTGCCAGAAGAAGACGACGTCATCCAGCCGACTAACGAGGAGGAAATCCAAAGCTTTCTGGGCAAGCTAAATGTCAAAAAGTCTCCAGGTCCAGGTGGAATTCCGAACCAAGCTCTGAAGTCTCTTCCGGACCAAGCTGTCGAATACTTTGGAGCAATAGTCAATTCCATGTTTAAATACCGGTATTTTCCAACAAGATGGAAAACTGCAAACGTTATCTTCATTCCTAAGCCAGGTAAGGATGAGAAATTTTCCCAAAATTACAGGCCAATCAGCCTCTTATCCAACTTGGGTAAGGTGGCGGAAAGGATCTTGAGGACTCTTTCAGTCCAGAGGTCACCAGACGAGTTCAAGAGGCAACAGACAGTCTACTAGATTACTTTGGTCAATGGAGAATCCAAGTTAACGCAGACAAGACCCAAGCAGTATTTTTCACTCATAGAAGACTCCAACCATATGGACATGTACATGTTCATGGGCAAAACGTCGACTGGAGACTTTAGGCAAAGTATATAGGTGTAATTCTAGACAAAAGACTAACATTCCAGGCACACATCGATTATGCAGTGTCCAAATATTTCTGCTCTCATTTTTTGTTTTCTTCAAAATTTAAAATTTTTTTAAATTCTGACCCTTTGACTTCAGAATTTTCACTTCTCACTTTTTTTAAGATGGCTCATTTGTCGAAGAATTTAAATTTAACTGAAAGCATTGACTTTTAAATATTTTGATCCAAAAATATTTTTTTTTTTGAAAATTAAGACCTATAAAAGTCGATTTTTTTTTTAAATTGGACTCTCTCCAAAAATTAATTTTCTTTAATTTCGACTTTATTGAATATTTTGATGCCCTACTCTACAGATTTCGTCTTACATATCACGAATTTTCACAATTTTGACTTTTACAAATTCAGTTTTTTCAAGTTTTGAAATATTAATGAATAAAATGAATAAATTCATAAAGTTTAGCTTTTCAAAACTTGGAATTTTTTATTTTCTGAGGTTTTCTGGAAATTTTGGAGTTTTTGAACATTTTTAACCCTTTGAATATTTAGATTTTTTTGAAATGTATACTGAATATTTTTTAAGAATTGCACTTTTAAATAATGTTTCCACTTTTTTGGAAAATGTTGACTTTCTTAAAAATGTCCTTTTTTGATAAATTAGAGTTGTTTTCGAAACTCAGACTTTTTCAAATTTTTGTAGCCTTCCAATATTTGGATTTTATTTTAAATTTCGATATTTTTCATATATTTTAAATTTTTCTGAAATTTTTGATTTTTTTGAACAATTCTTCCTTTAAAGTTTCGAAATGTTTCAAACATTTGGACATTTTTAAAAACTTTGACCTTTTAAAATGTTTGCTCTTTAATACTTCCACTTTTTAAAAAATTTCGACTTTTTTCCAAGTTTTGACTTTTTGCGAAAATTTCGAATCCTTTCCAAAACTTGTACCTTTTCGAGGTTTTACCTTTAGAAAATTTGACCTTTTTGAAATTTTCGACACCTTTTTCAGTTTTAAATAATGTTTTCAATTTTTTGGAAAATGTTGACTTTCTTAGGAATGTAGACTTTTTTGATAAATTTGATTTTTTTTTCGAAATTTCGACTCTTTCAAAATTTTGTACCCTTCCAATATTTGAATTTTTTAAAAAATTTTGATATTTTTAATATATTTTTAATTTTTTTCAAATTTCCACGTCCTGAATTTGGACTTATTTT